>KE525351.1:269698-333252 GCA_000441895.2 Anopheles sinensis
AGAAAATTGTACTAAAAAAGTGTGCTAAAACCTAGTAGAACACGTTGACTGCCATGGCTATCTATTTTTATAGCCAGCTGTCATTAGTTCTAAAAAGTTTTGGCCCTATAAATAAAATAAAATCAGAAGTAAAAAGTACGATAGTATTAAAAACTAATTATTTGAAACGCTAAGTGTTTGCTTGGTTTAAGAAAACGGTCGGTTAAGTGTATGTTTTAACCAAATTTAATCAAAAAAGATTGATTGATAGTTTTCGAAAACAGTTGAATTAATAAATTTAATAACCTTATTTTAGCAAAAATGATTGTATTAAAACAGCGTGACAGTCAACGTGTTAAATAAAACGATGGGAAACGAAAGATAATTGTGTACAAAACCGATGCGAAAGGAAATCAAACTTTTTTTAGTACACTTGTGTCGAAACGGGTGATTTTACACGCACGAACGCACACACACCACACCACAAACGGAGGACATCATCGGATCGAGTCAACGGTCAGTCGAGGGTTTTCTTAAAAAACTTTCCCACAAGGATGCTCCCGAATGAGTGTCCGTGTGTGTGTGGATACTTATAACATCACATTTGTACACCTTCTGATACAACGCCATCGCGAAGTTGCAGGCCTCTCCTTTTCCTCCAGCTATGGCCAATTCCACAACAGTGATGCAGAACAAACGTGGGGTTGACCCCCACCGAGTGGTGCACATGCAGACAAACACAGACAACAACAAAACAGAACACACGAAAACGAGCGAACGATGAACAACTGTACACAGAGGCGCGGCAGTTCATCCCTACTACAAGCCATCGGGGTTTCTCACTCTCTCTTTTTCTCTTGTTAGATGATCCTTGTCATGTCATTAGATCACTTTGCTTTTCTTTTCCAACTGTGTTTATCCATATTTCAGTTCGTCAATTTCAGCGGGTTTTGCTTTTTGCTTCTATAATTTTGAGTCAATCCTTTCCTTCCATTCGCTACCATCATCACCGACCAGCGCGCGCACAGCAGTTAGCAGATTTTTTGGTTGTAAAATGCAGGATGTGTTTTCTGTTGCTGTTCTTGGATGTTTTAGGTGTGTACGTTTGTGTGTTTGCTTCGTGTTCAACCCCGGGGGTAAGCCGTCTTCTCATCATAACCGATCGCCTGCTCTCTAGTACTGTTTCGGACACCGTTTGGCATTCCCACTCTCATTAGCTCCCGGTTTATTTTTTATTTTTCAATTCCTCTAAAAGATGGCCCTTCTAGGGCCTGGGCCAGAAGAAGGATGGAAGCGCTTCAGCGACGGAAGAGAGTTGCGGTTAGTATTGGGCTGTGTAATAGTGTGTTTGTTTTACTAAAAAAAAAAATAACAAATATATACATATTAAAACAAATCACATTATTAAGAACACAGAAACATAATTTCACGCTACTTGCATTATCTAGCTGGAAAAAAATAAAATAAAAACAAAACAGATGAGAAAATCAGGGTAACTAAAAGTAAAAGAAAAGAATATCGGAAACCGATCGGTTAGAGGATCGAAACATATCGAGCAAAGAAAACACACAAAAAGAGATACGTAGTACGAGCAAAACACTGCAAAGGAGAAAGTAAATGAGTTTGAGAAGGCGAAAATTAACATTAGAAAGTCGGCTTTCGGGAGCCTCGGCCACACACACTGAAACAACCAAAACCAGAGAACCGAAGGATTAATACAACCGAACCGGAAGGATCCTCGAACCGAAAAGAAAATAGAACATAGGAAAACATATTAAACAGAGAGCGAACTGTGCAACCAACTGTATTAAGAGGACGGAAGTAGAACAAACAAATTGGGTTACGAGCGCAAACAAGGGAAAGAAAGATAAATTTATACTTCAGCACTGTACAATGTAAGAAAAAGAAAAAGAAACACACGCACACATCCAGCGGCATACAGAGATTAACCGAGCAACAAAGATATACACGGTGGACGAACGGTTCATCGGTCAGATACAGGTGATATATATATATATATATATATATACTTATATGAGCTGAGTTAGCTGAGCGTGGGCTCCTACTACTGGCGTTACGTATCTGTTTTTGGTGGCCAACGGGTGGCCAGTTTCATCAGCGAGAAACAGGGAAGAGTGTTGTGCCATCACCCAGTCTTTTTATTAATTCTTATACACACCACAAGCGTGGCCGGGATCTGGCGAAAATCGTTCTATATGCTAAGGAATGGCAAACGGAGGTATCGGGGTGGAGAGGGTCGGTGCCAAAGGGATGCTTCGATCAGTGGAGCAGTGTGGAAATCACTTGCGGGGGATTTTTTTCTCCTTTTTTTATTATTTCATTCCATTAACTTTAAACACACAGTTGATTTTCTTCCGCTTTTTCGCTTATTTTTCGTTTACAAAATATACCGTTGTCTCGGATTGTGGACCGAATTCCGCGCGGAAGTAGTCGTAGTAGAAACAATAAGAAAACCAAGACAAACATGGGAAGAATATACGCGTGAAACGCCAAACTTACTAGCTTTAGTTTTAATAGTAAAAGTGGACGAACACAAGAAAATTTCTTGCCCTTCATTATTTTTCCATAAATTTTACTTCGCCTTTTTTTCTGTTCTTTCTCTGTTCACTCTCTCTATCTCTTTCTCTTTTTCTCTCTCTCCACCATAAACGAATTGGTTACCCTTGTTCTAAAGCGTGTTTTGTTAACATGCAGAAGGGGGTTTCGGTTTTAATGTTCGTGATAAAATTATTAGCGCACAATCGAGGAAGGAAAAAAGAAAGGACCACGCGCGTGCGGGCCTCTAGCACGTTTTAAAAAACTCTTTGCGTTAACGGTAAATAAATAATCATACCCTCGGGCGGCTTCATCTTCGGCGCTACTTTCTCGAAGAAAACACATAAAACCAACAAACAAACGAATAAAACTTGTCACCTCTCTTGATCCTTTCCTGTCGTGGCCTAACTTTCAGTTGCTTGTTTCCATTGTTTTCGACTTTTATTCTATGTTTCTTTCTTCTCTCTACACTGCTCGTTCTTCTCATTCTTATTTCACATTTGATTCTTTCGTTCGGTCTCTTATCGATTATGCTAATTATAATGCTTTAATTCGCCACAAATTTTCGTGCTGCTTGGGAGGGTTGTTGGGGGGGATTAATAATTAATCATTAATTAAGGAGTACGGCTTACACTAAATAACAAACAACAATAGCAACAACAACATCTACGAACCGGGGTGGTGGTGGACACGGGGGAGGAGACATTTGCGCCCGTACAGAGACGGCGCCGTTTCGACGGTGGTGTGAAAGAGTGGGTTTGAAAAATGGTTTGCGTGATGAAAACGTGAAAATCTTCCAACAGCCAAAACACCAAACCGGGACCTTTCGCTTTCGACACGAAACCCCGTCTGCCGTCTCATTTACCTTCCTTTATTTTTGCATGCAGATTAAGTTGATTTCGACTTTATTGCTTCTTGATTATCGTAAAAACATACTGGACGTTAATTTTCCTTTCGTTACAAGATTTAAATTCGTGCCAGCCAGTATTTTCCAGCCGAAAAATTTGAAATATATTGGCTTGTCAATGATTGGCAAAGATTTAGTACACGAGTACTAAGTTCCGTATATGGGAACATCGAAGATTTCTTAGTCGTAATAAAAAGGTTATTTGTGCTCTAAAATCTTTTTCGAATTTCTACGCGTGTTTGTTAGAAAGATGTGAAAAATTGTGCATTTATTTTTCAGTGGAAAAACTGACGGTAGAGAAAATGTTACGTGGGCTCCTAAAAACAGTGCTTAGAATGGGACCGCACACAGGAGCGTCCGATTGGTTTACTGAAGTGCCTTTCCATCCTACAATCATTAATAAAAAACTTTAACAACATTATTCCACGAGCAAAGTGAATAAACGAATTCTTCATACATTATGAGATTGAAATCTTCCAAATCCGTTTCATTTTACAGCAATACACTTTTAGTGGAAATTTTTAGTACACGCTGCTCGGCTCGTTACGTTTAGTGCGCAATCTGCTTGGAAAACGAAATTCGGCCCGCCATAGCGCACAGTAGGCTCTCGGTTTGCAATGAAATGCAGCTCCATTTTGGTCGTTACTCTTAGTTTCGTACGCGTGCAGTTATTCATTGTGTACAACCAGATGCAAGGAGGGACAGAGATTGCTAGACTACCACTAGGATTAACATACACAGGACAGAGTAGAGTGAGATTAACACGCACACAACACGCACACGCACATACTTGCAACTATATATGTAGACAGGTAGAAAGAAGGGGGAGAAAACACAAGGAAACCGAAAAAAAACTGACACAACAAGACGAGCCTGGGGAGGGAGACACAGGGAAAGAGTAAACAATCAAAGTGTGCCATGGACTAAACCAGAGTACTGTAACAAGTGACAACTTCTTGTACTAAAAACGAAACGTAAACAACCTCTAAAACTGAGAGCATACATCATCATTGTGTAGTAGGCGGTGAAAAGTACAAACAAGTAAATAAAAACAAACTCGCTAGCTTTTAATGTACGAACGGATAAAGTGTCTTTTCGAAATTTCCGCAGCTCTCTGCTAAAGGGTAGTGGGTTCCATCGTTCTCCGGCATTGTCAGGACACCATTTTGTTTGTCAAATGGATGTGTCGAAGAGAAAAATTAAATACCTTTTCTTCCCCGAATCGAACCGGAAAAAAGAGGATAAGTTTTTGTATAAATTGTGAACCCAAAAAAAGGAAATAGCTCAAAACGCAAGGCGCACTATTTCTCACTCGCTGCTAAGTATATTTTTCTTCCATCGAAAATTTGTCTGTCCATGTCGAACGGGGCTCGATTTATTGGCTTGTGTGGTGGATGTAGGTCAATATGTGCTTTTGTTCTGTATCTGTTCTGTTCGGTGCATGTGTTTGTCCGCATTCAATCGACACACCAGGACCCTCCCTGGGGGGTCGAAGCACTCCCAGTCAACAACCTGATCTCTTGAATTAAATGAGTCCAAGTGTTGCGGCGTGGCTTGGTGTCGTTGGTTCGAAGAAGTAATGGTAGTTTGTGGTAGTCGTTCGCATGGCATCCTATGACCGGTCTCCGTTGTGTTGGTGGTGATGTTGGTGGTAGTGGTTGTCGTCGCCGTATGTGTTAGGTCAAATGTTGCCTCGGTTCAGTTTGCTTGTGCGTAGGTACAAACGTAATGTTGGCGTTGCGTAGAAGAGAATATGTTTTCACGAATCCTCCAATCCTCTCTAACACCTGTTCGAATGTACCTCCTTGGGTCCTTCTAAGTATTCCCTGGTCCTGATATACACTTTATGCTTTCTGCTCTTACTCATCCTGTTTAACGGACACAGATAAGAGGGTTAAATAAAAATAACCAAATGCGCCCAAAAAGAAGGCGCCATTTCCGAGCTTACAGGACTGTTTGTGTGTGTTTCTGTGTGCGTGTGTGCGTGTGTACTGAGATGAAAAGTGAACGCTTGTTGTATGTAGGTATGCGCATGTATGTCTCGATGGTTCAAAGTAACAGGTGACGACGGGTCTCTTACGTTCCTATTTATTGTATATTAGTACTAGTAGCGTTAGTGTATCGACTTAATCGTTCCGCTTATTTGTTTCTATATATGTATTAAATAGTGCCCGGCCTAAGTATTGGCATCTGATATAACCCTGCACTCGTTCTCGTCTGCGTATCCGCGTAACGCGTAACGTGGTTCTGCAATATCGCTGTGCTTCCACTTTCTAACCTACATCCTACTATTACGATAACTAACTTCACGCTCGACTACACTGAGGTGTTTCTTTTTTTCCTTTCGTACTTAATTCGCTGCTGCACAATTCCTTTTAAGTAACTCGTAGTGGCATCACCATCAGGGTCAGGACGCCTCAGGACGAATGAACGACCAGGCGCCTCCATGATGGGTACTAAATTATTCGGGGAAAAAGAGTAACCAATAGTACGTTCCACATGTTCCCTTCCTGCTTCCAGTGATCGTAAGGACACTGTGGCATGATTTTAACATTATTAAAGTACGTTATGCATTAGCGCAAAAATAGAAGAAGAAGAGGGGCGTGCAGGTCGAACATGCCAAAGGAAAACTGCATTGAACATAACAAGAAATATGTTTGATCTCTTCGTCTACCGTATGAGGTTGAATCCTTTTTTTTCTGCTATCTATCCTAACAAACATGAAAAACATACCATCAATTGGTCATTTTAATGCTTATCGACGCTATCGCAATGGTCATTTCCGTTTTTTTTATCTTCCCTTATTTTCGTTTTCGTAAATCGTCAATCGTCTTCTCCTTCTAGTCCTTCTCTAATGTTCATCAAACTCTATCAACTGATTTCCATCCACTTCGGTCTCGTGTTTGTCTCGTGCGTGTATGTGTCTTGCTTTTGTGCCAAAAAGGGATCAAAAGTATGTCTCCCTAGTACAATCGTTGACCGACTGAGTCACCGGTACAGAATGAAAAACAGGTCGAAAACAACCATAAGGTAGTTTAAGGGCACAGTGGTGGTGGTGGTAGTAGTAGTATTGGGTTTTTTGTGTAGTGAGTAAATTTTTGTTCCCTTAAGTGAAGAGTACCACAGCACAACACAAAGGTTTTTCCGTTACGATGTTAACGGATGTTTGATTTGAAAAAAACAAAACTGTTCAAATTATACACGTGGGAAGTGAGGGAACAAAACGAACAATGGAAACTAACCCAAGGAACGAACGTAAAACAGACGGACATTTCTTCTCTCAATTCTTCTCTCCGGTTCCTTTTCCTACTTGGAAAACGTTAACTTGGTTAAACTGCTTGAATCATCATCTACAAATTTTGCGCGCTTTTGTTTCTTTAAATTTCGTTTCGTTTTCGATCTTGTATTTGTTAATGTGTGCTTTTGTTGTTTTCTTTTTGTCCGATGATAAGGATAATGATAAATGTCTGGTTCTATACGTGCGTGTATGTTTTAGTACAGGTAAAGAATGAGAAAAGTGTGTGTTCGGTATGAAACATGTTACTTTGTAATAATGTTTGTTCCCTTATGTGTCGCTGTGTTTCGTCTCGGGCGTGTGTTTGTGTGTCACTGTACTGTGTGTGTGTTTGTGTGTTGGTTGTTTTTATTTTGTTTGTTTTGTTTTGCTTGAATTGGTTTTTAGATACTGTATTCTACTTTATTGTTTATACCTATAATATGCTGATTATTATGAAGTCTTTGATCTTCATCAATATACTTAAGATCGCCAACATTAGTACCTATAAGCCGGCCGGTTTGGATGTTGGAACCTGGTGGATATAAGAGATTTGAGAGACCTTGACTAGTCATTGTACCACTCGTGCTCATGCCTCCGGGATGACTGCGTGAACTTCTAAGACTATGTAAGCTATGAATGGAACGGCGTTCCTCTAAATCTTCTAATGTGGATCGAAATGCACGTACAACACGAAGCTGGGTCTGCAGCCGGGTAAGGCCGCGGATCCATAATATCTGACCTGCACGGGGTTTCTTGTCATTGTCCATCGTTTCGTAGCGCTCCTCGCCGAGCCGGATCGCCTCGGTGTACTCGGCCTCCGGGTGGCCGCGGCCCCAGGCCATCGTTTTCGGCATCTTGCGCGTCGGTATGCTCGTGACGATCTGCGCCCAGATCAGCGTGCCGAGCCCGAAGAACACGCTCCACAGCCACTGCTCCATGTTGAGCGCCTTGGTCGAGAACGCGACCTTGCCGAACTGGATGATGAACACCTGCGAGATGAGCGTCACGATCCAGATCGAGTAGAAGATCGGATTGGTGAACAGGCCCTGGAAGATGTTCCGCTGGCCGTGGATCTTGCGCGCGTTCAGCTCGTTGAACAGCGTCATGAAGACGAACACGTTGAAGATGATGGTAAAGTGCTGCGTCGCCTCGGAGTTGAGCGGCTGGCCGCGGCCCGACTCGATGTCCAGCAGCCGGTCGCCGACGAACAGCAGCCCGAACACGATGAACAGCTGGTACACCGCCTGGCCGAGGATGTTCTTCATCATGGTGCGCGAGATGAGCGGCTTGGTGCGGCCGTACGGCTTGCGCAGCAGCAGATCCGGCGTCGGCATTTCGGTGGCGAGCGCGAGCGACGCCAGCGTGTCCATGATCAGGTTCATCCACAGCATCTGCACCGCCTTGAGCGGCGAGTCCTGCACGGCACAGGCGCCAATGAACGCCACAATCACCGCCACCACGTTCACCGTCAGCTGGAACTGCAAGAACTTGGCGATCGAGTCGTACACGTTGCGACCCCACATGACCGCCTTCACGATGCTGCTGAAGTTGTCGTCCGTCAGGATGATATCGGACGCCTCCTTCGCCACGTCCGTACCGGCGATACCCATGGCAAACCCGACGTCGGCCTTCTTGAGCGCCGGCCCATCGTTCGTACCGTCACCGGTGACCGCCACCACCTCCCGGCTCACCGAAATCTTACTATCGATGATACCCTTCACCAGGTTGTACTTGTCCGTCGGGGAGGAGCGGGCAAGCACGCGCAGCTTCGGCCACACCTTGTCCAGCAGGTGCTGCTGGATGTCACCGTTTGCGTCCCGGATGCGCCGGTTAAACTCCTTACCCTCAAGGATGAGGAAGTCGTCCTGTGGCCGCAGGATGCCGCACTTGGTCGCGATCGAGCGCGCCGTGTTGATGTTATCGCCCGTTACCATGCGCACGGTAATGCCGGCCCGCTGGCACTTGCGGATGGCATCGGGGACCTCCGGCCGGACCGGATCCTCGATGCCGACCACGCACAGGCACGTCAAATTGCTGATGATGTTCTCCTCGTCGTCCCAGTTCGGCTCGGAGTCGTAGTGCACCTCGTTGATGGCCGGCTTGCCGGGCACGAAGTCCCGGTAGGCGATGCAGATCGTGCGCAGCCCGTCGCACGCCATCGGCTCGATCACCTGATGCAGCAGGCGCTCCTGCATGTCGCGCGTGAACTTCTCCAGCACGCCATCCTGCCCGTAGATGAAGGCACATTTCTTCAGGATGATCTCCGAGGCGCCCTTGCTGAACACCCGGTAACCACCGCCCTGCTTCGGCACCACCGTACTCATCGACTTGCGCACCGAGTTGAAGGTGTAAACGCGCGTGAACGAATCCTCCGGGTGGCTATCGCGGATCGTCTGATAGTTCTTGCCCAACCCATTCACAAACCCGAGCAGGGCGCACTCCGTCTTGTTGCCCACCTGCTGCAGCGGATCGCCCGGGTTCTGGCCCGGCATCAGCCCAGAGGTGTACGCCGAATTAAGCGCAATACCCTCGACCAATGCGTCCCCGACGACGCGCGGAATATCGGAAAAGCGAGGCGTCACCATGCACAGCTTCTCGCAGATGTACGACTGCACCACCGTCATCCGGTTCGTCGTCAGTGTGCCCGTCTTGTCCGAGCAGATGGCCGTCGCATTGCCCATCGTCTCGCACGCGTCCAGATGTCGCACCAGATTGTTATCCTTCATCATCTTCTTCACCGAGTACGCGAGCGACAGGGTGACGGCGAGCGGTAAACCTTCCGGAACCGCCACCACCAGCACCGTCACACCGATGATGAAGTGCTTTACCAGGTTGTTGGCGTACGAGTTGCGCCACTGGCGCTGCTCGATCACGAACGTTTGGATGCAGAACTGAATGATCAGGATGATCACGGTCAGCACCGCGATCGTCGAACCGGCGTACCCGATCTGTATGGCCAGCTTGGTCAGCTTCGCCTGCAGCACCGACTTCTCCTTGCCACCGTGGCCACCGCCTCCGCCGCTGCTCTTCGCGCCCTCCTCCGCGTCGTCCGATGTGATCGAGTCCACCGTCGTCTGGCTCTTCAGCCCGCCCGGATGCCCGTGGCTGTTGTTCGTGATCTCGTCCTTGGCCGTCTTCTTCGCCTTCTTCGCTTCCTTCTTCTTCTGCTTCGCAGCCGCCTCGTGCTCGTCAACGGCCGCACCGAGCAGCGTGAAGATGATGCCGGCCTGCGAGTTGACACCGACCGCCGTCACCACCATCTTGCCGCTGCCCTCCATCACGTGCGTACCCGACAGCACGATTGGATCGGTCGACTCCGTCTTCTTCACGTGATCCGACTCGCCCGTCAGCGACGACTCGTCGACCTTCAGGTCGTTGCTCTGGATGAGGATACCGTCCGCCGGCAGCAGATCGCCGTACTTCACCTGGCAGATGTCACCGACCACGATGTCACCGATGTTGATCTGCACCGGGTCGCCGCCGCGGATGACGGCGAACTTATGCTCGCCCTCAATGCGCGACTGCAGCCCCCGGAACTGCTTCTCCTTCGAGTAGTCGTTGAACGCGGTCACCACGACCACCACGAACACCGACACCAGGATGGCCAGGCCCTCGATCCACGAGTAGTGCTCCTCCTCCTCGACCAGCAGGGGCTCCTCCTCGTCCGCCGGCTGGTAGAACGAGAGCAGTAGGGAGATGACGGCCGCTATCTCGAGGATAATGAGCGTCACGTCCTGCAGCGCCTCCCACACCAGCGTCAGGAAGGACTTGGGCGGCTTCGGGGGGATCACGTTCGAGCCGAACGTTTCCCGCCGATGGTCGATGTCCGCCTGCGAGCCGCTCAGGCCCTCGTTCGGCGACGTGTACAGCTTCCGGCAGATCTCGTTGACGCCGCCGTACTCGGTCACCTTCGCTACTGCCTCGCGGCCCCGATGTTCCATGATCTCCCGCAGGTTCTTCTGCGTGATCTGGTACTGGGCCGGTCGTCCATCGATGGTCGCCATCTTGAAGCCTTTTCTTTTTTGCTTCTACTTCTTCCGCTCGTCGATCAGTGCGTGCAATCCGTCTGCACTCACTTACACACTTACACTCCGGAAGCGGAAACTAAAACCCCTTCAGGAAACCAAAACAAATCTCCCACGAACGAGGTATGAGATTCAGGTATCTGGATTTTTGGTCACCACCAAAAAAAACACCTGTCCCTCTCTCTCAGATTTATCCACCACAGAATGGGAAGTTAGGTTTACCACCACACACTTTCCCCTTTTTTCCTGCCTCTCCAACACGAAACAAACTCAACCAAAAACAACCGTTCTCCTCCTCAGGGTACTCCGAGAACTCAAATCAAACTACCGCCACTCGGGCACACAAACTTCTACACACACACACACGCACGCACGCACACCGAATGTCCCCTCCCGTTCTCCTGTAGAGGCCCGTGCGCACTTAGTCGTCCTTTCGTTTCGTTTCAATCTTCACTTCTCTCGTGGGGTTACCGGAACCGGCACACAACACTCGAGGACACGTTGGCGCCGAAGGGCGTCGTCGTCGTCGTCGTCGTCGTGCCGCAAACGAGAGGCTCGTGTCACCAGAACCTATGGCATGCCAGTAGTGCTGTCGTCAGCGTCGTCGTTGTTCCGTGCAGGCTCAGCATCATCGTGCGACAAATAGTGCCAGAGTGAAGCCCACCAGCCACCAGCCAGGGATATGGATAATGATTCAACCACGCGCACACACACACACACGTAGGGGGTTTAGTCGCTACGGTTGATGATGCATTGCAAGGTAAACCCTCGCTAATCCGTCACTAACGGTTGTCCTGTGTTTGGTTGCGTTGTGTTAGCTAAAAGTAAACGGAGAAAAGGGAACACCATTAGAACAAATCGTTTAATTGAAACATTCGACACATGTATCACTGGTAATCGCTAATCGTCTATCAACGTATTCCCTTATATCTGATATCTTACGGAAAGACAGTAAAGTCCAGGGCAAAGGACGCACCACAAAACCAAGAAACCGAGCCGATGATCGTACTACGGTGAGCGCGGAACGCGATGTGGAAGCTTCCGGTCAACTAGTGCGGTCTATTTATAAAAGTAAGTAGCCCGGCCCGTCACCCGGACCGAGATGACGGCACACTATTATCAGGTGTCTTCTTCCATCCAAGTGATGCTGCCACGAATAAACAAATAACGCACTGCGGTCACCGAGCAGTACACCTTTGGAACTGCGTACGGGCGAGCGGCTTCAACCTGCCCGTGATGCGCAGGAATTATCAGCAACGATAGTAGTAGCGCAGTAAGGATGGAATGGATGGATACACCGTATCTTCAACAGTGATATCACATTTACTGCCCTTGCCTCCAATTCCTGGCACAACAGGTAACACACACCACACACGATCCAATTTAGGGGGGTTAGAATTTCCCGTCGCTTTATGATCGTTTGTTTAGCAGCGTTTTGAAACGGGGTAGGGTGTCAGGTATCTGGGCATCTTCACGGCCAGACGAACATTCCAAGGCTGTTCGGGGTCGTGCGACGAAAAGAGGAGTACGGTGTTAGATATGGTGGATAAGTGGAATACCTAAGCAAAATTTAAAGCAGCGAGATTAGATCGCACAGTACTTAACGAGTTGTGGGTAAATGTAAAATTTCAACCTTACAGCCGTTGCCGCTAATTTTTGGTAAGTATCCACCATCGATTGAACTTTTGCCTCTAAAACATCTGTTTTTGTCATAACGCTTAAATGTTTGTCCCTATCGCAATTGATTTTGTCTGTAACGCATCAATTGTCGCTTCGTAGCTAACACGTTGACTGCCAAGCGTTTTTAGAACATTTATTTAGTACAGACATTTTTCATAAAATTTGGTTATAAAACAAATGCCAAGATTTGTTTTTAAACCATTAAAAAATAGATTAAGCTTCCTTTTGGCTTATTTTTAACAAATATTATAACCTATCTCTATATTAGTGCAATACGAGTGAGTTTCGTGACTTGTTTTAAAATACCCGGCAGTCAACGTGTTAAATAGTTTTAGCTATAATTTTTACCAGGGGTTTTAGCACACTTTATAGTACTGTTTTTTTATAAAATTTATTCATAAAATATGTATTAAACCGACGGTTTTTGAGAACCAACCGAAGAATGGCTATCAAAAATTATAGAAATCATTGTTTTAGTACAGATTATTAGAACATTCTTTTTGTTGAAATTAGGTTATAAAATTTATTGAACCGTCAGTTTTCAAAAACCAGGCTTCCCAAAGTACGTAACATTGTTGCTGTCACCCGCTTTTTGGGTGACATGACGTTCAACGAGTTTATTATATCCATATCTATTTATTTTGGTTTTTTGTGTGAATTTAAACATGAAGATTATCATTTGATGTTAGTTATGTAAACATAGACCGCTAAAAAGAAAGTTATGAACAATTATCACCAAAATAAAAATTTCGAACAGTCAAAAAATTTGAAAATAAACGATAGGAGGATCAATAAACATACGATTTTGCTACGATGAGCTTGGAAAATCGATAAAATGTATTAACTAAGCCTAGTATCAGGCACAATTTAGACAACATTGTTGCTTTCGGGGCAAAATACATAGAAACACCTGTATTCACCCTGAATAATAACGTGATTGTTGACGTCGGAAACACGTGAGTCACAGTATTTTCATCCAAACTTATTCCAATTTCTGAATTCGTTTTTATTTTCATTTTTATGTAATTCTACCTATATCAAAACGTATCTCATTCACTGGCAACTCCTTGCCCTCGGACCAAAAGTAACCACCCTACTACCCACCTCCTCCAACCGACGTCCCACCAGAGATTTGGAACCAACCGAACGTACCGGTTATGATATCAAAGAGTAAACACACGCGTTACACATCCAGCAGCATCCCTCTTCCTTGCGGCGAAACCGAACATGGGTTTTCGTGTGCCAAGGTTTGCGACGTGCGAGACAATCGTCCCCAAATGGATGGGAAGGTGGTAGGTTCCTGATTTGGTTCCCTCGTTCTTTCCCGTGTTTATGACCATGCAGTGGTAAATTGCTCATAACAAATCCGTCAGATAAGGAAGCGGTTCCGAGAGGTACCGGTTTATGTCGCACCCAAGAAGCTGGGTTAACACACCGGTGAACATCGTCTTTCTGGCAGAGAGTGAGTGAGGCACGATGAGAGATGATGCGGATCGTTGAAAGATTGTGTTTCAGGGTCACATTAAAAAACGCAGTGCAGTGTTCGTGTGTATGTTTGCTGTTGTGTCGCTTGATTTCGCTAGTTTCCATCATCCTTTCAAGGAGCGATGACATGTCTCACCGTCAGTACAACTCAATTAGTTTCTCACACGTATCACTACGAGCTGGACCAGCACCCTATCGCACCTGTCTATCGACGCAATAAGCTTGACCACATCAAAAGGTAAGCGATTTACTAGAGCACTTTATACCTCACATCGATTTTAATCACTCGAATCCGTCTCACTTTCCAGAACCACACCAAACATCAAGACGACCACTGACTATGATGCATCAGCACCACTGTCGTCAGAACGGTGGGCAACACTCTAACCATACCGAGCAGCGTAGCCCACCGCTTTTGACCACTTGTCGGAACCGGATCCGGTCCGGCGCGTCTGACGTCATCTGAATCCATTGGCTGGCGATTCGTGGAGAGCTGGAGCCGGTATAAAACCCACCCAAAAGCACCTTTTTTGGGACCCCTTCAAGTATGTAGGTGGTTGGTATTCACCGGAGGGCATACGGGGGTAGTATTTGTGTGAGTGTGATGTGCTTTGTTCCATACCGATGGCTATTTACACCGGTCTCTTTTGGATGGTCCGTTGATGCGTTGTATATCTTGTTTTGGACCGAAGCCGTTGACTAAAAACTAGCATCTTCGTTTAGTCATTTTGACACTCTTGTTGTATAATTGTGGGTTGTTTAACACCTGAACACATTGTTACTCTATCCTGATTAATACTAAGTTATTTCCTTTCAATCACTACTACGAGACGTGTCTTCTCGTAATTCTCCTGTAGAACTTCTGCTTCTTTTCAAAATAACCTCACCATACACAAGGTTTCGCACACAACAAACACATCTCCACCGCAACCGGACGGGTTTTAAATTATAATTCCAATTCCATCCGTTTTTCGCGCAGGATTTGTGTGCGGCACCGGTTGACCGGGTTGCCGGTAGGCTTTCGGAAACCGGTTTTGCATCATACATTTATGCATTGCGGGTTCATGTGCGTCTGTGTCGGAGCTGTTGCGATGGACATGGGGGAGTTTCCCTTTAATCCACGGCACCACCTAACATTCCGCTCGATGAAATCACGAACGAACCAGTCACCCCAGGCCGGAGGGAATTGGTAGCCGACTCACCTCCATGTGAGTGTCACTTGAGACGGTCGAACTACGTGCGTATGTTGTCCGTTTATATCTGGTTTTTATTTTTCTTCAGTCATTGGCGTTGATCCTATGATCGTGTACCGTCCGCGAGGTCCGATCTGCGATCATCCAATATCTGCTGGTTGGTCTCGCGAATGGCAATCGAATCCAAGGTCACCGTTGTCGTCATCGGATATAGCGAAACCAGCTACACCTTGTAATCCCCCTGTTAGTTCCACAAGGTAGCACAATCCCCGGCGTTTCTAAGCATCGGTCAACACTGACACGTATGGATAAACGATAAATCTCGATCTGACAGATAGAGCGCAGTGTAGTACATGGTGATCAACCCTGACCTCACAATAGCAACGATCGTATGGATTGAAATAGCAAGTTGATACATATTATTTCAACGTTCGGCTTTGTACTATAATTTTCAATCATCCTATCGAATTCTTATCCGACGAACGATAAGGTGTAGACTTAACGACTTCCTCCGACTTGAAACGGATTGAAAGAGAAAATAACACGATTATATCCATTTATCAGATAATTTAAATTAAAAATCGATCCCTGATAAAAATGCTGATTACAAAACAGGCTTGTTTGAACTAATTAGATTAAACTCAATTTCTTTACTGTCTTTACAGCTGTTGATACTCAAATACGGGAATCTGTTCTATCTTATCAATATTAGAAAGGATTGTACCGCCAAAGAATTGGATAAACGAAGGACATAGATAATCAGCTGGAAACAAGAAAAATAAGTCCCCCCACTCGTATGCAAGGGTTTTTGGGTTCTTTCCTCTTATCCTAGCCTTTTAACAAAGTCGCCAGATCGAGGTTCGAAGTCTTATTTCAACAGACTTTAAGGTAACCGCACTTAAAGCCTCTTTAAATTAATCTTATCAAATTATTCGATACTTCAAAGTCTCTGTGAGTTAAGATATAGATATCTTTTATAGACGAAATCGTCGATAATAACAAGCATGCGTCAAAACATGTCGTGATTAAAATGGTGAATGGTTTTACCCCTCCATTCTTTCTAAACTTTACGACGTGCGGAGATAAGCTACAATGAGCGTTTAATGTTAATCGATCGCGCCTGTTACGAAACCTGTATGCCGTCACCGTTCCGGCAAGCTGTCGTCATCACTAATGACTTCATTAGGGAATCGCACAACTGTGGACACAAGTGCATCTCGAGACTGCGAACTGCGGCGCAGGATGGTGGTGACAAACTCTGTGATCTTTTGCGATGGTACGAGGGGAGTCCATGCTTGTTATCGCCGTCGTGCATCTCGAGGTGACTCGTGTGCATACAGACTTGGAGTGTGTGTATGTCAAGAGGAGCCACTTCCGATGTCATCATCAACGGAACACGAAGGTGTCGATCGGCGACAGCAAGTGTAGGACACCGAAATGAAAACCACATCAACCGACCGCGCCGACTGTTAATGAACGTCGCTTATAGGTAGGCTTAGGTTCTGTATTTATCGTAAACGATTCGTTCATTTAAATTCCACACTTATCTCACCGCCAAGGAGCTGTAGATAGGTGGGAGAAGGTGATTCCCCCGGTAGGCTTTACGAACGCCAGCAACCGGAACGAGGAGTTTATTTGGCCTCGGGTAAGCGATGGAGGAGCAAAACTTCATCCACGGATGCATTTTGCAATGCAGTCCGGTCACACGTGAGCGCCTGACTTGTATGTCAATTTGGTCGCCAGGGACAAACGTGCAGCAATGAGGCGACTTTTACGTGATGCACCATGACGTCTATGAAGGCTGGCGTGCGTCCGGCAACGGAGCGTTTTAAATTCGGTACACTTATCCTCCAACTGCGTGATTCTTAGAAGCTGGACACACTTTTCTGAGATGCTTGACTAGTACATCATAATGTCCGGGAGATATTAGAGGTCTACTTCTGTTCGTGTGTCTAAGCTCACATTACTCAGTTCTTCCTACGATAATTACAGTGAATACCATTATAAGTACAGCACCAAATGTCAGCTCTGACATCATTGAGACATGCATTCTAAACGCCAAAGGCCTAACCGACATCTTACAGTATAGTGAGACCATTTTCCTTGGCTATGACTCACTGGATGATGAGTGTTCTCCGGAACTACTCTGAAAACTCGCTAGCACCTGAACTTCACATTAGCACTAATTAGAGATCAATTTACATCAATTAACGTACGCAAATACACAAAAAACGGGGTGAAAAGACAACGGTTGGATTGTTTTCGTCTCAAATCACACATTCTCGACACGATGCAGACCTACTTACGAAATTAAACCACCGAAAATAGCAAATCGTAAGCGACTGGATCGATCTTTCTGTCTGGGTGAGACTTTTCTCTGTTTTGTGCTTATCAAACCATATCTGCATTCCCATAAACCGAACGATTGTTATAACGTTATATCACTCAACAGTACATTGTTGTTGTGCGCGCCATGAAGGGTGAAGAGCTCGTGATAGGGTTGGAGTACACTTTTGTTTGGCAAACCTTCCATTCTACCTCCTTGGGTGATGTTTCGATTGGTACCCAACCGCAAACGGATCATAACTGTCGCCTGATAACGAAGTATCTATACTTGAAGGTGTAACAAAGTAAATAATATACTTTTTTTAAATTACTGTTTTAGCACTTTTTAACGCGACATGTTTTCCTAATGAAATTAATTATGCATCCAAACAAAAACATGGGCAAAGCATGGTTGTTCGATGCGTTTCCAACAACGAGGCGAAGGTCGTGCTAAGGTTAATTGATCTGAGCAGTGAAAACTTTAAACCATACCATCACTTCCCCCTTCGGCTCTCCCGACCGCAAAAGGAAACATTAAAATAAGTATGTTCCGCTTGGTGGGCTGAGAAAATTGTTTCCCTTGTGATTGTTTTCCTTAAACCTCTTTTTGCATTTTTGCACCAACCAATTACACGATAATGGCCAAACCTCGATCCATTGCCAAACGGGTCAGGAAAACTAATTTTCCATCCGCCACCGTTTGGAGCAAAAGAAAAAAAACGGCAAAGAACAAATGAAGAACCACAGAACCGAAAGTAGGACACAAGGCGGCACAATTATGCACTTTCAAACGCTATATCTTGCGCCTTCGAACCCCGTCCTTGTGACAAGCAAAGCAAAACAAATCAGACATGGTGTTTATCTATTTTAAAAACTATTACGATTGATTGCCCGAAGGCCATCGGGGTGTAAATATAGACTCTTCGGCAAAAAAGAGGTGATGTGAAACTCAATTTGCTGACATTTTCATCCAGTTGCGATTTTTGTTCCTCCTCACAATAGGCATAAATGATGATGATGAATAAATAAACGAAAAAATTTCTTAATTAGACGATGACTAGAGGTCATTAGTAATGTATTAGGTTTGATTTTGAGGACTAACCATAAATAACAACTAAGAGAACTTTTAAAACTTATAATTAAAATCTAAATAAATACTAAACATGCACCACAAGGGTTTTTCGTCGTTGGTTACAATCTCATGTAAAATACAAAGTCATGGAACAATTAACCAGAGACGAAAAACATTGAACAATGCATATTGCTAGCCCGTAATCAAACTTTTGCTACATGCATACACATAGTGTTCATTTTTATTTCGGGTGACTTCACACAAATGTATCCCTAATAATATCACACATACACACACTCACACACACATACATTCGCGACCCTGAAATTGGTAGTCGGTCGTGCATGGGTAGGTAATTAAGTTTCCACTTTTCAACCCATTGTTTTCCCATTGTTGTGTCACACATCGGCAGCGGCACGATAATTTTAACGACATTACGTTCGGATGGACAAATTAACAACCACACTTGCAATCAGCCATAATTTTACGCGTTGTACTAAAGGGTTTCCTCACACGAGTACTAAAATGTCGACCGAAAAAGGTCTCTAACGGAAAACTAAAGTTGTTAGTTTGAAGCAGCAGAAACAAACGACACAAACTATGGCAGCAAAGACGACGTTCACCAACTAACTGTTCGTAATCGTACAACACTTCTCTATTGCAAGTGTTTTTGCCGAATGGAGGAGTGATCGTTTACATTCCACACGCACCTCACCAACTCCAAACACGACGCTTAGCAATGCCGGACGAAAGGTAGCGCAAAAAGAGGGAAAAGTAACGCCGTAACAACCACTTGTAAAAGTTTGCCAGCGGGACTTGAAAAGGGCTCTTGGACATTGGACATTGTCAAAAAATCGACAGGAAGCGCACACGTTTGGAGCGGGTTTTTTATTTGCGTTACACGTGGCCACCATCCGGCGGGCAGGAGATTGTATTGACGGCGACAACAACGCCACGGGCGAAACACAACAAAAACAGCCACTCCTCGTAAAACTGGGCCATGGGACGCGATACATACCGAGAGCGGTACAGATAAAGTGAGATAGAACAAGCTAGGTTTGGTCCAACGGAATGTGTACACATGTGGCGTTTGGGGTCCGTAGGGTGGCCAAGAGCCGATGTTCCGCACGATCGAAACGCGATGTACAAGCGTGACCAAGAGTGCTCTCTCTTTTACTAGGTTTACAACAAAGTTCATGTACTAATGGTACTCCTCAACGCATGCTTTGATACTAAACAAAATAGTACTAAAAATGCTTTTGATATTTTTGGAAGCAATATATCTTACTTTGAGGGAAGGGGGGGCATCTCACCATTGAATTAAAAGGATTAATAACTGAGAGCTACTATGAAAGATTTTGTACCTCTTATGTAAATTTAAATACGCAATATGAATTATTATTTACCGAAAAGGGATTCAACAGCTAAACAGGGATTGTAATCCATAGAGGGAACAGTAAATTCATAGGAGCGATTTAGAAGCTTTTTCGAATTCTTCCGTGGAAATCGCTCTGGTACTTTTTGACATACGCTTTGAATCTTTTGGTACTCGAATCTATGTTAAGGATTGTAATCTCTGTGGCGATGATTATTCAACCCCATCACAACAAAGCGAACATTTCAAACACATCGGGGATATTTTCAATCGGTAGAGAGAACGTAGCAATCATGTTGTTTCATGGAATGTTTCAGACAGCTAGGAGAAAGGTGCCTACCCATCGGGGAGCTTTGCAACCGGTTAGGGGAGCAATTTGTCACCCTTGCAAAAGTCCTCGTTTGTTGTAATGTATTCGTTTACATACGTTTGCAAGAAAAGTGAAATAATTACTGTGTATTTTTAATTATCTATTAATTCAATTGAACTTTGTACCTTCGATTTTAACATCCACGAATTTACACTCGTTTGTTAAGCAACGGATTCGGTAAGGTAAGCATGGAGTACCTCGCATCAAGTGTAAAAAAAGTTGAAAATTTGGAGAAGTTTTTTGTATTGTAGCTGAAAACCGCTTTCTAAAGTGAAAACAATGGTTTTCAAATGTTTTATTATCATTGGAAACATCACTTACTAACAAAAAACTATGAGTTATACGACGTTGAATGTTTGCTCCCCTAACTGATTGCAAAGGTCCCCGATGCATATGTAAACATCCCCTGTGTCGATGAAACTTTCCCTCTACCTCTTGAAACATTCCACTATATAGATCGAAACCCTGTAATATACACTTCAGCACAGAGAATTCCAAAAATCGCTTCTTCAAGAATTCATAATATTCATTTAAACATATAGACCCTCAGCACGGATTTCGATCGAATAAATCCGTTCGAATCGAGCTGACTATGACCTACATGACATGACCAACATAAGGGTGACAGGCAATTCTAAACTTGCCACGAAACTAATAAAGTATTGCACTAATATAGTAGTAGGTTATAGTAATTGGTAGGCACCAATATAGCTGAAGACTGTAGACAAATTTCGAAAAATGAGTTTTACACAAAAAACTACGTTTAGACAACAATACAAAAATGTTACAGTTGATGTACTAAAATATGAATAACTTATTCGTGCACCTAACAAACCGATTGCGCTAGCCAACACACACTTCAAACGGAACGAATCGACAAGCCACTGCACAAACGCCAACCACAATACGCCCGACGACTGCACTCTCCGTATCGGACATCGGCATCGACAGAAGCGACCCAGCTGTGCGAAAGGGCGGCCTAAAGTGTTGCCTCTAAAAAGCGCGCCACAGCCTCATATTGCACACTTCGACACAAGTGCACTATCATGATGGTCGTAGCACGTTAAACCCCCCTCCTTCCCTTCGGAACAACCTAACCCCAACATTCCGGGCCAGTTGGTTCCATCCCTGACCGGTCGGTGATACCGATAATGGGTGGTGGGCGATTGTGCCGGTGCTGACTTGTGTCGCGTCGACCGAAAAGGCGTCACACTGTTCGGTATCTCGCACCATCGCGAACGAGTTTAGCCGCGCATTTTATCGTACTGCCGCATTACCTACTCGCGACATGCAACGTGCGGTTTCGAATGGACGTTGGTTGGAATGCAACCACGCAACAAACTCCTCCGCAGCAACCATTCGGGGACGCACACCGTACCACGTCCGGTGGGGGTGATCACACTTCCGATTATCTCCATCCATCTCCGGCAGCGATCGATCGATCTGAACGTACAACTTCGGTTGCATGACGTCGATGAGTTCACCGGAATGACGCGATCTTATTGAATGATTATTTCTTATTCAGCTATTTTAATGCACCTTGCGGAGAACTAACAAATAAACGATTTCCCGTAAGCTATTAGACTAAAATAGATGTCGTTACCCGCTTCCCAAGTAGTGGCATGTGGAATTCAGAATGTGCCTACACCTTGCATGTAGCAAATGTCCCTTGTGGTCAACATGTGTCACCTAATAGCGTAACCTCTGCCAATCGCCAACTTCAAAGGAAGGAAACATTAAACCTACACTCGAGAGAAAACAACAACGTACCGGAGGAGGTTCACGTTACCTTCCCACGACCTGGTTGCCACCACAATCGAATGCACTTTCCTTCAGCGCCCGTTGTCGAACGTTGGCGGAGCAAAAGAAATAAATCGTGCACGAGGTCCTCTGTTCTTTTTCAAAGCACGCTAATGGAGGTTAACGGATATATGCGCACGTCCGCCAATATGTGTCCTATAAATCAACAGCTATGAAGTCGGGAAAGTTAGTGAGCAAAAACCACCCAGAATCTCGTATCTACCCTTCCAGCCGAGCCCTAGGGAAGAATTTCGGGTGTCCGGTGTTGAAGGAGAATGTTCGAGTACTTTAACGCATCCGTCGGGGTGTACTCCCCAACGTGCGGGGCCGAGTGAAGCGGAAAGGAACTGAGCCACGGCTATAAATACTGAACAAACGAGACACGGACGAGGTGGGTGTACCCCACCTAAACAGTCCCGGGGTAGCGAGAAGTCAAAACAAAATGGTCCCCCGGTGATCGCAGGTCTGCGCCCGGTTTTGGCCTCTGGTCAACGTCTTCGAGTTTTAATGAAGATTTAGTAGGAGACGCCAACCAACGCGAGAAGAATTCGACTCCCCCGAGGTAGGAGGTAGATGAAAAGAATGTGCAAATACACTGCCAGGATTTAAAAGAAGAAAGGCATATCTCGCTAGTTCCATTACAAGGGAGCAAACATGGAGGGGACGCACGGAGAACCAAGGAAGGTAGGAAAGTCGTAAATCTGGCCAGACCTACTACCGAAGCCGACCTCAGGAGCTATTCGCTGCGAATCCAGTTCGGTTCGAAACATCTGCGTACCATTCGTTAAGTCCACCTCCACCACCGGACAACTTCCCTGTTTTTCCTCCATCGTCGAACGCTAACTCCTAGCCTCTAGTGCGCGGGAGAACAATTCGCGATGAAAACCCGGACAGGTTAGGAGGTTCATCGCTGGCGAATGTGGAATCTGAGGATGGGATGTGATGGGCGTGTGTTCGCGGTTTGAGCCGGAGAAATTTAGGAGCTCGCGGACCAAAGCACGGACCGTCTCTAGCTCCCCTCCGGGGCCGACCGGTCCTGAGTTCTGATCCAGAAATAGGACTACGGATTGTCAGCGATCGGCTGTGTGCTATCTATGTCTTGTTCACATGCAGTTTCCTCGCTCTTTCTATCCCTTTGCACGAAATACTTATGGCCTTTAGCAACATTGCGCGAGTGAGTGTCTGAGATATTACAACAACGCTACCATCTTCTCGAGATGCTTGACGGACTCTGGGGTTTGCCAGTGCATCGGTGAGCGGTTTCCCGAATCGATCTCTAATATGAAAGCGAACCAATTTTCAACATCACAAACCAACCGCCCCATCAAGAAGATGCTCGAACGCCACGAACCGCTTCCCATAACCTCACAAATCGATTCATTCCCATTCGCGGCACCGCTTTTTGGCCCCGCAATATACTAATAAAGATAGTATATTTAGCGGAATTTGGTGCTCATTATTTTCCGCGGTCCGGCAGAACGAAAAAATCAAACTGCCCGCGAATCTTAATTTTATCGATCCACGCCGTTCGTTTCTCGGTCCCCCTTTATCCCTTTCGGCGTTGGGAGATATCATAATTTGCCTCGGAAAAATCGATATCTTCCTCGAACGAGAGAGGAAAAATCATCCGCTCGTCGCTTGGCACACAAACGGTCGGCTACCGTTGGTCCGAACGTGCCACTCCGCAGGGAGTTATCCGCCCGTGCTCTTCCACCTGCAACTGTACTCCCTTCTCTTCGCTCCAATCTTTGCGCGCCGATATAGATTAATGTTTATTAAACTTGTCGAGGTTACACCGATTGTTTATCGCGAGCTCAAAACCGCATGTTCAATAGCCATGCTCTGTGCGCTCTCCCGATGGTGTTGGTAGGTCTGTACTTCAAGGTTTCCATCTCCTCCGTGGGAGGGGAACAGTGTGTTACGATTCGGTAACCGGTGTAGCATCCACACCGCCGTTGAACCGATTGCCCCAAACCTCGCAGAATTTGGCACGAGTTTCTGAGACGGAGCATAGGAAGAATAAACATTTTGCCATTTGCTCTGACGGACATCCACACACTCACATACAACCACGTGCGCGCGAAAACAGACCCTGATCCACCCAGATCCAACGTGGATTATTCGAATCGATCGAACCGCATACGTAACACGCCAGCCTGTCGATTTCTCACTCAATTAAATAATGCTGGCATATTTCCATCGTCCGACCGTCCGGTATACGACGGCTGTTGGAAAAAATCTTCCAAGTAGAGCGAGTTCTACTGTCGGGCGAGAAATTTTAGCAGGTCAATCTAGGCACAACTAGTTCATCTCGGGCTCGTAATTAACCGGAAATCCTTAAAACACTATTGCCCCAATTGAATCAACCTCATGCTTGATTGCATTACGTTGACTGCCAAGCCGTTTTAGCACACTTTTTTAGTACAATCTTTTTCGATTAAATTTGGTTATAAAATTTATTCAACATGCGGTTTTCAACGACCAAGCAAAGATTTAGCATAACAAAGAACTAGTTTTTAATATTACTATAATTTTCATGATGCATTTTCATGTATTTATGAGGCAAAAGCTGTTTAGAACTAATAACAGCTGGCTATCAAAAATGATAGCTATGGCAGTCAACGTGTTATAGGGGATGATCTCTATGTTGTGGCGTAGGAGTTTATAATGCTGAAACCCACCCTTTTCAGTAAAAACAGCAAACCTTACCGCGGGAAAACTTTCAATTAAAATGAAAAAAAAATAAACGTTTGAATATATTGAAAGGAAATTATGAATCGTTTAACTGATCTTACCTCAGACTAGAATTCATTAGTAGCAACTAGAGGTAACGGCGCTCAGCGAACAATCCTGCAAAGGAAAGAAATAAATAACATTAGATCAATTGGAAAAGTTTGTAAATGTGTCTTTTTATTGAGCATAAATTAGAAGGGTTTCATAAACCGATCACAGCTTCTTTTGATTGAAAAAGGATTTAAAACAAAACGAGCCGATCGATTTCTTCTCCATTCTCGGTTAAGTGGTCGGATATCAGATGTCGCTCGGGAAATAACCCTACCCTAGGAGCTCTCCCAGAGTTAAAGCCTCTAGCAATCAGCGAAACGAACAACACAGAAATGGGATAAAATAATCCATCAGTTGAAGGTTTTGCGAAAAACCCGAACAACCACCAGCAGCTCTCAGCGCACCACGATGAAAATGCCACTTTTCCTCCAAGATGCGAAAACGGTTGAATGAAACGCAAAGGAGCTATATTTATTCCATCTCTATTATTCCGCCGACCATCGGTGGTCCATCCATTTTCCCTTCTCTTTTTCCACCACACGCCAGTGGAGTGGAGCTGAAAAAGGTTGATTATATAATTCCTCTGCCTTCTCAGTCACGAGAGTTTTCCATCGGTTCGGCAGAGTCAGGATTCGGTCGGTAATGGAAAATCCCATCGGACCAGATTCACCGCATGGATAAAACCCGAACGAATCGATTGACGCCACGCGCTCGTATTTAAATCATTTGGAAACCGAACCACTTTTCCTTCGGTACCACCGTGTTCCCTTGTTCCGGCTTTTCCGTTCATCTCGCCGAACAGCATGATCGAAAGTTCAAGTGTGTTCGACTCTATGACGGGGATTTTTGGCTCCGGCATTCCGAGCGGAAAGTTAAAATGTTAAGGACCTCGTAATCGAAGTAGTATTAGCATGCATGCGCACACATACGCATTCACTCTCTGGCATGTCAAGCTAATCGCTGTTACGATTCGTTGACCCCAGTAACGGGTTAAGGAGAAAAAGGTTCACAGTTTTATCGCTTGACAACATGCCATTTTGCAACTGGTACGATTGCAAAGCTTTTTACAGTGGATAATGATACTTTAATTTTTATCATTTTATTGATATTCTTTTCACTTTCTTGGCCATTTGATAATAATTACTGTCTTATTAGATTGATTTATTTATTGGTAGTGTTGTTTCAAGCAATTTATTTTTATAAATTTTCCATATCGCTAATATTGATTCATTTCTGACCAGTTTGATTTTCACAAATATCAATTCGATGAATACAAACTTATTATTCATTTAAAAAATCTCATTTCTAGTAAAAAAAAAGTAGCACCAAGAATGACTAATAGCTGTTTCTATCAAAATATTTCCGCAAGCTTTTTTTTTGTAATTTGTGATTCATTCATCACAAAGATGACAATAAAAAACAAGGCACTGAGTCAGTATTATTGGAAATTTGAAAATACTTTCTTGAAAAAAAAACAAAGTGAAATAAAAATTATTGAAGTCAATAAAAAAACGTGTGATTTAATGTTTACAGGAATGTTGCAAAGCAACAGCAACGAAGCATTAATTACCGATCGATAGCTCTACGTTCGAGGATTGACGCAATACATTAGACATGCTAATGTTGACCAACAAACCTTGTTTATAGAGCAAATAGACTTGCTGATGATCACACAGGCGTCTAGCTGTTCCATCTCCAGCTTTGATCAAAATTGCTCACCGATCTCGTGCTTTGTATCTCCGGTGATTCATTTGTATATTTCCGTCTTGCGAACCTTGCGAAACAGAAAAAACTAACAACCCTTCACTTGCCATTCAAGTGAATCGCTCTCTGGCATCAGCGAATTGATTAGTTGTTACTCAGCGAGCGAAGCATAACAGTGACGACTGGGGTTACATTACCAACCAACGCTACCAGGAATTGGTTACAAAGTTCGTTGATACCCCGATCCGGTGCTGTTTCACAACAGTTCGAACTTCGACGTCATACCGGCCCTCTTCAAAGTAGCTATCAGAAAGGTGAAAATGAGTCAATGACGTCCCGAGCGAAACAGGTTCCTTCAGAAGCGTCACAAACCGCAAACCCGTCAACTGGGTCAGCTCCCAGTCAGTTAGCTGCTCCGGTGCAAAATTCGCACGTAAGTGTTGCCTCGACGGATGACGTCACAAAAGCCCAAGACGGCGTCTTGTTTCCCGCATCTTTAGTGGGAAGCGTACGAAGTAGAAAGAGCGCGCGTCTTGCGTAAAGTGAAACCACCCTGATCAGTCATCGTCACCGCCGGAGTCAGTCGTGCGGCACTTGTAAAAGCACTACGCACACAGAAGTCCCCCGGAAGCTGCCAATCTCGAACCGCCTCGGGACGTTCTTTCCCCCTCTTTCCCGGAAGGGGCGGAAGTGACAAGAAAGTTATTCACCGACCGACTGTTCAATGGCCGATAAACGGACGCACCAAAGAACTCCGCGACTGCACGCTGTCTCATACTCCAATTGGCGTCATACTTCCTCCGCCGGTTGGATGTGCTCCTTCAATTAATCGAACGCCAATTTACGTCCAGTCCAAGTCCACAAGATCTATTTAGCAAGAGCGTCGTGCGTATTTTGATCGATCCGCTCCAATGGCACCAAAGCGTGACCAGACTTCTGTTTGAATTCCGTTTTTGGATCACCTGGATCTTGCGATTTGCGTCCGAAAACAAACTTGCGATTTACGTCCGACAACGGATTTAGCGCCGGATGACGTACGAAGGTAAAGTTCGATACTCCAAACACACCTATTCTCACCTGCAGTCGACCGGAATGGTTTTTAGCGGCATAACCATTAACCCTGTCCCCAATTCCAGAATGAGTATTTTGGCGATCGAACCTGCGACATCCAGTTTCTACGAAACGACTATCCAAAAACTACAAACAACGTTAGTCTAGATGACACTTCTAGATACTCTTGAAACAAATGTGTTAACTATTCCCTTTCACTTTCAAGTGTTCAAAATAGTTTCGGACGGTGGTTATTTTAGAGGTTAATGTAGCGTGATGTTCTCAAGGAACTAAAAAAAACGGCAGTCTGCAAGTTTCATTCTGATACTCTGGCACATCCAGTAGAGTTCAGTCACTGTTTCCGCCGACGAAGAACTCCCACCACACCCGGTTTGGCGCTGCAGTGTAACGGGCTATGATCACGCAACCAAGGGTGGCGATTGTAACGAACTTAGGTAACGAAAAGTGAAAGAAACGCTAGTTCAGGAAAAAAACGGTGGAGAAAAAGACTAGCGGACGCGTGCCCATCCTTAATTAACAGCACACTAACAGCAACGTTAAACAGATGAAAGAAAAATAACGGGGAGGGAATGGGTGCGAGCGAAAGCGAACCAAAAACAGTCACACCGAAGAGGTGAAGTCATCGACACTGCCGAAAGTTTCCATTTAGGTCTACAAAAAGAAAATAAAGAAAACACAGCGGAAACCCTAGTCGAAATGCTAGTAGACCCTCCTACATCGGAAAACCAAAGCCTGCGTGACAGAACGCACTCATCAAAGGACTAGAACGCGAACGTGGGGCAACAACGCCGGCATCCATCGGCAAAGACTCTCCGCTGACTACGGCGTCTTTTTTTCACGAAGCGTCCAGAAATAGGTGGAATGTGTGTGAACGTTGTTCAATTTCTCAACACCTGCCAAGCATACATATCCGCACACACACAACTCACGCACTTTTGCCTACATTTTTCTAGTATTCAGTGGTGAAGAAGACGAGAGAGTGAAAAATGCCGGCTAGCTAACCCCGAGGACTAAACGACGATGGATTAGAATGGCGATCTATTACGACGTCAGGAAGAACGCCGGTCTTCTGCTATTGCTAGAGTTGTTTGCCTTGGCCTCTAGGGATGGTCCAGCTGGGGCAGCGAAAGTAATGGACGGCTCCGGTCACTTAGTCCCCCATTTAAGTCCTCCGTCTTCAGGCCAACAAATAGACACACTAACCCCGCAGAGCGCCACTGTAATCCAATCCAAAACGCTTTGGAACAACAATCGATACAATCCCCACGCCACGGGACACTCGGGCGGGTGCACTGGGAAATGTGAGACTTTCATCAGGGAGAAATGGCCCTATGCCAACAGTAGACCGACGTGTCATTGAGGCGCCGACACAATTGTGGTCCGCCGGAAAAGTGAGCAGGAAAACATTGCTTTGGGAAATGGGAAAAATGGGATCCAAGGGATCGATCGGTATTCAGTGTCGTCCATTAGTATGTCCCACTTAAAGTTTTTGTTTACTGTACTGTTATGGAATGAGATTGAACTGGATACGGATAATTCAAGTTCCAGGACTTATTCTGGGATATTTCTCGTGGAATAGTAATGAAATATAACCAATTCAAAATTTCTTCCATTTAGAGGTCCAATACCTCTCGAAGGATTCCTTTAGTTTGCCAAAGACACACATTCATCACCACCAGCATATATCGAGGGATACGCTGTGGTCTACAAAATCTGCTTTATCTCCTCCAAAGGTAAAACCGCTCTAACTCGGGTGTGAGAGTGTGCTGGTACCCAACCCTTTTTCGCGAGTGGCAGATGGTCCGCTAAAAACCGAGCGAGAAAGAACCAGGAAAAGGCCAGTACCTTCGAGGATGGAATTTTCTAAACCAGCAGCCATCCCCAAACGAGATTAATCTCGAGACCGGGCGGCCCACACGCCAGCCGGTGGTTGTGGTTTTTCGATAGTGGTGAAAATGCGGTCGTTGTGCTAAAAATAGAACCGGTTGGAAATATCCGCAACGCCGAGAATGGAGAACGCGCGCACCCGAGGGAAAGCGAGTTCAGTTCAGAGCAGATTATTCTCCATCAATTGAGAGGTTTCTATTTCGATTTTAATTATTCCGTATCATCACAGAAGGTTAAATGGATTTTCCTTAGACAATCACTTGGAGTGGTTACATAATATGAAATTGAAAAAAAGTTTTGACATTTTGTTATGCTCGCACAAACAACATAAACAACGGCCCGGTTGTACAAGACCATCCAAACCGAACCGGCTCAAACCGAACACCCAATCCCAAAACCGGTAAAATGCAAAATGGTGCGGAAAAAAGGATTCGGCGAGTGAAACCAGCGACACAAAAATAGGGACACAGCGCAATCCGGTTGAATTTTAATTAGCACAACCGACCGGTAGGGTAGGGTGGCACTGGGATTTCCCGATGAAGAACAACTACCACCAACACCTCAGCAGCAGCAGCATGCCGATTTCCCGACCACACACCTGTACCTTTTTCCTCCCGAGCGTAAGCCGAAAATAGAACACAATTTAAATAGTACAACTTAAAATAGCAGATAAGCTCTTAGAAACGCAAGCGGTGCTGAATGGAGAAAAGGGTGTTTTCTTCATGAAGGTTCGTTTTTTTGTTTTCTTCCTGATGTGTTTCTCGTTATCATTAGTTTATTGAACGATTAGTTGGGAAACATACCTCAAATTTGAAATACCACATAATTTATCAGTACCAATATTAGGTTATTTTATGTTAAAAACACATCCATCACTAAATTCTGTGTAATAAAGTCCGCTGACGTCAATTCAGCCATTAATTATTCATCAGAGAGTAGTTGATAAGGATAAACAACATTTGTTGGCAACGCAAACGAATTCAGTGCAGTCTAAAATATAATAACGATATCGCCAGCTGGTTTTGTTCGACGTAACATTAAAAAAATCACAAATGAAGTCACGGTCATACGCAAAAAATAAACCATTGCGATTGGAAAGAATGCCGTGTTATTTACAAGTTGGTCTTGAATTTATTTTGAATTGTTAAAAAAATGTTATATTGAACCAATGAACATGTGTGAGATTAAGTTGAGCTTCAAAGAAAGCATAAAACAAGGCGCTGGATTGTACTTAAAATTTTGTCGTTTAAGTATTGTTTTTAGAACATCAACAGCACTGCGATAATCGTGACATTTGGTGATGCATTCGCAAGCATAGCTCATCCCCCAAACTTCCTACTATGGGTAAAAAAAAAATTGCTGCGGAAATGCCACTCTTTGAAGGTGTCAAAACGTCTGACATCCGCATATCGATAGCGATGGTGTTAAAAGTCGTGTCCCAAATCAGAAGCCATGAATAAACCAGTCACTAGTGTAGAGCATTATAGAAAACAAATCACAAACCAAGCATTCCATCCTTCTCGGTGGCCATCACCACATCCAGTTGATTCGAAACGACATTCCGATGAACAGTGTCATCGGTAAAAAAGGGTGCTAATAAATTGTCCACAATAGTAAAGTGAACCCTAGACACGCTAATGCTTCAAAAACGCGTATGCTTGCTCTGTCAGTCAGGCATGCTGCTGTTGCACCTCACCGAAACTGCGGAAATGCTTCGAAAAGCCGAAGTCACACTTCGTCCGCTAGCCGTTGATGATGTAATATTGAACCGATGAAGATTATGCCTAGTACTGGCATAAAACCTAACAACTGTTTTGCAAAAGCAATCGCAAACGTTCGATATAATTAGTCATATTTTATGATCTAGCGTATCATAAAATATGACTAATTACATCGAACGTTTGCGATTCTACTACTTTCAGTTGTAAACTAGAAATTAGGTTGAAGAATGGTAAAAAGATTTCATGTTTTATATACTAGAACTTTGAAAAGTAAAGCAAAACAAAAGAATAAGATTTATAAACCTAAATATAACCAAAACAGTATGGGACAGAAAATTTTTGAAACATGAAAACACAAAACACACAAATGGAAACAAGTAAAAACTATGGAAATAGAAAAAAAAAACAAATATTTAAAACAAGCAGAAACATAAGAACATTGTAATTCAACGTCAGCAAAAAAAAAATAAGATGATACAAAATTAGATACTGTAAGTACACAAGAGTAACAGATGTCAAAAAATCCATTAGAAAAATATTTGTGATAGCAAGGTTATTTTTGATACAAGTTCTAAAAACATCGCACGTGGATCATAATTTCTCCTCAAATCAACGCCCGTAATCGGAATGAAATTCCCAGTTCTGTAATAAACACCACTTCTTCCAACGGCCCTAGAACGGTGTACTCCGCAATGAAGACTGATGCCTCCCGCGTGGTGCGCCCATCTCGGACGTCTAATATTTCGCGATCCGTTGGTGGCATATCGTCGTGGTGGCAACAATTCGTTTACATACAAAAAAACCCAAGCGAGTTTCGCTCAGCGCGGCCCCACACACAGAAATACCACTGCAACCCGATGCCGGTGGCCGGAACGGGGCAGGAAGGGGGGACGCGGGGACGATTGCTTTGGGGACCAAAAAACCCCCGTCCGACCGGCGTGACTTGGCGTACTCCGTCTTGGTGTGTCTGCCGCCATCCGGAGGTCCACCCACCGACAAACATTGTTCGCGCGTGCTATTCTTGTTTGTGTCTGTCCGCGTGGAGGGGAAGGAAAAGAAGGAGAGGAACCGTGGGAAGAACCTCCCGCATCCCAGAGGGAGAAGACACTGCCAGGGAGTACGGAACGGCCGCACGGTTATGCCGTCATGGTGTGATCATTTGGAGTGACAGAGGGTAAAACAGGGGGGAAGTAAGAAAGAGAACCGCGCGGAATGGATTGTCGTGCGCGGGAAAATGAACCGAAGATGCAGAGAAGGGAAGGGAGGCTGGCAAGGAGGCAAACGAAATGAGCGAACGAATGTTGAATTATAAATAATGATGAGCAAGCAAATGAGCTGCTGCTGCCACGTATTGTACATATTCGCTGCGGTCTTTTAGTCTTCGGCACCTAAACGCCAGCCAAACCCATTTCCCACTACAGTCCACCCACGCACACCCACACACACACACACACACAGTTTGTGACGAAAAACTATCAGCGAACCATAGAGTGGAAAAAAACAACACCATCCGCCTATTCAGCATTTTCGCGCTTTGCTGAAGGCGCATCTCGTACGTTTGACGTGTTTCATTTCCGCCTGCATCGGAACGGAGCCAATTTCCCGCCTCTACCACCCGCGAACTTGATGTTCTAATGGCCCCGTTTCGGTCCTCCCTTCTAGGTCCATCGCCAAAGAGTGTTGTTCCTTTTTTGCAACGATCGATTATTACAATTTTAAAGTGGGAGAGACAAAACCACGCCTATAATGCTTGGTACAGCGGATTACATCACTTACATATTTCTTATCAAGTTTATTAATCAGCTCTAAATTCTTGTTTGTATATTTGTTGGTTAAGAGAAGTAAAATTTCAAAATCAAAACAATTGTATAACTTTAACAATAGTTAAAGAAATCTCAAGTAAACAACAAGATATTTATAAGTTACAACGTAGTAAAATCAAAATAAATGTATAACTTAAAAAATATTTAAAGAAAAATCAAGTAAACCACACGATATAAGTAATAAAGTTACAAAATCAAAACAAATGTATAACTTAAGAAATAGGTAAAGAAAGCAAAAATAAACAAAACAATATTTAAAAGTTTTAATGTTGCAAAACCAAAATAAATGTATAGCTTCAAAAATATTTTAAACCTCAAGTCAACCACCACCTTTTTTAGAACGAAAAGTCACACTAATAGAGAGTAAACTGAAAAGAAGCTCTCGGATTGCAATAGAAAAATAGAACAGTTTTACATTTTTTTATGTTCCACGCATAAATGGAGCCATGAACCCCACAAATGTGCTCCATTAGAACAAACCATTCCAATCATGGGAAAGGATACTGATAGAGTCCTTTTTAGAGCACAACACTAAACTTACAACCTCCCTCCCCCCATTTCAGTAGCCTTCCCTTGTGTTGTGTTGAAACAAGAAAATGGCGATTGGCAAGGATAATAAAATCCTGCTTTAAGATGCGAGCAGCAAGGGGACGAGTGGAAGTGGGGAAACCACTCTCAACGATGGCACGAGGTGGAGCGGAGCGGGGGCCCATCGTGACGTCATTCGATATCCTTGACCGAAAAGCTGTCATTCGATGTATGTTCACGCAGCATTACGTTTCGTTCCTCTACCCTCCCCCTCTTGACAAACGTGCCTTCGCTCTATGACATTCTTGCCCCTCTCTCGCGTTCTCTTACCATCTCTGACTTCTTCTCTTAACGATTGTAGAAGCAAAACTTCCCAGAGCAAAGGCATAGAAAAAAAGTAAGCAAAAAGAGAGCGAGAGTGGATGAAGAATTAACCACAAACCGCTGAGAGGTGAATGTCAAAATAGACAAGAAAATGCCAACACAAGAGGTGAGATAAGGGGGGATGGGAAATCGTCTAACGAGAGAAAAACCAAAAATCACAGTTTTTCCACGCTCGAAGGTGAGATAAGCCGAACCATGAACGAACGAACAGCGTTGAATGAAATGATACAGATGTTGCTTCTTGAGATACTTCGAGACAAATTCGGTGGGGTTTCATTGTCTCACTAGGTATTGGTGAGCAATTAGATGTGAATACGAGCAATCGAAAGGCACCAAAAACTCGACAAGTCGATTTTCTAGGCCCCGAACTTTATCTTCATTTGCGTCCGAACGTGTACAACATAGTCGAAACATAGCAATAAAACGTCAAACTAGGCCATTGGAGTCGAACGCTTTCATGTTACGATGGTTTGAGTGCGAAAGCCAATCGGCACGTTCACGCTAGCCGGTTGTCAGATGATAAGATTAGGTGCATTTTGCGTGACTTCGAGGGTGGTTAAACTGTGCGTCACATATGCCAACAGTTTTACCAACGATTTGAGAAATAATATGAGAAATAAATAGGCGAACTACAAAACTTTGTAATGAAGTCTATCTACATGCGTTATTAGCTAATATAATAGTAATATATTTTAACACATTGAACGCCATGTCACCCAAAAAAACGGGTGACGGCAACAATGTTCATATGAAAATAGCTAAAAAGTACCCTTTGAGAAGCTTAGTTTTTGAGTAATTTTCAAAAACCGTTGGTTCAATAAATTTGATAATCAAATTTTAACAAAAACAATTGTACTAAAAATCTGTACTAAACCAGCGTGGCATTTCAAAAACATGCAATAGTATCACTACTCAACCATCATGCCGAGTCATCAAAAAACGAAAATGCTCGTTGATGAGCATACTGCATTTTTATGCTCGCCCTCGACCAGCCCATGTTTGGTGCGAAATGTGAACTCTTCACACTTCTCAGCATTGGTTCCGTTTGTGGCGCACTCAATGCCGACTGGTTTTCGCGTGCAGAACTTACGTCGGCATGCCCTCGGGCGTATCTTTTGTCGTTCCGAAACCAAAAAAAAAACCCCCGAGCATGGTTTGCCTGTTTTTTTTATCTTCATATATCGTTTCACCCCCAAGGAACAAAAAGGCAACACCAACACTAGCGAAAATGAGTGAGGAATACAACAGAGATAGCCTTGAACGGAAGTATAGCCCTGCTGGCGGCTGTGCAACATAACTTATCGCAGCATAAACCCTATTTTTAGGACCATGCACATGACGAAGTGAAATAATTTATGATATGCTTTGGATCAGCATTATTTGGTATTTGATGGTGAATAAAATAATTGCGTTAAGTAACAACAAGCCAGCGAAAGCTGTTAGCTACTGTGTGTGTGCGCAAATAATTTTCCACGAGTTTTCATTTCCCAACCGAAGGGTGCCGAAGCTGAACATGCACAACCTCCAAACACTTTTCTAATCTAATTATTTCTTTGTAGGTCATCGGCAAACAACCGTCGGGGTATCGGAGTGACCGAGTCGTGTCGTCGATGCGTGGAAAACTATGCTTCCTCCTGCAGGCGAACATCCACCATCACCGCCACCACCAGGGGGGAAGTAAAATTTATCTCGCTGATCGACCGACCTCCTATGCATTCGACCCACATTCAACCCTCGACCAGGGAGGGACTACTTTTATTGCCGGAACATGAGTTCGCCATGGGACGGGGACCGAGCTCCGACGAGTTAATTTTATGATCCACTTGCAAACCCCGCGGACGTGAACGTGCAAAGCGTGCAAGTGGAGTAACCGATATTAAAACCTCGCGTTCGGGCGGAACTCTTACACGTTACACGCCAGCCGTTTTAAGGGGTACAAGAGTACGCGCTTACAACTGCTTCAAGTGCTGCCACCGGGAAGGACGGGACACGAAATTGCTTCACTGACTCTCGCTACCACACGGGAGTACACGAAAATAGCAGCAACGGGCCAGTGAATCGCGAAGCTGAAGAAACGTGGCCTGGACAGTTTGAGAGTGATCCTTTCAGGCGGCCGGAGGACGGTGGACGAAAATGAAACATCTGGCGAGCACCAGCATCAAACAACACCGTAGAGCTAGACAACAATCCAAAGAGTTACGTGCTGGCCAGCGTTTACTAGAGCATGTGTTGAGCACTGGTTAGCTCCACTTTACTCGTGTTCTAAAATTAACTTGACATCCCATTCCTGTAAGAATGTCAACAGTGACTTGTATCAAATCGTATCGTTCGAAACATCACACATCACATCACATTTGTAGAAGTATTAGATATTCATAGTTACACACAATAGTTGTAGGTATTTAAAATAATGTAGGTTTAAAATGGATTTTATAATGTAGGTTTAAAATGGATTTTATAATGTAGGTTTAAAATGACAACCAAGAGAATGAAAGATCTAACAAATGTAATTGCATTCCTTGTTTCAATTATTAGATTTTGAGCATTACCACTAGAGAAAATAAATTAACGCATGTGACGTCATATCACCCATTTTGCAGGTGACAATAGCAATCCTAAGCAGCCGTATACACCAATATAGTAGTGAAGTTATAAAAATTACAAAAATTGTATCCTTCGAAAGCCTGTATTTTGCTTGGTTTTCGAAAACCGTTGGTTTAATCAATTTTATAACCAAGTTTTATCAAACATTATTGTACTAAAAAACTACTAAAACAGCGTGCCCGTTAACACGTTGACTGTGAAGCGGTTTTACCACACTAATTTAGTACAATCTTTTCGATTATATTTGTTTATAAAATTAGGTAAACTTTCGGTTATCGCCGACCAAGCAACGTCTAAGCTTTCCAATTAATTCGTTTTAATATTACTCTAATTTTCATGATGTATTTTCCTACATTTATCAGGCAAAACTTTTTAGAACTAATGACAGCTGGCTTCAAAAATGATAGCCAATCAACGTGTTAACGAGTTTCAACAAAATTACACCAATAAGATAATATTTAATTAATTTAGTACAACTAAAGACAGAGGAAGATAATTAACTATTGCCAGTGGAAGGTCAATAATCGGCCAAAACTGAACGTCGTTTCGCCCATTACGCTGGTTTTACGTTGTGTTCATCTATACAGATCAAATAGATGACCCCTACTTTCCTTCCGTGAAGATTAGCAATTAGTAAGGAAAAATGAAACCCACTCAAGGCCAAAAATACTTTGAAGCCCCTAATGGCAAACCGAAGGCAACCAAAGGTATCAAAATTAATGGTAGCTACAGCTTGCCACCCTTGACTACCGAAAGAAGAAGCAAGAGAGCACGAATACCCAAAATGACCGACAATTCCATTTCTGCCAAACAACAAAACTAACCAATTCGTCACCGTCGAACGCCTCCACAACGCCAAAAACACGCACGAGCCACAAACCGAGCAGCTAACACATGGTCACCTGCTGCTACTGCTGGTATGTATATGCTGGCCACCCTTACTAACCACCCTTGGCAACGTTTCGTACAGAAGAACGAAGTAGGGAGAAGTAATTTCGGTTTTAGTACAAACTTTCACAGCGAAATTACGCCCGAGCAGTCGAATATGCCGACTTACGCCGACTGGGGCGAATGAACAACAACAATCGATTCCCCGATTCGTCACTACTTTCACCACCAATTTTCCACCCGCTTTTCCCCGGGATACATGTGTTGGTGTGTTTTTTCTGATCCAAGTCTTGTAGGAGAACGAGTTAACAGCACCACATGCCGATGGTATGAAACAAACCGGCAAACTTTTGCGAAAGGTAAGGTTACCTATCAATCTCTCGCCCCAAACCATGATTGCAAAAAGAAAAACTTCGCCCTCCCCTTTTTGGAGTGGGTGGGTGGTCGTTCTAGTCTCACCTTTCCTGCCAGCTAATTTCCTACGAAAAGCACGATGATGTAAACAGAATTTAAATCACCGAGTCCATCATCGGCTTGCGCTCTCAACATCGCGCCAATCGACAGCGGACTGCGGCCAGAGCCGCAAGACGATTTTTCAACCCTAATGGCCTCTGAAAGTACAGTGTGCTGCATAATAATGCCATCAGCAACATCCATCACTAAACAGGAGGTTTTGAAAGTTTCAAAAACGGTCAATAGTTGGAAAGGATATCTTCAATGAACCAGCAAACCAATTATATCAACTCCAATTAAACAACAATTTTAGTTCACTAAAACTGAGGCCTAGAAATGTAGTTATTAGTTCACTAGATGGAGAATAAAATATAATAAAAATTAAACACCGCTCATAACCTGAAACACATTTCAATCGATACCGAAAGAATGTTGTCTATGTTTATCCTATAGTTTAGATCAGTCTTAGCAGTTTAAATTCATCTCTAAAAAGCATTCCATTCCACACACGTATTCATTATCATCACTGTGCAAGACACAACTGTCAAACAGCGGATCAAGCGTTTGCAAAAAGGTTGCTGCTCCTGCAAAAGTCAATTACTCAATCCACACCACCTGTCAAACACATGTCAGCGGATGGGAGATCTAAACATCGACATTTGGAAAATCATTAGAACCAACTCACATACACACACGCACAGGCTTTGACACTGATGCTCAACTCTGATCTTCCCACATCATGCCCCTACCCTTATTAGGCCGAAAGAAAAACTTGTCTGCTGATGTTTCCCATGGTATCCATGACCTCTGCATCTTTTCTGCCTTGTTAAACGTCCGATGCATACAGAAGTGGTCATAAGCCGGGCATGGGCATTACACATTTTTTTCTCACGTACAGTTGTGATGTCTACAATCACACAAGCAGGGGAGGAGTATGTAGTCCGGGTGTCTCTGTTGGGAGGTGATTTGATTTGTGCGATAACCTCCGAGTACTAACGTGCATTTCTCATGGTGTTCCAAAGGTTGACTCCAAAGATCTGTCCATTGAAGAGGCGCGGAAAGAGGTCAACGAGTTAACCGTTCGGGGCAGTGAGTTGAAGTAGCATTATCGGACATTGGAAAAGGGTAAAGATCTTTCATATACTCTTCTTATAGCATACACACGCGTTCCCTTCAGATCTTTCGTTGGAAGAGAGGTTGCATCCTTCATAGATTCAATTCCGGTAGTGCATCTCTAATCTTTCCGGCATCGCAAACGTTCGCTCTATACTTATCCGATTACTCTGCCTTATCTTCCATCCGACAACAACCGGGAAGGACGAACAATGCACCACGAGATGATGTGTGATGAATCCCTTTCATCCTTGTAATGATTTCCGCAAACGACTAGCAGAATGCGTTGCAAACGTGGGAAGCATCTGTTATCAGTAAAAAAAGACTTATAAACAGCAACAAGCTGCAAAATCCGGAATACGCCTGTGACGGCATGGCATCATCATGTGCTCCCGCCAATCAATCACTTGAAGGCTTTCGTCTCTGCAGTGGAGGTCAACAACACATGGAATCTTCCTGTACTCCCCAGAACTTAGTCACGCAGTGGAATCTCCCCCGAAATAATGTCACCATACTTTTCCCTTTAAAAGTGATAAGAGTCCAGTTTTTGCTCTGCCATGGAATGTTCGACAAAATGCAGCTGTAGACGAAAAACGTTCAGCAGTTTGTTCCCGCTCACACCAATTCTATATTATCAGGAGTTTTTGAGCAACAACATGCATGATGCTGATAGCCACGCACCCATAGCAATCGGTTTCGGGTTTGATAAGACCGTACTAGGCCTTAGTCCCTATCAACAAACACACCCGGCATAAGTGTAACAGCGTCTGATGACATTCCCCAAAACACGTTGGCTAGACATAGATCTATCAAAATTTAGTCGCCACTGAGCGTTCACCCTGGGAGGTTGTGCTTTATGGCCGTCTATAGGCATTTGTTGTTCCTCCCAAAAGTTCTTGTCTTTGAAATAAGATATGAGAATGAAACGACATAAGAGCAGCCGTCTTAAACGGGATCAACTCTAACACAACGGGGAAATGAACCCTAAAGCCGGACGACCCTGTATAACGAATCCCACCAATAATAATGCCATACAAGTACAGTTGCAAGCTCTGACACTGAGTTTGCCGAGGGATCTCTCATAAATCCTCTCGCTAGCAAAGTTGTTCCATAGTCACTCGAAGTTTATCAAGTGTGCTTACTATTCATACACGGCTTGTTCAGCATCACGTCATGGCGAAAGATGGACGTAAGTGGCGCCCCATGTTAGTTTATCTCGCGACCTCGTACTCAAAAGTGTGGAGGGACATGTGAAGCTTAGAGAATAATTCTGTTATCTGCGTTTCTAGTAAAGAAGTTGCTCAACACAATGTTCTACTTATCGCCTTACTTTTTTGAGTCTCTAGTGATCTCAGAATGTTCACCTAAAACAGCTTAAACTTCTCCTGTGGGTGAATATTCAAAAGCTGCATAACTTGTCATACCTCAGCAATATAAATTCTATGCTGGAATTCGCAAGGATCAGACCACCTTTACAAAGACAACCAATCAGAATCGGAAATTATAATCTTATCGTTGACTCCATGCCAAACCATGGTTCATGAGTCAACTACGTCACCCAGAATGGGTACTGTCACATCACTCTCGCATGCTTTCCATACACAGCAAACCCTGGATAAAAACCGGGTCACATTCTGCCGATTGCAAACCAACCAAAGCTCAAATCTGGAACGTCCCGGCAGCAGCAATCGTGAATGATGCTCTTCCAAAATCAATACTCGTTGGCACACTTCAACTCGGTAGAACGATTACTAAAGACTGCGCCCGGGAGCTTGGTCTTTCTTCTTTATCTCGAATGTTCCATACATGCGACTAAATCCTTTATCCTTTATTAGGAAAACATCTAAAATATGGAGAAATGGATAAGATATCGAAAGACTTTATCCTACAAAACAATTCAAATGTTTCTTAAGTACTAAGAACTGCTTCGAACAGTCAATTTTATAGTACACTACAGACAAACCTACTTGTCTTACAGCTAATGATGGAAAGTCGACGACTTCGATAATATAACCAACCTAACATTGACTTATTAGCTTTCTAAAGAATACTATTCACAATGACCACCTCGCCAAGGATTACTAAACAGAGCGGAAAGTCAGCTCCTGAAGTACTCCAAATGGACTCACTCTGGAAGAGTGGCTCTTCTTGGGGACAATTTTTGATTGTGAGAAAATGAGCTCCAAAGGCAGAGAGAAACCTACGGAATCCCTTCAAGAGATGGAGAGCCAAGCTGGGAAAATTTGGTGACGATGAGGAAACATCACTGAACTCACAGCTCACTTGCGAGCACCGAGGGAGCCAGCTCATCCGGAGATGTCAACAGACCGCCGTGTCAGAGCTCCTCGTTGCGAACGCGTTCTCGACGGAATCTCTCGCAGCTCCGCCTCATCTCTCATCACAGCCCGTCGAGTTGAACACTCGCCTCGCACACACGGTCGGAAAATCGATTTTTCACAAATAATTATGTAAATCTACTCGGCTTTTCCACACTCCAAACTGTCGCGAACGTGTCCAAAAGTCACGCAATATCTGAAGCTATAAAACATTGCGCCGTTATAGACGTTAGTGCTTGAGGTTATCTTGGAGAGATATAGCAAGCGGTTGGAACACTTGAAGTCACGGTTATCCACTGTCTCCAGGAGTGTGGACTCCAAAGAGGTGTGTTCCCAAATCTATTCACTAGATAAGATACAAGGGATGATTCCTTCCTACGAAGTCCGACTTACCCCGATTTCCGTACCGAAGCTTCAGAGATAGTGTTCGCTTCTGTCCGCCGTTGACAACTTCTGGTTGTTTTTCTTTCTAGCTGCTTTTTGTTTGCTTCTTAATACTTCCTCCCGTGTTTCTTACTTTCCCACAGTACACTCACACAAACGCACAACAGAGCACAACAACAATTTATAGCCCTGCTAGCTTTCCGGGCCGATTTGGAATCCACTTCCGGGACGAGCAAAACTTTCCACGGGCGAGAAAATCAATCGAAACCCACACACTCTCAACCTACGCACACACACGCACGCGGGGTTTTCCTTGACGAGTGTATGTGCGCCTGCCTCCACCCCCACCTAGGAGCACGCGATCACACTCCAGGTCGACACCGCGTTGTGGTCGCACAATTTCGTATCCCGCTGTGTTTCTTGCTGGCTTCTCCAGGGCTAGACAGGCGAAATAGAAAAGAGAAACAATACACAATAGAGATACACACGGTTTTACCAACACACACACACCCCAACAAGGCGGCACACACACACACACACAATGCCAGCCGGTACTGCACGACCTTTTACTACTCGCAAACGTGGAAAGGGTGGAAATTAATTCACGATCCGTGTCTACGATCTTTGGATTCGAGCTCGGACGTTACCGATCCATTTTAGTCACGGAATGCTGTGCACTAACACAATTACTTAAATTTCCCAATACACACTAGTAGAACTCCTACTTGAGCTTCTTATTCAACGAACAAGGTCGAAAAGTAAAGAGTTGCTTTGATTTAAGCTTTTAGTACAAGAACATTGCTAAGTTAAGTTCATTAGTAGACAATCAAATAAGAGTAACAAAACCTAATAGAAAATGGAAATATCTCAAAGCTCTATGAAGAACACAGAAGAGGATGACAAGATTCAACACAGAACTGTCACTAGAACGTCAAACACTAGAAGAACATCCCATTTCCCAACACTATCTTCCAACATGTTTCTCTATCCAGCGGAAAAATGCAACTACAACACTCGCACACAAACTAGAATGAAAACTGATTCCCCGGGCTCTTAGTGTACCATAGTAGATGTTGATCGTTTCCTAGCTTCCTCCCACCGACAGAATACTAGTACTAAAACCAACACCACCGAAAAATCGGTGCTAGACTGGGACTGGGAAAAATTAAAACCGGTCGATGTGTCGATTGTATAACAAACATGGACGGCACACCGTGGTGGTGGTGGTAGTGGTAGTAGTAGGTAGCGCGTGTAGTAGTGGTGCTGATGGTAGTGTATCCAGTGCCACCTGTCTCTTTGGATGGAAAAATCCCCAACCGAACAACCGGAACCGAAGCTGGTGTGGCCGCTCGAACGTCGGGAAATGGACTGTGGGTCACTCAACGCCCGTGGTCCACGGCTCCGGATGCCGTCGGTTGTGGAAAATGTGTCTGCTCACACGCGCACCACAGGACACTCTTTTCTCAGGTGGTGAGAAAATCCACTCACGTCATGGATCGCAACTGATTTCTCGAACACCTAACACTATTCTCTGGAAAGTTTGGATCTCTGGACCAAAGATCCTTTTTCTCCGAATATATTTTCCTGTTTTCCACTCTCTTTTCTCTTCCTCTCTCTCTCTCACAAATTTTGATCAAATTTTCCATACATCTGTTCGTTGGTAATATCTCCGAATTCCACTATTTCGCATGAACCATCCGGAGAGCCCACACACATGCCCGTGGAAAACATCCCACCACAAGCTTCCGGGAACGGACGGGAAGGACAAAGGCGCGGCAAAGTGGAAAACAGTACGCGTGGTGAGAAAAATCGACCCACACGCGTGAGACAGGAGATTGGAGCACCAGCGTATGAGATTTCAATTCCACGCTCACTTTCACTATCCTCGGGGAAATTTCCCACCATCGGAAGCACAGATTGTGAAGCGTGTTTATGTGCGTTAGTGTATCTTCGTGAGGAAAGTGTGTATGTGTGTATGTGTGTGTGTATCTAATGCAAACGATGAGACCATGAGTCGTGAGTGAGCGAGCGCAGAAAAACGCTGTCGGCTCGCATGTAGCACATGAAAACTTATTACATAATTTCCTGCGACGATGATATGTGGGAAAAAGGGAAAAACTAAAGGGAAAGACACCCCGTACAAGAAGCTTCATCTTTTCCACCGAGATAGGTGACATTAACCCCGAACTACACACATACAAGTCCGGGACTTTCCCGATCATGTCGGGAGGAAAATTTGCAGAATCAGAAAATCCTTCAAAAAATAAAGTTGAACAAGTTAAAACGATTAGCAACGGTGAATGCCCTTTACCAAACGATAATGCTCAGACTAGCACACATTTCCGAACGAATCAAAAGATGAAAACCGAACCGAAAGAAGAGAAGAAAATAAAACATCAACGATAAAAAAATGCGCTCCTCTGAGGCCTCCAATTATGTCATAAAAAACAACCTCCACCGAACGGTACCTAGGGAAAACCACTTTCCCTGATTTGATTTTCCATTCGCCCGTGGTGGCGTTTTTTTTTTCACTCACGGTTCCACTTTCTTTCCCGCGGTGTTGTTTCGAAAAAGAAAACCGCTGTTCTAAATTAACATTGAAAGCCAACGGGGAAGACGACGAACAGGAACAACAGAAAAAAACGAATGGAAAAAAAGCTGAGGGAGAACACACCCGTGCTTTTCCTTGCCGGGGGGTGTCGGGTTGTCTAGTGTGAATGATGTATATTTTTATGTGTGCTTAATATAGTCCACTACATCCTCAACACACTCCTCGCGGTCGCATTTGTGTCGCGCACTAACGTCACAGTTTTTCACGAGTTTTCCTCTGCTAGTTTCTTTTTTTCTATCATTTTGTTGTAATCTTGTTGTTTTTAACAGCTACACCTCAATCTCAAATACCACCACAAAACACACACACACACGCACACATGGTAGAAATCGATTGGATCGATTTTGAATCTAAATTTTCATCGTACAGCAGCTAAACCAGAGTAGTGCCATATCACCGCCACCGATCGGTTCACCCTTAATTTCCACCCATTTGCACCATCCATCACGACCGGACCCCCCGCAGTGCTTTTCACCACCACCACTACAACAACCACATGGGGGGAGGGAAAAAAAGTTATATTTCAGGGTCACATAATTTATAGGTTATTGAGCGATTCATTCCTTCGGTGGCTTTCTTCTTTCCCCACGAAATTTTCCTTCGCCCAGCTTCAATCGATTATGTGGCAGAAATTTTCCCGAACACTGGTAGGTAGCCCGTAGGAAAAACCACCACCGAGGGAGGAATAACCTTTTTTTCCCGTTTGCCCGCTTACGAAACGAGGAAGGAAAATTAGCAATATGTATTCCCCGGGTTTTCTTCTTATTTCACCTCTAGAACAAAATTTCCACGGGCACAAGCAGCACACACGGCCAACACTCCACTCCGGACCCAAGCGACTAGCGCGCGCGACCACTTGCGGCGAACTTGCAGCGTGTGGTGGCTCTGCTCTCACACTGAAGCCGTAACCGTGGCCCGACGATTGCTTTTCCCACCACGACGACAAACGATTTCTCATCTCTCGCCCCAACCGAAACCTGCGACTCGTGGAAAATGCTCGTAGAACTTCACGGGAAAGAGACATTTTCCCCGAGAGAAGAAGAGGAAGGAGAGAGAGAAAGAGTTAGAGAGAACGACGGGAAAATCGGAAAGAAATTTCCCAACACGTCCAATCTCTCTGTGCTATGAGAAAAATCAAACCTCCGAAAAGAGCAACCGACCGCGGAAAAACTACAGAAACACTCCTATACTTATAAAGGGACCCATTTTCCGCAACATGAGCAAAGGTGCGCTCCGGAAAATTCAAATTCAACCTGATGAGATTGTTTCGCTTAACGGTGAGAAGGCAGAGCTGGTGAGCTTGTGGTGAGAATGACCATTTCAGCAGTGAAGACAGTCATTTGGAAAGGATCCTCCGAAACAAGAGAAGCTCTGGACAATTTTACCGAACAAATTTTATTCCAATTATACCCCATTTGTACCGCAGTATACACGGATATAGATTGATTAACTCGCCGGAAAATATACAATCTTCCAATCAAACGATAAAAACCACAAACAGCGTCTTAAAACCGATCAAAAATGTCATCGCTCTCGTTGACCCGCCGTGGCTTAGCGAGCAAAGGCGACATCCTGATACATGGAGCGTCGTGTGTTCGATTCCCATCTTCATCAAAAGAAGAACCATCCATTAAACACAACTAAAATCTGCTGGACCATATTCTTTGCATATTAGCTTCGCAATGAAGAAAAGACCGAAGGCGATTCATCACTTGTTCTTGTGTGTGCGTGTGTGGTCGGGAAAACGCCGGCGATCGATCTCAGGTAATTATGAAAACCTCCCCCCCCCCCACCACACCCCCCCCCCTCCATCCACCGTCTCTGAACGTGTGCACACGGATGGACGTTTATATGCCGGTTTGTTTCCTCTCCAGTAGGGAGTAGAAAGTTCAATCCACCCTGGACTCTTCTTTTAATTGGAAAAAGCATTTTTCCGTCGGAACTGCAGTCAATTAAATGCAGCCTTCTCAAACGCTCAGTTCTCGTTAGCTCAATTTTCTTGGTTGCTTTACACTTCCCAGGCGAAGCATTTATTTCCATTTCAGTTCTTAAGGTCGGAATGTATTGTATGTTCTCTAGGTGGGCAGAGCAAAAACATTTCATCGAATATATTTAAAGGCAACAAATATTTAATTTGTAAATTAGATACAAATTTGTCATGACAAATGCCGGGTATAGGAAGTATAGAAAAAATAGAAAATGCACCACAATCTCTGTGAAAACCACTGGGAACTGTTTAACTGCCTCCTGGGGGATAGGAAATTTTCAGTTTCCCCTGCGGACAACGCCAGAACAGAGGTACCCTCCTCCGAAGGCGGTACAACGGACGGGCTAACGTTCCGAAACACAGGGATGTTTATATTTAGAAAACATCAAGCCAGATGCACCGCGCCAGCACCATCATCACCATCGGCCCGAAATGATCGGAGAGTGGATCGGGAAAACAACCACCCCACCCAGTGGGAGAGGTGTGTGCTGGCACGGCAGGTGACCATCGAGTTTTAATGTGTCTGTGTCTGTGTGCGGCTAGCGGTCCGATTTATGCTCCTGGGCGGGCGGTTTTCGACCGAGCGCACGAACCAACATCCGAGCGACCAGAGGAATCGATTTTCCTACGATGGACCCGGGACCGTAATGGAAATTCGATGGCCGGGTGGGTGTGTGTGTGTGTGTGTGCGTGTATGTGTGGGCGCGAGTGGGATGCATTATGCAATGCGGTCAACCTTTCGCGGCCATTCCCATCCAGGCCGGGCCGGCTGAACGGTAAAATAGCAAATTGATTTCCATATCGGTCGTCGTCTTCGTCGTCGTCATTCAGTTTGGATCCATTGTGGTTTATTTTTGAATTCAAATCAGTCGACAGGAACTGGAAATTCTCCCGAGGATCGTTTAAAAGCTGACCATCGTAATTGATTAATCCTGCATCTTCTCTGCTAGCGAACTACTGTCGGCCTCAAATCGTTCAGTTCCGCCATTCTATTACACGCTTCGAAGCTTTTTCCATTTCTAATGTCCTTGGTGCTATAAGAACAAAGACAAAAATATTAGATTGGAACATAATTTAAAAAACAACAATCTCATAGACAACCTCCTCTTCCTAGATGACCTAGAGCAAGACCGTGCAGGAGTTCCGTGAACGTAAGGCCTTTTTATAACACCAAGCCTTGGAAGTACACCTGAGTCACTTGATTTTATTTGTGCCCAAGTAAACGAAAGTTAAACTGTTCAATCTCCTCCTGCCAAAACTTTGTTGTAATCACAAACTGTCAAATTTGCTCTAGACCGGGTAGGTAGGGTGCCTTATCCTGCTCTCAGAAAAGAAACTGAGCCACCCGGATGTTACCTTCGGGTGGGTGGAACCATCGTGCCGAGTCGTGCTCTAACTACCCCATCCATCATCAACGTGGACAACCCCTTCGAACCTCAAAGGGGTGTAGGCTTTGTTGCAAACGAAGGTAGGTGGGTTTGGTCTCGTTTCGGTCCATATGGGCTCCAGGGGCTTCGAAGGATGCTCCGGGTGTGTACCTGTCAGACACTGGAGACCCTTTTCGGGCTGATACCGTGCCACTCTTCAGTGCTTCAGTGCAAGAAGAATGTCATTAAGGTAGCTTTGCATTCGGGTCGGCCACTAATGCCTCCCGTCGTCCCTTTTCAAACAACCTCGGAAGGTAAACTGTCTGTTGCCTGTAACGATGATGAGCATGCTGATGATGGTACCGCCACGGAACGCCACGAAGCTGTAAATCAACGCGATGCATTTGCAGCACACACACACAAATACCATGTGTGCATCGCGGATGTAAACAAACCCCTTATCAACTTTCTGGAGCGAGTTGTCCGGATTCAACCTAGATCACACTACATCGGTAAAGTGCATGTGTGCGTGTTTGTTGTTGATCAAACGCGAATAAATGTGGTTGGCCAAGACACAGTGGCAACAGTCGGAAAGGTGCATCTTATTGCATCTCATCTTACCCTTAAATATAGCAACTCAAATTTACATTTATTAGGGGTTGTATGGGCCACCTAGGAACTTAAATATATCGCGCTTATGAATTTTTATTTCAGTAATCTGAAGTAAAGATCTCAACTTTTACATATTTTTATATCAACAAGTTTATGATAGAAGATATATCCAATTATATTTTATAATCGCCTGTTTATCCAGATTGATCCCGAAACCAATGCATTTGAAACAAGCAATACGTGTTTTAGACCTTATCTCGATCGTGGGATGCCATGTAAATTCCTTCAAATGATGCTTACTTTGTCAGATGTATTCTTCTCGTTGTTATCGGAGTATCTAAGTAACCCTTGCTGGTTCATAATGCCCCGAATAGCCGTATCACAAACTCGTTGCTTTCGGGAACATTGGCCGGGTGTTACCTCATTTCGACCAATCTTAGCGACCGGGTCATGCAATGGGAAGAACGGCCAGAAAAAAAGGTAGTGCCACAACGAGTTTGGAATACGAGCGCCATGATGCGTGGAGGAGATGGCCTTAATAGTTTTCCCATATTCGGTTTCGGCGCCCTCGCCCCATCATGCCGCCCACCTACACACGCGGCTTCCCCGCGGGCCACGAGGGCGAACAACGAAAATCGATGAGCACATAAACGTGGGTCGTGTGTGTGTGTGTTTGTCGGCTAGATGGTGGAACACCTGAGGGGGGGAGATAGAGAGAAGTTCAAGGTATGGACGGCTTCACTTACCTATGCAATGCGCATCGTATGTCCGGTGAATCCTATAAACTGCGCCCTCCTGCCGTGTCCCTTCGATCAACACGACCAAGGAAACGGTGGCCTCGAAACACCAGGTGGCCGGTGGCCAACCACTACCGTTAGGTGTGGAGGGGTTTTTAATGCTAAACTTTCTTTTTTCACTCGCAGCACCGTGTACTGCGAACTTTGCTTCTCCTTCGTAGTTCGCACTGCTTTCACAATTGCACCACTCGAAGCGATGATGCCTTCCGGGATGTTGATGGTGGTAAACACGTCGCCATCGACGAACCGCATGCGGTGAACCACGGATGGATAATATTCTAAGCAGCCGTTCGTTTGGCTGTTATTTCCAAAAACGTTTTCACAGCTCGCACTATCAAGCTGATTATTCCCGATGGCGTCTTATTTAGACAGGTGTGCAGCGCGTACTTTCACACAGAGTATCGCCAGCCGCCAGCCGGTTTTTGTTTTCTTGCTATTTTCTTCCTAACACCAGCACTTAGTGGGACACGTTTGATACTTTTAGCATCATTTGCAGCCGTCAAACGCGAAGCGCGGGGTGGCTATAATATTGGTAGATACTTTCTAACCAAATACCGATGGTTGAAAACTGCCAAACTGGGATCGCTCTAGCGGCTAAGCATGTTACATGAACAATCGATACAGCAAACAATTCGAACCACTCGCAGTCAATGGAAACGCCGTCTTTCTGCGCCGGATGGCATCGATAGGTTACAGGGCACCTTTCTAAAATTGATTAGTATCGTAATAAATAAACAACACGATGTTGAGCATCTAGTTTCCGGGCGAGCTTGAAGAGCGCGAACCATTCGTGCTTACGGTTGAACTGCAACTACTCGTTTTGAGTGTTGAATATAGTGTTGGCAGATCGGGATTCGCTCCCTATAGATTCGAATCCCATTTGACGGATTCTAAAGATTTGATTCGTTTGAGATTCGAATCAGATTGAATTTGTTTGGGACTCGATTTGACTGTTCATAAGTTAACAGTTTTAAGTTAGTTTCTCGGTAGTTTCCGGCGTAGGAAGTCGAGTATGGTCATGATGTTCAAAGTAGCGCAACCCTAGTTACTCAGTAATTTTGGTAACAAAGTTTGACCACGTGGATGCGTAGGTCTTTCAATTGGTAAGTGCAACTCCATATTGGAACTTTTTTGGGTGGGTAGCCACTCATTGATGGGGTGCTTCACACTTCCTTTGCTCGTTAGCTGGTTTACATCGTCTGGCGAGTGATTAATGAATTAGGATTCGGATTTGGAGGGATTTGATAGCCCCATCACTAGTTGAAGACCAACTGTCCTAGTAGTGATGGCCGTTTACAACGCAGTGTTGTCGCACAGTTTTAGTTCAAACCAGTTTCAAGTAGTTCGACGGTTCCATGATAAGTAAATTTAACTAATTTACGATTAAAACAACTATTATTTGCAAATATAGGCTATCATCTTTTAGTTTCCATACTTTGGTTCATTGGAACTAGGCAGGCACTGAAGCATTCGCTCTAAAATAGTTCGCCGTAGCTTATTTGAACGAGGTTTGGCAGTTATCAAAGTTTTCAGTTGATAACCGTTTCAAAAGGCCTTTTACTTAAAGCATTTTTCATCACAAATCACAGAAGATTTAAAGTAAAATATGCAATGTAAGAGAAGAATAATTCGAAAAACTACAACTCTTTGGCATGAATTGTACTTAGTTAATATCATTCTGTTTCACTCGCTACTCGAATAAGGTGAATTTTGATAACCAGAACACTATTAGCAATGTTTTTCGTAAGGCCACTAGCTGGTACTTTGTGTTATCGTAAGAATATTTTCATAATAAGAAATAATAAATAAAAAATCCACAGGAAAACGGAATGTAGATCTTTCTAAAATCTATTTATTGATTATTACAGTGTAACAAGCACATGCCAGCAATCTTTGGAAACTTCTGCATACAAATGAATGTGCTGTTGAATAAAAACCATCTCCGATTCCGCTCCAAACTGCTAACTAACATTTTCCCTACGTACGGGTTTCCTTCATAATTCAATTTTGCTTCTGTTACATCTATATTTCCTTTATAAAATGTGGCCAAAATATCTGAAAATTTTCAAGTAATAACAATCCAAATTTACCTTGCGTACAATCAAACCGCTCGCCTGGCCTGCCTATTTTAACTTAACACATAACAATTATCGTGTAAATGAACATTCGGTTCCTGTTTGTGGAGTGTAAACTAAGATTCTACAGTACTCGCGTGTACCGTGAAAGATCCTATAACATTTTAAGGCTTCATCGGGTAGATATAAGCAATGGCATTTCCTCTACATTAGGCAACAATTTCTCATTGTAGGTAATTCGTCGTGTCTATTGTTTCCTCCTAGGTTGGTCTTTCAAAGACTCTTCCGTTTGTTATCCGCGTAAGGCAATATCGTTCTGCTAGAGGTTTGTACGAGGCGTGTAATATCTGAGTTGTTTCAATTTGAGTTTTTTCGTTAATCGTGTGAAAAAGAGATTCTATTTCGCAACTTTGTGCCGGCCATGCTAAAAATATACATTAATCATATTATAAAAAAGTTCTCCAAAAAGCTTAATATCATCACGTTAAACGAGCACATCCAATGCGCGGACTGCAGCAAAGCGTTGTGCAAGGTCATTAGTTTTGTGTCGCATGCTCCACCTCCATCCTCCTGGATACGTCCGCCACTGCTCGCGGTGCCTTACTTTCCGAGGTTCAACTTTCCGAGCAGTCCGGCAGCACCGGAAGCGGCCGTATCCTGTGCCTTCGTGGTGACTTTCATTTACTTTCTACAAGAAAATCGAATCATTACATTTATGTCCTTGTTGCTACGAATGAAACCTGTGTAACGCTCGTACCTGCTCCAGTTCGCCACGCTTTTCTTCGGCCAATCGGTTCGCTTCCTGTAGCTTCTTGTCGACCTCCTCGCTCGCCCGCTTCATACCCTCATCGACCTTCTCTTCGGCCACCTTCATCTGCTCTTCGACGGCCTTCTCCACCGCGACGGCACTCTGAGCGATCGCATTCTCAGCGGCCTGCTTCGCGTGGTCCATCAGTGTTCCGGCAGCCTGAAAAAAAACGAATAAAATTTTAATAGAATAAATTAAACCCAAATCCTTACTTGTTTTTTTTTAATGAAGGTGCTTACCTGAGAGGTCGATTCGGCCGCCGCGGACGCCTGCTGCTTGGTGGCATCGATTTCACCGGCCGCCGACGATGCCAGCGATTCCGCCTCGTTTTTGGTCTTGCTGAACGATTCCTGCGTTTTCTTCACCTGCTCCTCGGCGAGGCTGCTGGCGGCCTGCGCCTTCTCGTTGGCCAGATCCTGCGCCTCCTTCTTCTTCTTGTCGAACAGACCCTCCGCCTTGCTGCCGAGGTTCTTCAGGGAAGCTAAGGGCACATCAAATTAATTAGTGTTTTATCACAAACATTACCCCATCAACTTGTTTTCATCATTACTCTAATATCTAACAAAGCGAGTTCCTCATTGAGAAGCGCTGTCCTGTCCTCCGTTCATAACCACTCCCAAACGCGAAACTCGTCAACCGTCAACCGTCGCTTTCATGTTGTTTACAAATTCAACCTCGCGATCGCACACTTCACCGGATCGCCACCGCGTGCGGTTCCTCCTTCCTCCGTCAAATGTTCAAATGTTTTATTTTGCTATATTTTCATCCAACTTCCTCTACTTGTGCGTTGCTTTACATTGGGGTAGCCATAGTGCCATTTGAAAAAAAAATAATAAAACACTATAAAACCACGAGTGCGAGCGTTTCGATAGCATCGCGATCGAGTCGTCGTCGGTCGTTCTCGACGATCAAAATGATCATCTCGGTGTTCGCAGGCTGATGTCATCCGCGCATATGCGGTCGCTCTCCTCCTCCTCCGCGGGACCGGATCGGTCCAAGGTCAGCGTTCCACCCCGCGGGGAGAACGCACACCGCGGCCAGGGGGTTTTCACACGTCACAGGCGCTGGCGGTGAGGTGCAATTAAAATACGTAGCACGCGGATTGCAAGCCGCTACAAAGATCAACTCGCAACGGATCTCAAACCATCACAGCATCATAATTCGCGGGGATTCGATTTAAAAACCCCGAACCGAGCGGAGTATTTGTGGGAGGTCTAGAACCGCCAGCAATCAGGTTCTGTTTGGCGTAGTTTTCCGACCAGCTTCGTTGTGTCGAGTGACGTTTTAAAACACCACACGCCGAGTGTGATGGCACAAGCCCGCGAAGCAATAAAATTTCCTGCTCGCACGAATCCGAAGCACGTTGCCGGCTCGTGGGCCACCACAATTTGTGTGTGTGTGCTGCTGAATCCGCGGCTGTTTCAGTTTCCACACACGGACTGCAGGCTGTAATCGATCGGTTGAAGAAAATGGGCATCATTTGAATCGTAATTTAAATTTTTGAACACCACGTATCGAACGAACCCTACCGATTCCATTCGTTGCGGTTAAACGTGCCTAATGGTGTTTTGCTCTAAACAATTCGGTTGTGATTGCAGAAGACTTATGAAAATAACTTGAATTTATTTAGCTGAAGATAGTAATCTTCAATATACTCCTTGTACAATATTTCATCTTAAAGGACTAAATAAATTGTTTGTGAAAAATATTTCAGTTTTCATGTAACAAGAAGTTTATTTAAATGTTAAATATTGTTTCACAAAAACTACTTCAACCATGAAAGAGAGCTCTCTTGTTAAAAAAAAGCTAAACGTCCTCACTTCATGTAGCCATAAACCGGTGGAATGTTTTCCGTTTTTAGCCCGTGCACAACATTCGTGCTCTGGTGGCCTGCCATTGGGTTTGGCCGGCTGACTGGCTGGCTGGTGATGTCATCCTTGGCTAACCTCATCCATCGGTGTGTGTTTGGTTGAAGCGAAAAAAAACAGTAGTTAACCCATCGCGCACGTGCCGCCACCCGGTTTTCCACCGCTTTCTAATCATTCTTCGGGGGCCGGAAAAACGTAGGGAAAATAATCAAGCAACACTCCCGAAAAGAAACACTTCAGGCCTGGTTGAAATCTTCAATAAATTTTTCGAACTAATACCAACGCGCGCGGTACTTGAGCTTGAGTTTACTCCTTCGCTTCGCAGACTGTTACGAATCATCCCCGATTTTACTTTCTCCATTCCGATCGATTTTTCACGCGTTTGTCCTTACGCTATTGGGTGGGTGTGGTTTTCCTATTTTTCGTTTAAAATTTTCATCAAAATTTACATCTGCTTCAGTACAGTACTTGCCAACAACCAAGCGGAAGTAAATGTAACTCAGTTCCGCATGGCTAGGCGCATCAGACACAAGGAAGTAAACACTTCCTTCCCGCAGTAATCTTTCCTCGCAACTTTGTAGTGACCTATTTTTAAACACACATCACACACAATCTTTACCAACTAAGCGTTTCTTCCCGCCGGGTGTGACGGATTTTTCTTCACTCGCCGGGATTACCTCCGTTCAACAATCTCGGTGTTTGAGAGGGAGAAGACCTGTCTGTGTCTGGCGCGTCATTAAGACCGCGGGCAAACAAACCGTCCCGCTTATGGTGCAAATGCACTTGCGAATAACTGCGCTGCAGCAAGATGGGTAAGATTTAATCGCTGAAAGCAGTGATTTACACAACTAGGAAGGTGGTTTGCAGCCGAGAGAAAAAAATGTACCAACTGAGACAGGATGTGCCTTGATGCTTCAATTGCCAGGGACAGAGTATCAAAAAAGAATGCCCAATCGTCCTCAACAATCACATGGTCGATTTAATTTGTAAAACTTGACCTTCTCAAGCTGACTGACAAAATAAATAAACCGACACATTCCGGCCACTAGTTTATTATTATTTTTGAAACGTGCCAAACGGATAGCTTCTCGTGGATGGCCGTTCAAAAGCTGATCTCATTTAAGTTTGCATCATCCGAAACAATCGCGAAGGAACATCATTCATTTGTCAAACCGCCCTTCGATGCAATTTGCACAGGTCTCTGACGAACCTTAAACCCGGTTTCTAACATGAAGCTGGTCCGCAACCTGTAAACGGAATGCCGGCAAACCGATATTTATCTGCAGTGCCCTTCACCAGCTGCAGGGCAACTGAGTCATCACATTCAGGCGCGATCGAAAAATTCCAACCCACTTTCCATTATCGATCGGGGAATGATAGGTATCAACCATCGTCCTTCCTTTGGTCTTTTCCGTCTTGATTCGACACCCCCCTTGGGTCAAGTCAATGTTAAAAGGTTAATTACTCTTGCGGGACAACGGTGCAACCCTCACCGATGTCGTGTAGTGCTGTAAAGTTATGCAAAGAAAATGAAAGTTCCTAAACTAAACGGTTTAATATTGTAAGGAGCAATAGATAACACGGGAGGTTGTTTGATTTTCGTTATAACTTCCGTTTGTTGCAACTTACATTTTGCTCCTCCTGCGGCGTCCATGAAAATGTTTAATTTATAGTAACAAAATGAAAAGAATATTAGTGATATTATGGGGAGAATTTAAATAGATGCAATTGATGAATTTTGAAGACACATTATGCAACATTATGCTATTCATTTAAAACAAAAAACAAACAAATCCCGTTTAGTGGAAACAAATCAGTTCCTTTCAAATTAGATTCTCAGCAAAAAAGAACAATTTACCCCTCGGTCTAATCTCAGCAGGCATTTGAAAGACAACAAAACTAGGTGAACAAATTGGAGCAAGATTAAATCAAATTATCATGGACCTCGAGCAATTACTTTATTCTGCCTTTTAGATGGGGGAAGGGGAGGTGAATTCCTCTCGGGAGTCAAGACGAGGGCATCTTCTAGACGACGGCCCTCCTGCCTCCAAAGGCCACGCTATTACTTGACCCATACCCGGATGGTTGTGGAAGTAAGGGAGGAGAGGGTCGCCGTCTGTAGGCGACGGTAATGAAGCGCGCATGATTGGAATTCCAACGGACGACGAAGACGCCAGTATGGCGCATACATGTAAAGGAAGCGCAGAGGAAAAAAAATCCTAAGATCCGTATGGGACCGAAAAAAGGCCAAACCAAAACAACGACGACACAAATTCCTGGTGGCTTTGATTAGAATTTAAAACAAAAAAGAATCGACCGAAATCAGACGTCGAAAATCGAATTTCGTCAAACGAACGAACAACCGGAGAAGCAACCAGAACAGAACCTATTTAAATTCAAATCCATCGATAGGGTTATTATTTGAAAATGAGTTGAGCACGGTAACGGTATGCAAATAGTGCCCCGCCGTCTGGCTTTTTCTGGTCCGTTCTGGTGGTGTGCCTTTAAAAATTTGAATTTAAAAACCAAAATTAACACCTCACCGGGTGACTGCACCCCTGGAGCCCTTCCCACACGAGCGCGTCTGTGTGCGAGGGGACCCAAAATCGATGCGTAATACCGCATACGGTGGTCTTCCGTATTTCAACGCACCGCCAGGCATAAAACTCTAACTACTGCGTCGATATTCTAAAGCGTATTTTCATTTTACTTTCACTTGTCGTCCTTCACGCGTCCCTCTGGGCACCCTTCGACTCACCAGTAATTCCGCTGAACATTTTTCCAACTGCTTGCCGGTGGACGGTGCACGGAAAATCGAATGAAAATCGTTGGCCTTGAACGGGATGCGTCAACAGCTGCGGCTGCTGCTACTGCGGCTGGGGGGAGGCTTCAGGTTACACTGTCGAACGTGTCGTCTTATTTTTGTGTTCTTCACAAACTGTCGCAAACTGGTTTTGCTTTCAAGAATTTCTAAACGGGATGGACGGATGAACTGGGTGTGCAAGCTGCTAGAAGAGAAAAATTATGTGTTTGTGTTGTGCGGAGGAGGAGTAGGAGGAGGGGGCGGTGCATCTGTGCTCGGGGGACAGGGGATGGCACCGACAAACAACAAACTCACTATCTCGCAGATGTTTCACGCGGATTCGAACTATGACTTTACTACGCGAGCATCAAAAATCAACTGAGTTCAACTGACTGAATTTGTGAAGGAAGGTGTAATGGAGAACCTAGTTCCTGTTGCTAGGTACACGAATGTGGTGATAGTAGCTAGGTCTACAAACCACAATAAAGTAGGTACTTCCGTTACTTTTTAAAGTAACAGTTGCACTGGAAAAGATTCGTAATAACAGCCAAATTGGTATTGAAAAATATAACTTACGCTTTGAACAACAGTTATTACTACAACGTTAACCATATGCTTTTAAGCCGCACGTATAATTCAGCAAGCACTTTTTCAACAGTATCCAGTTACTTTTTCCATCGCTATATTGAATAGTTTCGGCTAGTGATGCTCGCTTCTAAAGTGATTCATTCGTACCTCATTTTTCAAATCAAATTGATTCCTTGCCGTTGAAAGTATCACTGTTCGTTTTAAATAAAAAAATTCAAATTTATAATGAAACGGTAAGATAAAAGCAAAGATTACACAAAATGTTAATGTAAGTGCAGAAAAAATATATGAGTATTGGATTCAACGTCACATTCATTTTCAACGTATTTTCATTCGCGAAAAAAGAAAAAAAAGCTTAGAATCCTATCACTGAATTTCAATCAACCTATTTATAGCAACAGGTGTTAATTCATTTCACATATTAACGGATGCAGTTGTTCTGCAATAAATCTACCAAGCATTGGTGGAATTTGCCTACCCATGCCCAAACATGGTACGTAAACAACCAACATGGCGCCTCCATTGCCAGATGCTGAGGTATTCGTCGCACGTGGTACGGATGCAACGATTTGTTTTGCTTCCGCCATTGCGACCATGGCAACGTGGTTGCTGTCGCCATGCCTAGCACAAATTTGGATACCATAGCAACGAAAGCGGTTGCTATATTTACCCCCGTTCAACAACAAAACATTTTTGAGATATCAGAAGTAGCCATACTCGTGTGAAGACAGTGGTTTTTCGTAAAATTATCACTGAAAACCACACCGGAAGCGATGAATTGTGGTGCTAAAGTGTGGTGAACATATCGCTGCAGCAGTATGGAACTAAGTCTGAACGGTTCACAGGTGAGCAGTAGGTTTTAAAATGGTTTCAAAACGACCATCACGCACCGGACCCCACAGCAAGGTAGGTCATGGTGCGCCCCACGGACTCCAAAATGTTGACGCGCCATTTCGTTTGACAATTCCACGTTGACAGATTAGCCTGGCAACGCGCGAGAAAACCAACACAAATCACCAGCGAGAGCGCCCGGGATCGGCACTACACAACCGCCCGTGCTCGGCCGCCGGAGCACACATCAGGCGGCCACTATCTGCGGATAGCACCCAATATCACTACCGGAAGCGGCCAACCTCTAGCGGTAGTGGAGGCGAACTTCCACGGCAGCCACCTTCGCCGTTCCATCAGTTTCAGTTCTCGAAGCGTAGCACCTCGTCCTCGAGTTTGCTCCTTAAGAGCCTTCTTGCCGAGCCTATCCCAAGGTATTGGGAATCGAAGGGCGTGGCACGGTCCACACAAGTTCCCTCATCAACACTCGGTTCATCCAACAGTGTGGACCGCGTGGGGCAACAGCGAAGACAACAACCACAGGGAGCAACGGCCAACACGCGACAGTCGGTGGCCAAAACCAAGTGCCGTAAACGATCTTCGAACTCCGGTGGCAGCAAGACGAGGCAACCGAAAAAATCCGAACGCAGGAGACCGGTCAGAGATAGTACGGAAGAGGAAGAACACGATCAGGACGAGGACGACACCACCACGGACGACATGGATGACACGCAGGAGTCGAACAACGAGGCAGAACTGGAAGGAATATGGCGAGCGAAGCCTTCCACAAATCGTGATGAAAAAAAGCGATCACCCCCACTTCCGATGGTTGCGCTGCCGCTTAACCGGAAACCGAGTGGAATGGCATCCGGCGGTGGTTTGAAGAAGAACAACAACTCACCAGAGAAACAGATACGAAAGGTGGATCTGCCAGGACGGGTTTCCTTCAGCTCGAACGATCCGTACGAGATCGATTACAGCGATTTCGAGGAGAACGAGTTCGGTCTCACGAAAGACGACCCATCCAAGCAACCACGCAAAGCTAAACCGCCCGTCAGTGTGACAGCAGGAGCGAAGAAATCGTTCTCCAGCGCTGGTAACAATCTAAGCACGCTATACGACGAACGAAAGTTTCAGGAGACTTCGATGCTGGAGGAAGTTTCCGTGCGCTTCGGAGGGGTTAAGTTTGAGGACGAAATCACCACAAGCTCCGGCTACGAGACCAAGTGCGACGATGGCAAATCGACCCTAGGGAAACGTCCCGCAGTGTCTGCCGCATCTCCATCGCCCGTTTGTGACGTAAGTGAATCGAACAAGATCATCGAAGACTACAAGAAGGAGATTGAAGATCTTAACCGACGGCACGATATGGAGCTGCGGATGGCTGTGGACGCGTCGGTCGGGTCGAAACCATACGATCCGAAATGTTTCACCCCGTCCGACACGCCGGAAGATCTGTTTGCGAACTCTACGTCGACAAAGGCACTGGAGAGCACTACCGAGGATACGGACATTGAGCTCGATCGTCCGATCAGACCTGGAGCGTTGCTGGAGAAGAACGTGATCAACGAGTACTATGAGTGTATCAACGAAATCATTACGGAGCAATCGCCATCAAAGCGCTCTCAGAATCGGCCATTACCCATACTGGGAAGAGACAGGTCCTCCGATTGCCACGATGGTAAAGAGGATCCCATCCAGCACAACCTAAACAACGAATGCACCAAAAGTGGACCGAAGGAGAAACAGTTTGCAAGTTCGTCGGGTGGCGTGTCGCCGGGTAAGGGAAAATCGCTCGGTAGCAGCACGGACTCCAAGAACCGGCTAGACTCCAGCACAAATCCGGTCATCAAGAACTACTTCAAGGTGAAGGAGCAGAACATTGTCTCGGCGAGTGCGAGTAGCCTGGCGAGTGGTAGTGTTAGTAGCAGCACCACTGGTAGTAAATCTGGCCACTCGAAAAATACACTCCTGTCGAAAGGTAAAAATGGAAAAGAGAAGCCAAAATCTGCCGACACACATAAATCCATCCTTCGTAATGCGAAGAAACAGAATAACAACGGGGGATCGAACGGGAGTGCCGGTTCCGGGGGGAAGTTCTCATCCGGTCTATGTCGGGAGGAGAGCAACATATCCGAGTTCCACATGGATAAAGTCGTCAGTTGGATGTCGTGCAATGAAGACACGTTTCCCGTATGCACGGAAGCGCCAGCGATGGAGCACGAGGGAAGCGATGAACAGCCACGAAAGTGCGGCGCCACGTCGTCGGCAGCTCTGTCACCCAGGGATGTAACCGAGTCGACAGATCGACCACAAACATACGCATCAAGTTACGAGGAACCGACTCGCCAACGGATCGAACAACGTGAGGAAACTTTAGGCAGCGTACAGTCGAACTATGATGACGATTCCGTTGCCAGTGGAAGTGCCAAACAGAAGTCTGGTAAGCGCACGTTGTTTCAAGTTGAAATAGTTCTAAACACCTTTTTGTTTACAACAAAGATTTTCAAGCTCTGAAGAATGAAGTGGAGTACCGGTTGAGCAACATTCTGGACTGCACGGACTCCCAGGTCAGCTCTGGCTGTGAAGGTGATCCATCCTCTGACCATCCAACGCAGCCGGCAAAGGGAAAGGTAAAGGATCTCTTCTCGTACCTGGACCAGGTGGAGCTTAAGTGCGAAAAGTCAGCTTACAAAGGAGCTACCAGCTCCTCAGGCGGTGTCCTGCCGTCGGAATCGGATCGTTCCGAGTTGGAGTTCGCAGCCGAACCGGACTATATGGAAGCCGTACCGAAGTGAGCGTACAGCTAACACCATGATCTAGTAGAACCATCATTGTTTCCTCTTCTGTGTCTTGCAGGATGACGGATCTTTTGGAGTTGCCGCAGCATCAGCTGGCCCGGCGGGTAATAAAGCTTTCGCTACGGGCAAACGAGCTTAGTAACGCCATGCAGCTGTCAAAGGATCACATCGCGACGGTGAAGGCGGACAAGGTGAAGGCGATACGCACGGAAAAATGTGCCCTGCTGGGTAAGCTGAAGGAACAGAAGAAGCACTACGAGGACATCATCGGTCGTCACCAGGAGTTTATCGATCAGCTGATCAAGGACAAGTCGGGGTTGTGCGATAAGGTGACGCAGCTGACTCGTAGGTTGGACTCACAAAACCAAAGCTGGGAGCATCGGCTGAAGACGGAACTGGAGCGAGCACGTGATACCGCCCTGGCGGCGGAGAAGATCCGTCGCGAAAAGTGGGTCCGGGAGAATACGAAGAAAATCAAGGAACTGACCGTGAAAGGGCTTGAGTTGGAGATCAACAAGATGACGGCCGCGCACCAGAAGGAGATCGGCGAGCTGAAGCGCCAGCACAAGGATGAGATGGTGTGTGCTTTGGGTGAGCTGAAGCTGCAGTACGAGCAGAAGGAGGCCGACGTTCGACAGGGTTTGACGAAGGAGCGCGAAACTACGCTGGAGCGGGAACGTCAGGCCCTGCTGGAGCGATTCGATCGACAAGTGACCGAAGAGCGAAGCATATTCGAGCAACAGCGGCAGCATTTGCTAAGCGAGTTCGATCTGGAAAAGGAACGCCTTCAGAAGGAGGCCGCCCGGAAGGCGCAGTACGCCGAATCGCAGCTCGAGGATCTCAAGCGGGAGAACGCGAAAAACCTCGAATTCGCGCAGAAGGAGTACGTGCAGATGTTGAAGCAGCGCGAAGCGAAACACCAGGAAGAGCTGACCAAACTGCAGAAGCAGTTCGAGTCCGACTTTGCCATCTGGAAGCGGGAGCACGAACGAAAATCGAAGGTGGAGCTCGAGGAGCGGGAGAACGAGATCCGAGCACAATGTCGCACGGAGCGCGATCAACAAATCGATCGCATCGTAGCCAAGGTTGATGCCGAGACACAAAAGTATCAGCAAGAATTCGATGCCAAAATGAAGTATGCATAGGATGATCATATTCACCAAGACCAAGACCTAAAAATATTGTTCTTTTATCCTCTCATTTAGTCGACTGAAGGAGAAGCACGACGCCGAACAGAAGGAAGCGGAAGCGGCCGAAGCACTGATGAAGCAGAAGTATCAGGACTCACGCGTCAAGCAAGCGGAAGCGGAAGCAACGATACAGAACATGAAAGCGACAGCCAAGCAAACGGAACTTCAGCTAAGTCACGCCAAGAAACTTTGCGATGATCTGCTGCGGGAGAAGGAAACGATGCGCGAGGAGGCCCGCCGGGAGGTGCAGAAGGATATGGCCAATATGCAGCGGGAGCGGGAGCGTGAAATTGAACGAATTTACTGTCGGTAAGTAATACCCTGAAGCGGTAGAAAGGATTCAATACAGATGTCTTGGACTCGCGCTAGGGGTCACTATCCCAGGTAACCCTTGTCAGGAGTTTGGCTGTGTACAGTAGTTCCATCAAAACTTTTTTTTAAGTTGAGGCAACTGAGTACAGTTTACATATCAGAATTAGCCGCAATCTTTTATGCTCTGTTTATTACCAGAGCCTTATTCGATTTGTTTTTGTGAGGTCGATTTCCTCTCACGAATTCCTTCATGCTCCAAACTAGATATACCTGTCTTGGTGACAGGGTTTGTGGTTTGATCTCAGTAGGTTAATAACCATCTCCTCTGGTTCTCATATGAGTTTCAAGAAATGGCTGAAAGAATTCCTGTGACCCCCATCCGTGACTTCTGGGGACAGAAGGATTATAAGCATGCTTGGACTAACTTCGCTTTGCTTTCGCCAGGGAATTCGGAATCACTCTATAAGCGCATCCCTTTTCCACTACTTTTATTTTTGTTTTCCCATATCTTATTCCTATTTATATTTCTTAATCCTTGCACTTTGTCTCTTGTAATAAGTATATATAGTAAATATTTAATCAAAGCAAGACAATCCAGATTGTTGAAAAAGCATTGGTGCGGCCTAGTGGTTCATACTAAGCAAAACAAAAAATAACTATACTAACCTGATGTAAGAACGGATATATTTTTGATGAACAAACTTCAACACGGAGTCGAATTTCTTTTCCAAATCTTTCAGAGTTCAACAAGCTATTGATAAGAAGGATGCTACGATTGCTACCCTGCAGAAAGAGATTGCCGTTTTGAAGGAACGCTGCTTGAAGCAGGACGCGGTTATTCGCCAACAACGTATAGACTATTGCATCAAGTAGGCATGGGACACAAGAACGCATTCGAGCGGCCTGCTTTTCCACCGCAAACCACCAGACTGACGACACGTTCTCGCACACATTTGTAAGAAATGATTGAGTTCTTTTACAATATTTCTAACGATATTATTTATTTTCGAATCACAATATAGAAGAAAAAGAAAAGAGTTCTTTTACAATATTTCTAACGATATTATTTATTTTCGAATCACAATATAGAAGAAAAAGAAAAAAAGAACCATAAGAAATAGTACATAAATAAGCGACCATTCCATAAACGAACGCCTTCTAAGCCTAGTATTGCGCCGTGCCC
>KE525351.1:335138-349775 GCA_000441895.2 Anopheles sinensis
TTTCTCGAACAGTGTTGTGCGCTCCTTGGCCGGGCTGCTGTTTGTTGTCGCCGAAGCCATCCTGGGACTTGCCGGTGGTGGAGATGCGGCCGCAGCAGCCGTTAGCACCGGTTCTGGTTCGATCAACGATATCGGAAGCTTAGCGAGCTGCCTGGGTGTTTCTACGATGTCGGTATGACTTACGACGCTTCCCGCCTTGGTGAGCGTACGGATCTGGGAGGGTCTTATAGAGGCCGCACCACTGCGAACCTGCGGTGACAGCAGCTCCTTCGGTGTCGATGGTGACGCTGTGCCATTCGTGGAGTTTCCACTGCTCGATCCAACCTCAATGGTGAGAGGTTCTATTTTTGACGGAACTCCATTTCGCACAACTGGACTGGAACCGTTGGAGGCCAATTTATTAGCATCCCCGTAGCTGCCGACGGATATCTTCACGGTACTGCTGAACACGGGTGGCGTAGTTGACGATACGGGAGCGGCTGTCTTAGGCGATGCCAAGGCAGAACCTGCATTGGTTCTGGTAGAGACACCAAACGTTTTTGGAAGTGTATTATAGTACGTCCCTTTTGTTACGGTACTGGAACTCACTGAACCACCATAAGAAGGTGCCTTGGAAGCTGAAGAAGTTGAGTTGCAGTCTTAACAACCGTCCCACCATTCGTGTTTGCAACGTTGCTTCCGTTTCCTACCGGCGAAGCAGTTTTCACCGTTTGACTAGTATAATTTTGGAAGCAACACTCGAGGTTGCCGTAGGACTGGAAGGGCTGAGCCCAGCTGTTATACCGGTGGATGTGTTTCTCGAAGGAACCGGCGACTTTAATACTGTTCCATTAGTTACGGCCACACCGGAGGGACTCTTGCCATTACCATTAGAAACCGGAGTAGAGTTTGGAGTCGCACCATTCACCGGTGAGCTGATCTTGGCCGTCGCAGGCGATGTGCTCTTCCAAGGAGTGGTACTAACATTGAGCTTAGCACTGGTTCCATTCTCTGCTGAACTTTGACCAATGGAAACCTTCTTCAATGTAGTACTTCCGATAGACGTATGTTGGGTATTCTGAGGGATCGGTGGGGACATTCCGTTCGCAACTGGGCCTTGACCAATGGAAACTTTCTTCAATGTACCGCTTCCATTGGGCATAGGTTGGGTCTTTTGGACTGGCGGGGACATTCCGTTTACTACTGGGCCTTGACCAATGGATACTTTCTTCAATGTACCGCTTCCATTGGGCATGGCTTGGGTATTTTGAGGGGTCGGTGGGGATTTTCCATTCACAACAGGGCCTTGACCAATTGATACTTTCTTCAATGCGCTTCCGTTGGTCGTAGGGTCGATTTTCTGGGTTGTTGGAGACACACCATTCGACACATTTCCTTTCACCGATGGAACCGGGCTCGGTTGTTTCGGGGTAGCAAGTCCTGATGGTGCCCCTGAGGGAGCAACATTACTCACTCCACGCTCCTTGTCCACCATGTCGACGAGCAGTTTCAGTGGATTGTCTACTTTCGGGGCTCCCTCAACCCCCGAAGGGCCGTTCAGCTTCAGCTGAACCTCGTTGCGCGTATGTTCGATGGCTCGCTCGATCTCTTCATTCTTCCGGCCATCGCCATCGCCTTGTTGGTCTTGCTGTTTGATCTTTCGCTTCAACGTATTCCGCAGTTCGGCCTGCAAGGCATCCTTCATCTCGTCGATCGAGCATGGTTTGTCTTGATGCGACGCATCATCTTGATGCTCCGGAGTGCCATTTGCATCCAAAGGACCCTAAAATGAAAAGACATAATTAATATTATTATTAGTAAATACTTTTCTTTTCAAGCATGTGATTCAACCGGATTATCGTTCAGACAAACATCCGCGAATTTATCAATGAATATTTCATATTGAGTCACTCATTCTTGTCTACAACTCTTTTAATACTAGAAAAGGTGAATCAAGCCGGAAAATGAACTTACACTTTACTATTGACTCAGAAAGTTCGTGCAAAGTTTAGCTGTTATCATTCTGAATTATTTGCTATCGTAATACTGCAATGTTCAGTCATGGCTCAATTATTGTTGCGCATTTTAAGAATGCTATATTTTAAGTCGGTTTTTTTTCTTTAATGAAAAGAATGGTTGGTTATATTTTTCTAATCAACCGAAAACAAAAGTCAACTAATAAGCGTGGAGCTAATCAATGCAAAAGTACGAAAATATCGCATATTCCACGTCAACTTTCGAGCCGGCATATAGCTGTCCGCACACATCATGTTCATTGTGACCGTTTTGCGGTTACCAGCTGATGGAGGCAAAGCTGAGCAATGAAACCATTAGTGCACACGCCTCTCTACGCCTTGTGGTTTCCGCTCTTCCTTCTGTCTCGCCACCCCTTCTTCCCACTTCTGACCCATGTGTGCTAAATTAGTCAAACTGTTCAAGCAAACTGCATCGATGCAGTAACACGAGTTTCTGGTACACATCGGGGTAGTTGACATGTTCTGACGCCGATAGCGTGTTGATTCTCGCAATGATTCATTTCGCGGCTACAAGTAAATAACTTTTCCAAGAAGCTCACTCCCGCGAAGTGTTGATCAGCACCGAACCGAGGAATTCCCAACTGGAAGACCTTTTTTTTGTCCCACAATTGCATTTTATCACGCAAAAACAAAAACGTGGCCCTTCGATAGCTCCATGTTGACACATTCCACAATTTGCTGCTATCCCTTTTGCTTGAACATTAGTATTTGTGTGTGTGTATGTTCTGGTACCTTATCAATCGCGTCCCATCGCGTTTATCTGCAAGGTGACAACACCCAAAACGGGAATGGAAGCCAACGATTCCTCGCCATCGGGAGGGAAGAAGTTGTGCGTCATTCACGTTTAATTTTTCTTTTTTCGCCATCGGTACAGGTTTTGTGGAGTTTTACCTGGTTGCGATTAATCGATCATTATCGTTAGCGCGGAAAAAAGGGTTGGTCAGTGTCCAGAGAGGGGGGAGGGAAACCTCTTGTATGGAGGAGAAGTAAACATGATGGAGAGTTTGCCGACACCTGTAGCAACAACAATCTTCAGGGTCTTGATAAAAAGGCGAAAATAATACATCGATGAGATTTTTCCCATGATGTTTTTTTCTACTATCTATTTGTCGTTTTCTAGTCACTATACACCTATTTCCCCAACATCAATCTCAAATTCGACTTGAATTACAAGCCTTGATTATTTCATGAGCCAAAATTAGTGTCAATTGTGACACAATTTAGCTCCAGCTTCCCAAATTATCGCCATAAGCCGGAGTTTTCCCACTGAAAACCGGTTTGCTGTTTTGCAGCTTCAAAGCGGACAAAGAAAATCACTGCAACAATTGTCACCCGCGTGATGCATTTGGTATCTGCTTTTGTCCGCCAAACAATGCAAAGCCTTTCGCAAGGTACACCGTGCAACGGTGAGTTCCCGGAAGACGCAGGTCCGGCACTTGCGAGGCCAGGCCATTACCTTCGGACCTTCCCGGCTCGCGGACCGTTGTTCTTCCGGAAGTTGGGTTTAAAACACTCCGGAGAACTGGCTTTGTTTCCAACGTGCGTGACCAAGCGCGATGCGATGATTATGCATACAGTGCGCGCCAAGATGTTCCCATCCCTCGGGCCATTTTCCCACGATCTCTACCTCCATTGTTTGCTGATGATTTGATTCCTTGATTCGCAAAAGCGGCTTTACTCGAGCTACCGTGAAAAACAAAACTTTCCCTTTTTCCCCCGGGAACCCAGTTCTAACCAAACAAAATGGTAACCCCTTCATTACGCCGGCCAAAGCGTACTATTAGTTGTACACTAAAAGGCGTCGACGATCTGGCGTGTGTGAACGAGGACCGGATCTGATTGGGATTCTAATTGGAGCTTGTTACCACCACGCGCAAATCCCACCGTTTGGCGGCACGCTCGCCAAATTCCTCGGACTGACCGGCGTCATGGCTTTCCTCCCTCGCAAAAGGTAAAATCAATGCGCCACTCGCTTATCGGTTTGAGGTTGAGCCAACCCGAAATAACTCTCGATAAGATCTGGAGAAACCTCGGATCTACCTCGGGGCGACTGGAATTCGGCTGTCGTAAACTTTACGGTACCCGTACACGACGCACGTCAAGTTTAACCTTGAAGGATCCCGCAACCCGCAAGATCAATAGACGAGCCCATACACCTTGTTGGATCAGGTTCCTTTCCCAGCTTTAGAATAACACCAGAACCGTGCCTACAAACAAATCCTCTTTGACCGCCCGTCAAACATCGGTCAACCGGTTGAACTAACCTCAAACGAAGGTTGACGTCAGCTTCCAACAAGATACATGCTTTATAGAGTTTCTCCGACCCGGTCGGAACTTATTAGCATTTTATCACGAAGCGCATCACATGGAACATGGACCAGAGAGAGAGTGAGGGAGAGAAGCACAAACAGACGGCACAAACCGGATCAGGGTGGGAACTTTGGTCAGCGTTCAGCTAGTGGAATTAATTGTGTACAACAAACACCAAAATAAAGCCCCCAAGAAACGTGCGACTGGTGGCGAAACAAAATCGCGCTAAAACAGGAAGCAAATTGAACCAAAAAAGCGTCGGGATAAACTCCCCTCGAAGAGAAAATAGAGGCCTACGATTGAGACATTTACACTTCAAAGGCACGTCAAAGAGAAGAGTCAGCCATAAATACATGAAAGGGCCGACCGTAAGCCACCGTTTACTACGGATGCACACGTGTCCACTATATTTAGTCGAGCCTGCATTCAAGATGGCACTCGATGAAAGGCAATTACAACGAAAAATAATAAAAACCCGATGTTATATGAACTCATCCCATCGTGGAAGGTGATTAAACGATTAGGATGAGCAACTCTGGAGTGATTTAAGCGAAGCTCGTGAAGTTTAAAAGGCACGTACGAGTGTACCGCGGACCTACTCGAACCAAATGCCAATGGTGCAGGAGATGATGGTTGCCCTATAAAAAAACCCATTCAAGCTGCTGAAAATTCATGTGCCCTACATGGCGGAAGAGCGTGTAGGGTTTACTTACATTTGCTCGCTTGATGAACCCGGGCGTGCTGCGGTCGTTGGTTTTCGTTGGCTTCAGATTAATCCCATTGCGAATCGCGGCCATCAGCTGATCATTATGATCGGGAACTGCCACTTGAGCTTTCGTTGTTCCTGTGGTTGGGGAAACTCCGACAGGAGTGTTGGAACTTGGTGCCAGCGGGGCCACCGGTGCCCCAGGGGTCGGTGGTGGTGGTGGTGGAGGTGGTGTCATTGTGAACTACTGCGCAATCGGGTTGCAATGGGCAACGCACGGCCGTTGTTCTAAACAGAATGTTCTAAAACTTATCTCAACGTACACAACAAACTTTGCTTATTAACTATTTTGCACCGAACATTTGGGTACACAGTCCTGGTATCCACACTAGGGAGTGATGGTGGGGGGAGAGGACACATTCACGAGCGCCACTCGCCTTAGGAGAAGTTGACGGTCACAACCCTTCCGATTTTGTTCCGTGTACACTTATTTCCGGACGGGGTGTTGTCGCTTCGAAACACGTTAACACTGGTCCGGTACGTTCCGGCGACTAACCGCAAAGCATGCCACCGTCAATGGGCGGACTTTCCAACACACAGCGACTACGATGATGATGATGGTGTTGATGATGACAATGGTCCCGCCTGGAGGGTGCTACAGATTGGATTCGCATTAAGATAAGTCGTTATCTTATCGTTCGCGGACTGGTCGATTTTCGATTTCACAGCGAGTTTTTCAGCACGTGCGAGTGTGTGTATGGCGGGAATGTTTTGTGTTTCTTTTTTTTTAAATATTACTTTCCTTTAGTCCCTTCCTGCGTCGGCACGTTCTCATTTGTGCCCGCGAAAGCCTTTCAAGCGAACGATTTTTATATCACACCAAACATTTGCCCACCGATGAGCGATGCGAAAGGATGCTTAACATTCCATTTTCCGGTTTTACTCCACACACACAAATACGACCACTCTGCCGACCATGACCGGGCGGCCGCATTTGTTACACAAATTAGCGAAAGTTTAACAACACCGCATCCACCAAACAATGCACGATCGTTAAAAAATAATACTCCCGAAAAACGTAAAGCTCAGCGAAGCCTTGCGATGTTGTTCATCGCCCGATCGAAGCAACCCCCAATTCGGTTTGAAAAAGAGCAACGGAAACACGTGCGCGCGCGCGCTCTTCTTTAACGGTCGTGGCAGCCGTTTGTAGTGTGTTACGTTGTTCGCCGACGAACAACCGTCCCGGGTGGCTGCTGGACTGCGTCTGCCGTCGTGCGGTGTTGAGTCAGTTGGTCGATGACTACTATTTCAGCGCCACTCGTGTGACCTGCGTGTCAGTTTGCCCCCTTCACTTGACGAAAGGCTTAAAGCCTCGCAGGGTTTTGCTCTGTTGTTCTTCCGTCACACGCTCTATCATTGCGCCAGATGAATCATCGTATGTTTTGAATATTTTGGCAACTTCCAGCACATGCCGAAGGGGTTGTGTGTCGGGAAGTGACCGGTTTATTTCTGCAGACATGATGAAAAGCAGGTTCAAAAGCTAATGGAAGGTTGTAGGGTAATTCGGGGATTTGTAAGCCACGTGTTAGTTACAAATCTACATAATCACAGATATACATTTGTGACTTGCTTTAGTTTGCGCCAGCTTCAACGGTTTCTATGTTTAACTGTCATTTTGATCTACTTCATGCTTCCAATCTGAAATACAACGAACGAAATTAAATGATTATACAATTCATCAGTAGTATATTGTCGTTTACTCACCTTGTTCCATCAACCCCCAATTGCCACTAACCACAAACATAACGTGGCAACAATGTTCAAGCCTGTTCAGAGCTTCGGAACAAGTTGTTCAAAGGGTTCATTGATAGACTAGCGAGTTGAATGAAAGCCATTTCCCGAGATCTGTACAAGATCTAAGATACCATACGAATGCATCAGAGGAGGTCTTCATCAAAACGAAAGTTTAATATGTAAGCTACGACGAGAACGCCACTGTTCGTGAAATCATCCAGCGGTCACTTTGATTGGTCATCTTTGACTTATCGGCGACATTGGTGTATCGATGCGAACATTAAAGCAAACCGTACTGGTGTGGTTGTATGCCGAAGGGGACAACGACGGTAGATGAATATTTAAAACAACCAACCCCCCTCTCTCATGTGAGTCAAAGGCCATTAATCATCGGTACGATCGTGATCGCCGTTCAACGCTGACGCGGTCGTTTCCCACTCGGTATATGGAGACGTTCTAGACATCCTCGTCGCGGGGGAGCGCAGCTAACGCACATTTTTCCATCCATTAAGCAATCCATCGTTCGAGTAGCTGCATGGAACAGGCTAGCGACAAACCGTCAAGGTTGTTGCACTAAGAGGTTCGTTTCCTATCTTCCGTAACTCAAGCTCAGCCGGCGGCGGCGGTAGTGTACGCATACACTTTTCATAGTCGACATCCAAGGAGGCAATTAAATTGCTCTCGACAACAGCGATTCGTACTTGACAGCATTATGGGAACTTTACCCTCTTGTGGGAGAAAGCAAAAAGGCTACTCGGGAGGGTCAGTATTGGGGGTATGGAAAGTAAATCTACGTTAAGTACTCTGTACCTAAATCCCTTTACCTCCATGCATGATAAGAATGCGTTCGCCTACTCTTGCGGTGCCTGTTATCGAGAGGCTATTACACCCCACCAGGGATTAATGATTATCGATTCAAAATTTTGTTAAGGTACCCCGATACTGTATGCACTTAAGAGCTCTTGCACCAAAAACATGGCTATCTAGAGATATTGTTTAATGGAATAATAGACCCTGTTGGGGATTTCCAACAAAGAAATACAAATTATTCATCAGCAGGATATACCAAAGTGATGGCTGCACTTCTTTTTAGGACAAAGTTAACACATCCCACTGAATGCATAAAGTCCTTCGGACATTTTAAATCAATACCGAACCTCCGGCTGAAACGTGCCCACATCGCATCGTGAGTCACAGGGCCGAGGACTCAACTTGTGGGCCGAATTGGATTTCTTGTCTCGTGTTGCACAATTTTTTTTTAACAGTCATTTCCTTTTATCACCCACCGCTTCTTCCCGCAGGCAAACGAATGGGTTAACTCGCATCATCGCTAAAGCATATAAAACTGGTGTGAGAGGTTGGACCGGCCTCCCCGGTCACTTTAGCCGATGAGTCAGCAAACCAGCAGGGCAACCGATAGAAAAATGTATGGTTCCTTTCGACAAAAACCGTCCAAAAATGTATTGTATGTCTGTTTAGCCGCTTTTGGGGCCAACACCACGCGCGGGGAATGAGGCATCAAAAATTAAACCCTTACCATACGCAAAGTGGAAGCAAACAAACCATTAGCGGTAAAGCAACAAAAAAAAGGTAAGTTACATTTTTCGAATCGTTGAACATAAAAATGACCTTCCGACGGGCAACCTTCGGGCGCATACACCACCACCACCCGTCGATTGTGTTGGGATTCGCTGGCCGTGGATAAAGCATTTTGGATGGATAATTACTTTTACCCAAGAGTGCAAATCGCGAAACGAAGGAAACACCGACGGATCCGTCGGAAGTAAAGAGGCCAAGCAGTACTTATACACATTCCTCCCGGCACTCGGTGTGTTTGTGTGATTTTTCGGGGGTGATGATGATGATTGGGAAGATGTTGCATATTGGGGAGGGTGTTTGTTTGTTCCTTCTTTTACCCTCTCAAGATAATTCACACCGCAAGACAGATGGAACGCTTCGGTACGAAATTCAGAATGGGACCGGTCGTTGGACCAACCGTCAGTCAGTCGGGAACCATCCTGCCGGGAAAAGGTGTGCTTGGTTGCTTGCTTACTTGGTCCCCCCGCTATGATTCATCGTTCGCCGGCGTATTGATCTGCACCCCGGTGCTGTGTATTCGCGATAAGATAATTCGTGTATCGATCGGCCGATATATTCCTGTCGAGTCAGCGACCGTTTCCCATTTTTGGCTATCGCTAGTAGCGGAAGTTTGCCGGTAAGGTTGACTACGGTGAAGCGGTACTTACGGAAGCGCCCATTGTTGAATACACTTGCCAGTAGCGTCGATGGCTTCCTCCGAGCATCAGGTGTCCTCTGTTCCACCGCCACCGCCAGGTCCGGCGCCACCACCACCACCACCCCTAGCACCGGGTGGAAGTGTCAATTCCGGAAGCAACGCGAAGGGAGTAGTCTGGAAGAAACCCTCCGATGGCGTCCCACCGGAAGAGATCAACGATCGGCTGTTGGCGGATATACGGGCCGGTGTCAGCTTGAAACCAACCAAAACCAAGGACCGCAGTTCGGCAGTAATACGCAGAAAGGGAAACTTCAAATAGCGCACCATCTAGAAGCATTCCTGATATAAACAAACATAAAAATAATGAAAACATGCAGGGTAATATAAAATAAAAGTGTAATTAATATTTAATGGAATAAATGAAAATACAGAAGAATCCAACCCGAATGTGGACACATTTTTTATGGTTTGTTCAGCTCGGAAGATGAATTTCCGAATAACTTACCGTATCGATATAACCCAGAACTATCATATTTCGTTTCCTTTTCGATTTAATGTGTCGATTTTGTTTAGCCAGAAAACAGCACATTCAAGCTTCGAGACATCGAAACGTCAAATTTTGAAGTGACAAACAATGGTTGACAGTGCTACCAACCGTTACGCATCGAAAATGGTCTCGTTGCTCAAACAGGGGCGAGAGGGAGATAGAGAGCAAAAGCAACAAAAACCGGCAAAACGATAAGCAAGCTATCTTACTCTAACTAACGTACCGCGATACGGAAAGAAGGGGAGCGAGGATACTCTCTGTTTCTGTCGGTTCCCTTGATGATGCAGAAAAAGCATAACACACGGCCGCTTTCTATCTCGCTCACCGTGGTCTGCTCGAAGACGAAGCAAAAGGAAGCCAAAGGCAGTTCACCATCATCACAACGAGCCATAACGCGGCCGAAAAACTGCAAACGATGGAAATTTCGAGTGCCTGCGATTGTTGAAAATGTTCAGAATACTCAGCACCAAAGTGGTCCGCTTTAGTTTGAATCTGGAAAGCGTGGAATAATTGTGGAAATAGTCACCCTCGAGGACGCCTTGTGTTGTGCCTGTGCGGAGAGTGTTATTTTCCTTTGCTGTGTACTGGGAAAAAGTGCTATGCTCCGTGCGGCGTTCCTGTGCTAGTGTAATGAAAAACGTACCATTTTCATAGAAAACAGACCCATTCTTAGCGAAGCAACGACGGGTTGGAACAACCAGAAAAGAAGAAAAATTGTCCCCACTTGGGTTGTGCCGTTTGGTGAAATTTCGTGCTGAAGAAAAAGAAGAAGACTGTCTGAAAGGAGCACACTGCTTTGCAAGTTGCATCGAAAAGAAATTGCAAAACACATCAACACACCCCCTCCAGGTTGTTTGATGCTTCAGCTTTACGCTTGTCGGTTGACTCCTTAGAGAAGAAAAGTGGGTGTGAAGGGGTGAAAGTGTAATATTTTGGCGGAGTTTCTAGTGACACCGCTTCCCTTCGTATGTGTCGATTGTGGTTGTCACCGTTGACGACGCTCCGGAGTGCAGCGGATCGAATGTAGTGGCCTATTTGTTCGTGGAGCACCAAGTAAGCTGTGTCAACACCTCCTTGGATATTGCCCAACGACGTGTCGGAGGATCCTTTTATCGCACCCCAAAGAAGCGAACAAAACACCAGAGGGCGGTGAACGTTGGCCGCGGGAAATGGCCGACATAACGTACCCGACCGGGTGCCGGCCGATCAACGAGGATCTCGGACAGGATGAGCTGATCCGGCGGCTGAAAACGCTCACCCACACGCTGCAGGCGATGGGCCAAGACGAGGGCATGTACACGCAGTACATTCCGCTGGCCGTGCACCTGGCGGACGAGTTTTTCCTGCAGCATCCGTCGCGCGATGTCCAGCTGCTGATTGCGTGCTGTATTGCGGATGTGTTGCGCGTGTACGCGCCCGAGGCACCGTACAAGGATCAGGACCAGATCAAGGGCATCTTCATGTTTCTCATCCGGCAGTTGAATGGGTTGCGCGATCCGAAGGATCCGGCATTCAAGCGGTACTTCTACCTGCTGGAGAATCTGGCCTATGTCAAGTCGTTCAACATGTGCTTCGAGCTCGAGGACTGCCAGGAGGTGTTCTGCACGCTTTTTAGTTTGATGTTCAAAATTGTCAAGTAACGTATCATCAAATTATTTAAGTTACTTTATTCCTGTAAACTGACTGTGTGGTATTATTCTTCTCCTTTTAGTGACGAGCATAGTTCCAAAGTTAAAACGTTTATGCTTGATGTTCTCGCACCACTCATTACCGAGTCCGACTCCGTATCGTACGATCTGCTCGATCTCATTTACATCAACATCGTCGAACCGCTGCGCACTCAAAAGCGGAACGCGTACGAGCTGGCAAAGGAACTGATCGTTAAGACGTCGGACACGCTCGAGGCGTACACGCAGGCGTTCTTCAATCAGATCTTGATCCTGGACAAGTTCGACAAGCAGTACCAGATCATGCCGAAGATCTACGACGTCATCTACGAGCTGAACGTGATGGCACCGAACATCCTGCTATCGGTTCTGCCGCTGCTCGAGTGCAAGCTCAAATCGGCCCAGGAGCAGGAGCGCCTGAAGGCCGTCTCGATGCTCGCCCGGATGTTCTCCGAGCCCGGCTCGAACCTGGCGCGCCAGTACGGGCCACTGTGGCGGCACTTTCTCGGCCGGTTCTATGACATTGCCGTACCGATCCGGATCAAGTGCGTCCAGAGCACGATGCACTTCCTGATCAATCATCCCGGCCTGCGCAAGGACATCATCGACATCCTGCGCAACCGACAGCACGATTCGGACGAAACGGTGCGCTACGAAGTGGTGATGGCGATCGTCGAAACGGCCAAGCGGGACTTCCAGATCGTGTCGGAGTCGGAGGACCTGCTTGAGTTCGTCAAGGAGCGCACACTGGACAAAAAGTACAAGATCCGCAAGGAGGCCATGAATGGGTTGGCGATGATCTATAAGAAGTACCTCAGCGACACGAACGTGCCGGAGGCGACCAAGCGCGCGGTCAACTGGATCAAGGACAAGATCCTGCACGGCTACTACATGACGGGAATGGAGGATCGGTTGTTAGTTGAGCGTCTGCTCATTACCTGCCTGGTGCCGTACCAGCTGCCCGCCGAGGAGCGCATGAAGAAGCTATACCAACTGCTCGGCACGATCGACGATAACGCGACCAAGGCTTTCATCGAGTTGCAGAAGAACCAGCTGAAAGTGCGCCGCTCCGTCGCCGATTGGATCAAGCTGCACCGGTTGAAGGAGCTAACGCCGGCGCTGCAGAAAGAGCTCACGGTAAAGTGCGCCAACATCGCCAAACAGCTGCCGGATCCGGTGAAGGCGCAGGAGTTCCTGCTCAAGTTCTCCGCCCAGATGCGCAAAGATCCGAAGCTGATCGTCGAGATGGAGACGATCCTTAAGCGGGACGTGTCGTGCAAGGAGTGTGCCGACACGATGGCGATCGTGCTGAAGAAGCTCGGCCAACCGATCATGACCAACAGCTACTACAACACGGTCAAGATGCTGCTCGAGCGCATCGCCTCGGTGATGGTGGACAAGCAGTCGATCGGGGTGCTCATCGAGCTGATCCTCGAGTGCATGAAGGGCCAGACGGAGGTGATCGAGCAGGTTGGACTGCCACGCGAATCGGCCGGCGAGCGTGGCCTCAAGCTGTTGACCGTGCTGGCGTACGTGTTCAGTGCGCACTTTCAGCACGACGAGATTCTCCGGCACATGATCGGACTGCTTTCGTTCGACGAGCCGTACGCGGCCCCGTACGTGCTGAAGGCGTTCACGTACCTGGGTCGCTACAAGGCGCTGATCGATTCACATCCGGGCGTCCTGAAGGAACTGGCACCGCTGTGCAAAGAGTTCGCGATCGTCGGAACGCCGAAGCAGGCGAAACACGCCATCCGCTGCATGTTTGTCAACACACAGTCGGGTGTCGCTGGGGGTGGTGGTAGTGGTGGTGTGGGTAATGCAGCCGCCACTGCCACTGACCCCGCTTCGGGTGGACCGGACCTGTCCGGCATCGACATCTTTCCGGACATCATCGAGAGCCTTCGGTTAACGTTGGATCCGCAGTGCGAACACTATCGCACCGCAATCGTCACGCTCGGACACATCGCGTACAACCTGCCGGAGAAGTTCCACGTGCAGATCAAGAACATCATCTCGCGCAAGATCGTCAAGGAGCTGCTGGTGAAGGAGACAGCCGATGGGCGCACGAACGTACCGTCCAAGGACTGGTGCGACGAGGAGGACCTCCCGGAGGAGACGCGCTGCAAGGTGGAGGGCCTCAAGACGATGGCCCGCTGGCTGCTCGGGCTGAAGAAGGACGTCGTGTCGGCGCAGAAGACGTTCCGCATGCTGAACGCGTTCATCAGCAAGAAGGGTGATTTGCTCGAGCAGGGTGGCGCACTCTCGTCGGCGGAAAAGTCCTGGCTCCGGCTGAGCGCTGGCAAGGCGATGCTGAAGATCTGCGAGCAAAAGGGTGTCGGGGATCAGTTCATCGCCGAGCAGTTCTACAACCTTTCCCAGCTGATGGTACGCTACATCGATGCGACGTTCTGTTTCTTCAAACGCCGGGATTCATTCTTCTTTTATGCTTTGCTTTTAGAACGATCCAGTACCGGAGGTACGCGATACTTTCGTGAAGAAACTGCACAAGGGCCTGAACAAGGGCGTCCCGCACAAGTGCCTACCGCTTGACTTCATGGGCTACTATGCGCTCGGTGGAAGAGAAACCGATCGAAGGTATGTTGTGGATTTAACTTTTCTTGGCTACTTTGATGTGGGAAAAATTAGTAAGAAATTATGCGATCGCCAAACACCTTGTCTCCTTTTTAACATTGAGTATTCTCATTCGCTTCTCCATTGTAGCTTACTCCAGCAAATAAAATCCAACATTGAAACAGACGTGAACCGAAGACGTGAATACGTAAAAACATTTGCCACAGGTGAGGATTCTTATATTGATTGATTAGTTAGTTTGTTTTACTAAGTCATCCTCTATCCTTGTTTTCAGTTGAACGCGCTATGAGCCAGCTGCCCCACATCCTGCCGGACTATATGCTCGTGTTTGCCGTCACAGTTCTAACGCACGATCCTCAGTTCACACGGCCGTCGGATCCGACCCAGCTGCGTCACATCGAGCGTTGCCTCTGGCTCGTGCTGGAGCCGCTCATCAGCAACAAGGAGTTCTTCTGTCTAGGCTTCTATAAAAATCTCATCGAGCGCATGAAGAACCACAAGGACGCGCTCAAGCCGGACGACGAAGAAACGAACCATGTAAGGGGCGCCCGACACCATTTTATTGGTGGGAATGGTTTATTCGGTTGGTATGTTACTCAAAAGATTTTTTTCTTCTAGAAACTATGGGCCATTTGTGATATTGCGATGGGACTCATACTCACACGGATTACATCGTACGATTTGCGCGAGTTCCCGGTTGAGGCGCGCATTCCCTCGATGTACTTCCAGCCGCAGCCGGAAAGACTTCCACAACACGCGCTACTACA
>KE525351.1:349795-368919 GCA_000441895.2 Anopheles sinensis
GGAGCCGCTCATCAGCAACAAGGAGTTCTTCTGTCTAGGCTTCTATAAAAATCTCATCGAGCGCATGAAGAACCACAAGGACGCGCTCAAGCCGGACGACGAAGAAACGAACCATGTAAGGGGCGCCCGGGAATGTTTTATTCGGTTGGTATGTTACTCAAACGATTTTGTGTTCTTTTTCCTCCTTTTCTTCTAGAAACTATGGGCCATTTGTGATATTGCGATGGGACTCATACTCACACGGATTACATCGTACGATTTGCGCGAGTTCCCGGTTGAGGCGCGCATTCCCTCGATGTACTTCCAGCCGCAGCCGGAAGACTTCCACAACACGCGCTACTACATTCCGGACGACATGTACAACCTGACTGACCGGAGCGGCAAAGGGCCGGCACCCTCCAGCTCGCTCAAGGCTATCGCCGGCCCGTCCAAAACCAAATCTCCCGTCGGCAGCGCGTCCGGGTCCGGAACCGCAGGCGCAACGGTAGGGAGCCCAGCTGCAACATAAATAAACCATTTGGATTAATATTAAACTATTTTACCTTCTTTAAGGAACGGAATCAAGCAAAGGCGAACAACAAACGTCTCCAGCTGAACGAAGTCGGTGCCAACAGGGCACACAATGACGACGAGGACGACGATGAAGAGGCAGACGAGCACGAGGACGATGATGAGGATGAGGACACCTTACCGCCAGCACCCAAGCGGGCGCACAAGGCGTCGGACTAAAGGCGGGGAACCGTACTCTCCGAACTCCGGTTTTGGTCCGGGAACGGTTGGTGTTTTTTTATATATGCAACTGTAATTTATTTATGTATCATATAATGTCCGCGAAAGGTCTCTGCTTGGGTAAAAGGAAGCGGGAAGGTGCAAGTGATCCCTTTACTCGACGATAAGACTAAGGACTAACCGATTATTATAGCTACTAAGACGCTGCAAAAAAGTAAATTATAGAAATCATTTGAATTTATAGGGCGAATTGACTACACAGAATAGGAATCCGCGTAAAAGGAACATTACATAAACATTATTTGAAGGAACAGACAAAAATTAATGAACTAATGCTACGGCACTCTGCCAGGAGATGCTTTCGAACTGATCGAACCATAATAGTGAAGGAGACTTCGCTGCACTCATAAGACACTGGGGATTACCTACCCGATGGGGAAGGAGAATGTTATTAATTCTTTTTTACTCTACGCCAAACTCACCGAGTTCCTGCTTCCCGCCTGATTCGAACGCGAATGTGGGAACATTATTTCGACGCCGTGTTTCGAGACGTGTTTTGCCTTTCTTTCGTGCGTAATGTACATTCGATAAGGACTATCAGTAAGCGAACTAAAACAACTTTTTTAGAAGAAGCCTTTCCGTTCGAGACTAAGGGACGACTGAAAGGAAGGAAAATGCAATCGATCGTTTCTTTTCACTTCCTGCTTCTCGACTGTACAGATCAATGAGAGAAATGGATGCAATAAGCAAAAAGTTTATATTATTCAAGATAAACAACACGACGCTAACGAAAAGACACGAAATAGTGAAGGGTTAGCGCATTCGTTGGCAGACAGTTGAAGAGACGTAAGTTTACTTTTAGTGATTATGGAGAACAGAGCGGATAAGAATCTATTAAACAGCATGGCGTACACGAAAACTTTCGAGTTTATTGATGGTTTTGTACAATGATGACAAACGTAGTTGAACATCAGTTGAAATGTAGATTTGATAGGCTGCAATTTTTATTCCTTTCTATATTATTATTGAGAAAAGATGTTGTTTATGATCCTCTGATGAGCCACTAACCCCCAATATGTTAAAGGTGTTGTAACTTTTAACCCTTGTACGAGTAACTGAAATGTTTCGAAAACAATTAAAATGCTCAGTTTGCCCATTCGCATTCCATCTTCACGCATGCTGCACTCGAGAGGCTGCAAACAAATGAAGTACTCGATCCGGGTGTATGGCGCTGATGCACTCGCTTCCAAGAAGGCGATTGTTGATGCACAGGTAAACCATCTCCATCCCGCTCTGGCACCCACCGGGCAAGCGAGAAAGCGGCAAGCAATAACATCTGACATCTGCTTGCATTTCAACACCGCCGTACGCAAGTCCGCATTTTATGCTCCAAGCAGGATCCGAACGCACACAGGTATGCGCACGGGTACGCACATTTTGATACACGTGCACGTCGGATGTGCGGAAGGAGGGGGCGAGGACCACAAGGGAACCACTGCGAGAAACATCTGCTTGTTTGCTCGTGTGTCGGGAGGTTACCGTCGGACACGGTCGTCCTCGGCGTGGTAGTCGCCCCGGTCTCGTCGCTCTTGTCACACAGCGTGTTGTGTGGTCCCGCATATAGGATCGGGGCTTCGGTGAATCTTGCAGTAAATTGGCGCGTTGAATTCCGAAGGAATAACTAAAACTAAAGAAATTAGCAGTTCGTGCTCGATGCTGGAATTAAACAGTCTTGAAGAGAAAATATAATTTTTTGTTTCAAATTTGTATGCCCATGTTTTATCCTCGTGCGTGCGCTTCCTCCGTTTGTGCTTGTGTGTATATGTGCTTGTATATGAAACAGTGAACTGATGCAAAAAGGCGGCCACGGTGCGCAAGAGCGGTAACAACGGAACAACGTGATCGAACCAGCGAAACGAAAGGACGTCGACGTTGTGGCTTCAACGTTACAAAACTATCGAGCCCAGAGCACACACAAGGAGGAATCAAAGTGAAGAAGACACAGGGAATTAGGAGAGGCAGTGTAAAAGTTCAATAATCTTATCCATCCCTTCGGCCACCGTTCGCCTACTAGGATTTTTCCGTCGTCGCCTACTGCGAGTGCGAGCAACGCACTGGAAGACTAATTTAATTTATCGCGACACCTTTGCAAGTTGTCAAAAAACGGCAATACACCTTTACCGGAGCAGCGGTTGGAGACAACGAGCGTCGGTCGACTTTTGGATTTAAAACAAAAATCGGTTCGAGCGGACAAAGTAACGATAGAGCAAAGGAAGCAAAACCCGTCCATCCGGTGGCAACAAGGGAATCGAAGTTCGAAACCATGAGCAGTGCTCCTCTTCCACTGCGGAAGTATGCGCAAACCAAAGTGGCCAACAAGCCGGTGGTGTGGTGGTGCTGGTGGCGGAAGTGCAACCGCCGCGGACAACGGCCACAACGGCGGTGCGGGCGAGAACGGTGCCGAAGGGAACGTGGTGCAGCCACCGCAGCCCGGAGGAGCAGGAGGAGGAGGAGGCACGACGGAACCACCGACCACTTCCTCCTCCGCGGCCACGCACCACCACCGGGGTGGGCCGGCCGCATCCGGTACGACCGGATCGATGGCGACGGTCCTGCGGCGCAAGACGAACGTGTGCCTCATCTGCGGCATCTACACCAACCTTTCGCTGAACATCTTCGAGCCACGGAACGGTCCGAACATAGTGGACGTGATCTACGAGAAGTACAAGTTCCGGGTAAGAGTCCTTTGGGATGCCAGTAATGCATATCCTTATCCCGGAGCGGGGATGGGGCGATGATAATCATCGTGATTACCCGTCGTGCCCCCGATTCTCTGGCGCTATTGTCCGGGATTCCTTCACTCGGCACACACCCCGCTTCACACGGCGTGCTCTACTAGGGCTTGGCGCGTATCGATTTTCACTCCTTCCCGCTTCCCAAACTTGAGCGGGCAAAGGATGCAAAGCCAGGCCAGCGTGGAAAACGGAACGAGACCCAGCACGGGAAAACTTACCATACAGGGGCTTCTCGACAACCGCACGCTATCTCTTTCCCACCTTCCGGCCCTTCGCGTGTGTACGCTTGTGTGACCATCCCTATTCCGACCCTCGACTGCCCCTTTTCTTTCTGCCCTATGACCTGCGCCTGCGTTCGTATGGGTAGGAGTGTGTGCGTTGTCTCCTCCAAACAGCCCTTCGAAACACCCCCGAGGATGATCCGTAGCTCGCGGCGTCTCGTTTTTTGAAGGGATAATGCTCTATGTCACTAGAAACGAGCGCGCGGAACCGTTAGCATGAATGTCGTCGATCATAAAACCTTTTTCTTAGTCCGCCTCTTCTTCCTTTTGATCCTCGATCAGTGCAGTAACAGCTGGCCAACCTTTCCCGCGCCATTCCCGAAGGTTCCTGGTCGGAAAGGATGAAATGTGAGACAAGAATTCATTCGTGGTTGGGTGTTAAGAAGAGATTTCGAAACAGAAACTATTCTTCGTTGTCTTCATCGGTGTTTGATAGTTCTTCCAGGTTTTCTTTCTGATAAAACCACCTTAAGGCGAGGGCCACCACCTTACTACTTTAATTGTTAAAATAGATACATCATGGCACAATTGTTTTAGTTTAACGTGCAATGATTGTAATATTTTTAAATGTCTAAACTGAATGTTTTAATACGGGTTTCTTCAACTGTCCAAAACAGAGCTTCAATTAAATCTGTTTTTGTCCGTTGCCAATTTCTAGATTTAAAATACATTGAGTTTATAGGATAATTAAAATATTTTTGAATACAAACCGTATACCATTCACTCATAGAATAAGGTCACTCAAATATTTGAAAACCAGTTTTTCTCACAACTTGTTTCTTTTGACGATTCTTCTTGGCAAAATTACTCTGATCCTATCTTACAATCTTGTAGTCATTTTTTAAATTTTTATATATTTTCTACAACAAAACATGAATCGGTTTTGCTAAATTTAAGTACAGTGCAATTAAAGTATGGTTAATCGATTTTTTAGGAAGTTACAAAAAGAAATTAAGCATCAATTTTGATAACTTCAGCTTTTCTAGTTGCAAACGATAATCTCACTTTTATCCCCACTTCTATTACAATTAGTTAACAGTGCTATTTTGTTGAGTATAAAATTACAAAATATTCCCAAAACTACGCTAATTTGGGAAAAATTAGCTCTACCACTTCTATCTCAACTATTACTATTTTATTCATGATATAAAGAAAAATGATTGTTTTATTAACTGTTGCGTTTCTTCAAATTTCCCACATTCCTTGCAGGCTGAACGGGGCGATAATGCGGACAAGCACATTTGCTTTAGCTGCAACAACTGGTTGATCAATTGGTACTCGCTGCAGAACACATCGTCCGGAAGCTCGAACCGAACGTACGAACCGGCTCCGTCCACGAGCCGTTCGTCCGCTGCCGCAGACAGCAGCAACAATAGCAATCGCCGGGGACGTCACCATCAGGGGCATAAATCAAGGACGAAAGCGATCTCAACTGCGCACAGCGACACGTTCCCGCCACCAAGCGACAAGGAAAACCGCCCGACAAACCGTGCTGGCCGGGCGGTGGAGCAACACGACCAAGTATCGTCGACGACCGCGTTTTCCGAAGGCGGAGAGTTGGGGACGAAAAATCGTCGACCCAATCATCCTTATGCGAAGCGATCGAACCGATCGCCGCGTGTCGTTCTGCGGGAAAGCAATGGCCATCGGCAGCAACGGCCACTGCAGCACTATTCGAGCACTATTATGAACAAATGGGTGACGGAGGATTCGGTGGCCGTTGTTACTAGCAGCTCGGAGGACCGTACGTTCGATCCCTACGAGATGCTAGTCAAACCGTTCGAAAGTCGACTCATACGAATGCTTGAAGGACAGGGCACGAGTGTGACGAAGGAGTGTGTGCGCGATGGAGAGGAAGAAGCGGGTGTAGATGCGACCAGCCGGTTCCGAGCAGCAGCACAAGGAATAAGTGGCCAAGGGAATAATCGACTAAATCGTTCTGAGCTGCAAACGGGCAGCCAAACCAAACAGAACTCTAAGGTTACCGCTCCAAATGACCCCACCCTTGTCCAAGACCAACCAGAACCGGAGAACGCCAGCAACGAGATAGTGCTGAGCTTCGATTCCGCCCTTTCGGAAGTGATCGATGTGGTTCCATCATTGAAGGCGATTCAACCGTGGTGGTCAACACACTCCTCCTCGTCGCTGGAAGCTGTCGAGATCGATGCACACCTTTCCCCGTCCGATCCCGTCGAACCATTGCGCAAACGTTTGTCTTCGGGAGCGCTTTCGATGGCGATCATACGCGTGGGAGAAGATGGTGCGGACAGTATTGACTGGTAAAACGGCAACTTCACAACAGGCCGCAAGCGAAAGAAGGTTGCCTTACCAAAGAAGAAGAGCTTCTTGAAGCAACTACCTTCTCGGCGTTGCCCTGCTATACTGTCGAAAAAGAAGGTGTCCATTTGTCTGTTGTGGGACACGGTTTAGATGTGTAGTTGAAAGCGGGACCTAAACTTTCGGGTCAGCAGGGAAGGATACCCCTGCGTTTGTTACTAGTGTAATTGCGCCGTTCAATTTCCGGTGTGTCCGCAAACTGGGCGCTACTAGAGCAGTATAAAGGGAGCCATCAGTCGCATTGTTTGTTACGTGCGTTTAGATATGATGAATTCGTTAGCAGAGAATTACCAAAAACACAAAACAAAATATAATATTAATGATCATGGAGAAGAATTGAGATATAAGAACGAACCATAATGAAGCAAACCAATGGAAGCCAGTTGCTGTTATACTGAGAGCGAATTGGAGAAAACATAAGCATGGTTAGGAACACCCAACAAGCAAGAGTTGGTTGATTTTTTTCTTATTTAATTAGTTGAAATAATTCTACAAACAATGCAGCCACTTGTTTGGTTTTAGTAACAATATTTGGATCTCATACCAGGGGCAGCCGGAATAACGGCCATGAATTGGCATAGTTCGAATACTTAATGTGGCCATCAGCTTAAACCTTCCTACGTATTTAGCATCGGTTTCTAATATCTAATACCATCTTGTATTATGAAAGCTTGCGCTAGCTCCTCATTAGATACGCGATAATCAACAAATGGCCATTCCAATCAAATCCAATGCCATCCCGTGCATTCAATCACGAGCCTTTTAGTGTGTACATGACGCTCTTTAAGTTTATTCTTTAATTTAGTACAACCGTTTCTCAGCTTTTAACCTGGTTAAGTATTAGTTAATTACAAGTATTTTATTCACCTCATTATTATTGCATTCGTGATAATCATCGTCATTCGATTTACATTTGAAGGAATGGAGTTTTGTGTCCGAGCGTTCCAGGCAGTCGGCAAAATGCCGAAGTTAATTATAGAAATGAAATTTATGATCATGGAAACACCGAACGGATGCAAATACGTGTTAGCAATTGTCGAATGAAATCGTACATCAAAAAGAAATACAATTTTTCTGGTTTTATTTTCCACCTGCAATGATGACAAAAGTATGGGTTTTTAAATTAAGGAGAGCACGACTATGTGATGTCCTTGGATCGTAGCAATCTGTGCCGCAAAAGTGTTACGCGAAGACATTTCCTTTTCGGTAGTAGCGGAAACTAGACGTGCTGCAAATTTGCTCCAGAGAAAAATTCTATTCGGAAAGCGAAGGGAAAATCAGAAAAAAAGAACGAACTAATAATACAAGACTCTTGTGTAGTGAAAATACCATCGTGACGATGTTTGGTGAACAAATTTCATACCCTGAGAATGTGTGAACAGTGAAAAAGAATAGTTTTGTGCGTGCCTGTCGAGCAAATCTTCAGCTGGCGTACACAGGCATTAAATTGAGGCAAAAGAGATTGAAGGTAGGTATGGCCACCTTGTTGGGGCAGATACGAGTGGTTTTTGAAATATTGAGCTCCAAACTGGTTGTGCGTTAGCAAATTATACAGTCCGGAACAAAAGCAATGGGTACCACGATTTAACGGTTAAGTTTCGATTCGCATCCGAGGTATCGGAACTCGATTTTAGTACAGCGAACATCGTTTGGTACAGCCCTACAGGGAGCAGGTCACTTCCGGTTGCCAAACCTGGTGGCAGAAAGAGTGTGCTCTTTCTAGCAAATAGGCGTACTGCACCACGAAGGAGATAGCCTTCGTAGCAGTGATGTGAATTGCAGCTCCGAGAGAGGATCAAATCAGTAAGATCCGATGCGGCAAAAGAGTAAATCCTTTCATTGTCTCCGTGCTTTGAGCAAACAAAAAAATATCATTATAATCTCGCTTATTTAAGTTGTCAAAAAGAAGCATAATTTTAACGGATCGAATGGATATCAAAAAGTCACTCGTTCCCGGAGCAAATACTTAATTCTTCTGCCCGCAGTACATGCAGTGTGCGGAGCTACTTTATTCATGATTCCTGCTCATACAGCTGACTGTCGCTTTTGGGTGTAGAAAACAGACTGCTGCGAGCATCAGCCCGTCGCCAGTCGCTTCCGGGAACGTGCGGAAAAATCGCTCGCGTCCGAAGACTGACACCAGCCTTCATCAGACAAAGAGTGTCGCTGACGTTGTGCGGTTGTGCTTCTTGGATAAGATCGCACAACCACTCACATTTTTTTGTGAATAAAAAATACCAACAAAAAACCCCAAAAAAATTATTAAAAAAATCAAAAAATCATCCAAAAAAATCGCAAAACAGTGAAAAGCAACACAAACAAACCACACTACACTAAAACGTTATTTTCATTTTCGCAAAAAAAAGTCGAGAATATCGAGTGCGTCGGAAAGAATCGTGTGTGAAAAAAGCAAGAAGCGTGAATCGTCGAAGAATTTTCCCCTTCGTGAAATCTAGCAGCCGCTAAACAGCATCAGCATCTCTCGGTCCAAGTCTGCCAAGTGTGTAGCTAAAGCATCTGCAGCCCCCCAATTTGAGCAAGAAATCGAATCCCTTTTCTTTTTCTTTTCCATTCCATTTTGCCAGCACATCGTGTTTTAAAACGCCACAGCAGCAGCAGCAGTCGCATCAGCAGCAACAGCAGTACAGCGCAATCAGTTTTCGAAGGAAGCAAAAAAAGCAAAAAAGGTCGCTTTCCCTTTCCTGTGGCTCTGTCTCTGTCGCTCGCGTTCGTTTCGGTCGCTCGTTCGTTTGCTTCAACCCGGTTTGCCGTGTGTGGAGTTATCGAAGCCGTCGTAAGCGGACGTGTCGCTGCCTCGTAGTGCGTGGTTCGCGTGTGTGGAATTTTTAGGAGAAACTCCCCGCGTTCCCCCAGTGTCGTCCTCCCCCCCCTGGTGGGCTCAGTGCGAACACACCGATTAGGAGTGAAAGTTTCGGTTCCAACGTCCGGAACGTCCAACACCGACTTCATCCACCGGCAGCCAGCAACAACCCTCGCCGCGTGTTTAGGTTGAAATAATGAATCCTGGTGCACCCAACTACCAGATGGCTTCTTTGTACGTCGGCGATCTGCACTCGGACATCACCGAGGCGACGCTGTTCGAGAAGTTTTCCTCGGCCGGACCGGTGCTGTCCATCCGCGTGTGCCGCGATGTAATCACACGTCGTTCCCTTGGCTACGCGTACGTCAACTTTCAGCAGCCAGCCGATGGTGAGTACACCGTTCTTGTAGTGCAATTTGTGTGATAAAGTAGAAAGAGGATGCGCATTCCATGAGCAATGATTCATCCGCCGGGGTTCCATTTCGGTTCAAATCCCATCATACACACACGTGTTTTGTTTCGCCGATGATGTAGACGGGAACCGTCATCTGCCGCCATGTTGGATGAGTAAGTTTCTCTCGCTTTCACCGGGCGGTTCCTTTTCTCGCCCGTTATGCTGTGCGTCACGTTGACGTTGCTCTGTCAGTTTGCGCTGCTTGTCAAGGCGAAGGCGACCCCTGGCGGTGTGCAAGGAAGGCTTGTTTTGGTGGGTAAAAACATCTCGATGGCACATTCGAAGGACGATGCCTGCAATAAAAACAGCGAAAAGAAGTGTTGTTTGCTGCAAATATACGTATGCATTAAACAAAAATAATTTTCGCACGTGTTCCTGAGATAATGCAAAACCAAAATAGTTAGCATGGCCTGCTGGTATTTAGTATCCTTTTTAGTTCACAAAATCTCTCTCCATCCGGATAATTTTAAATTGATGCGTCCTTGAATTCGGAAAGAGCTTATTACGCATCCTTTAAAACGAATAAAGCTCTTACTTATGACATGTTTTCACCAAATGGTAAAGATATTTTTAGATAAGAACTGTTGCACATGTAAAATCGATTAGCCATTGGATAGGGAATGCCCTGAACGTACTAAATAGCAGTCTGCTTGTTGTCAAGGACGTAATCGGAAGGGAAATCTTAATGACTCATAATCACCCCTTTATGCTGATAAGAGTTTAAGCTGGAGAGTTTTATGCACTAAAAAGCGGCGCATATTGCAGAGCACTTTGGTTTTCGTTTGAATCTAAGTTGAAATCGTAATGGTTCTCCTTTAATTTGTTTTGGCAAAATTATGTCATTCATTCCTAGATTTTTTTGCTACCACATAACATTAAATAATACCGTGTGGAGCATAAATCGTAAAATGCAACGGTAAAAATGTGGTTGTCCTTCGAAACGAGAAAAGAGAAGGGTCCGGACAGCAGGGTCCCTCCGTTTCCGAAAACATCGACTCGCATCAGGGGAGGGAAAATGTTCCATCAATCGATGGCGACAAGGTGTGTTGCTATTAGCTGGACCATTCGTTTCGTCCATTCCACCAACCCCAGCATTTATAAATCGAGTTCGTCATACTTGATGGTTGCCTTGAGTGCGACGATCAACCCGTTTTATGACAGTTTTTCAACTAGTTTGGGAAGGGAGAAACTGGATTTTGCTGCCGTCAAGCATTTTCTTTAACCCCCTGAGGAGAGTATTTGATGTATTTGCGCGGCAAGAATAGTTTTTGATGAACGAAAACATCCCCGAAGAAGAGTATGTCTGCGTTGCAAGCTGCTGGATGGTTTAAGTAACATACTCAATTTTGGTATTTAATCTTTGTTTACGTGTCCGATTACTTAGCCTTCGTGCCGATGCACGCCGGAAATGAAACTTGTTTGTCGTCTTCTGCTTGGCATTGTTGTGCGTGCATCGTTTGCTGAAGTAGCTGGGCAACCATAACGTTTTTCCACCACCGTATGTGTCGTATGGGGAACAAATTTTCAAGGGACAAAGAGATTTGTGTTGGGTTAAATTGTCACCAAACCATTAAAATTTACCTGGGATTTTGTGCATTTATTCAAAAGCTCAAAAATTGCTTTAATGAAATTGTTATTCATTCATGTTCTAGCAAATAACATTGAGTTCTCAATAAAATCGCATAAGGGAAATTTGATATTCCTGATGGGGCTTGCGGACAGAAACGTTCCAATCTGCAACATATTCGCTTTACATGCACATCATCAAACATTGTCTATATATGGTCATGAACACACCAAAACAAAACGATAATAGAAAGGGAATTAACAAGGGGAGGTTAACACGTTAACCGCCAAGCGTTTTTTGCGACACTTTCCGTTCTCGCCACACAAGCAAGCATTTTTCGCGAGCGTGGCGGACTGACGCGACTCACGCATTCGTTCGATGTCAGTCCCCTAGCGTTCGGAAGAGCGTAAACGGACTGACGCTTGCGGACCGGCGCGACTAATGCATTCGTACGATGTCAGTCCCTAGCGTTCTGCAACAAAAGAGCGCAACCGGACTGACGCTTGCAAACCGACACTGCGGACAGACGCGGCTCATGCCTCTTTCGGTGTCAGTCACTAGGGACTGACGCGGCGTGAACGGAAAGCTTACTGTCAGTCCCTAGGGACTGACATGGCGGTTAACGTGTTAAGAGTTGTTTTGTGGAACAACATTTTTCTATCACAAATCCCCACATGTGAGAGAAACATACGTCGATTCAATTTGTTTCCTGCACCACACGTTCATTATACTTTTAGCTTTTTTTTCATTTTTTATCGACTAGATCAACCCTTATCCTGGACGAGATGTATTTTGTTTCATAAAAATCCTGTATCCATGATTTTATCCAGTCGCATGAGTGTGGTTAAAGCGGGGCAATGTTAGCAAGGGAGTGAGAAAACATGTTAATGTAATTATGATGTATGCATATGCTGGTCAAAAGAAGAGAGGGAGGCAGTTTTATTGGTAGGGGAGAGGTAATGCCAGCGAATCCACTCGCCTCTCGTGTTATTCATGCTGGAATGGGTCGAAATAATCACTGGACAACGGTCGCCACACCAGCGAGACAGGATGCATTTGTTGGAATGTGTTTTATTGTCCATGATGATGTGTTTAGTCTAGGGAGAAAACGGGGTGGATGGTTACATTGAACTGGGGTGCTCTTGCTTCCCGATCTTCTTCCCTTCCCCTGATCCTAGCACCCTTCCAGACCATTGGGAACGAGAGTAAATGATTGCCCGTTTCGAGAAAAAACGATTGCATGAAATGTAGTCGATAATTCCATTTGCAATTAAAACCCCGAAGAGATTTGCTCGCTTGACGCAATATTTGTTGTTTCAGGGAAAGGCACGCAAGAGGGGCAATAAAAAATCACGCGAATTATGGTGCATTGTAGACGATTATTTATTGTAAATGGAATGATAAATAAGTATTGAAGTTGGCATCCGGGTTGACCCTAGTGCGATATTGATTGAATGTTGCTAATGAAACGAAATATGGGTAAAACAACTCGGATGTTTTAAACCAAGATAGGGAAAAGCCATTTCTTCTTATGTTAGATGTTGGACCATGTTTCAAACCAACCAGTGGAATAAGATGTATTGATTGATTGAAATTGAAAAGGGTTTGAGCATCAAAATTGAAGAAGTATTCGAAGGTGTAATAAATAATCATTTTATCAATTTTAGCTGAACGTGCGCTGGACACGATGAACTTCGATCCGATCAAGGGTCGCCCGATCCGTATCATGTGGTCCCAGCGTGATCCATCGCTACGTAAGTCCGGCGTCGGCAACGTGTTCATCAAGAACCTGGACAAGAAGATCGACAACAAGGCAATGTACGATACGTTCTCTGCGTTCGGCAACATTCTGAGCTGTAAGGTCGCTCAGGACGAGAAGGGCCAAAGCAAGGGCTACGGTTTCGTGCACTTCGAGACGGAGGAGTCGGCCAACACCTCGATCGAGAAGGTGAACGGCATGTTGCTGAACGAGAAGAAGGTGTACGTCGGCCGCTTCATCTCGCGCAAGGAGCGCGAGAAGGAGCTCGGCGAGAAGGCGAAGCTGTTCACCAACGTGTACGTGAAGAACTTTGGCGATGATCTGACCGAGGAGGCGCTGCGCGAGATGTTTGAGAAGTACGGTTCGATCACGAGCCACCGCGTGATGACGAAGGACGGCAAGAGCCGTGGATTCGGCTTCGTGGCGTTCGAGAGTCCGGAGGCGGCCGAGCGTGCCGTGCAGGAGCTGAACGGCAAGGAGCTGTCCGACGGCAAGCTGCTGTATGTTGGCCGCGCCCAGAAGAAGAACGAACGCCAGATGGAGCTGAAGCGTCGCTTCGAGCAGCTCAAGATGGAGCGCCTCACGCGCTACCACGGCGTGAACCTGTACGTGAAGAACCTGGACGATACCATCGACGACGAGCGCCTGCGCAAGGAGTTCGCCCCGTACGGTACGATCACCTCGGCGAAGGTGATGCTGGACGAAGGCCGCTCCAAGGGCTTCGGTTTCGTGTGCTTCTCCGCACCGGACGAGGCAACCAAGGCCGTCACGGAGATGAACGGACGCATCGTGGGCAGCAAGCCGCTGTACGTCGCCTTGGCTCAGCGCAAGGAGGAGCGCAAGTCGCACCTGGCGAGCCAGTACATCCAGCGCGTCAACAGCCTGCGCATGCAGCACATCGGCCAGGTTTACCAGCAGAGTGGCAGCTACTTCGTGCCAACCATCGCTCAGCCGCAGCGCTTCTACGGTCCGCAGGTCGCACCGGTCCGCACTGCTCCGCGCTGGTCCGCAAACGCACAGGTTCCGCGCACCCCTGGAAACCAGAACGTGGCCGCAAACGCTCCGGGCGGTGGCTATCCGACGATGGGTGCTACCATTGCCACCAACAATCCGTACCGCCAGACCGGTAACGTGCGCGGCGCAAACCAGCAGGCACCGAATGCCCAGTCGGCTCAAGCCGCATCCGCTGCCATGCGTAACCAGGCCCGCCCGATCACCGGCCAGCAGACGGCGGCCAACATGCAGACGCGTCCGGTTGCTCCACAAATGGCTGGTGGTCAGGCTCGTGGTGCAAACTTCAAGTTCACGCAGAACATGCGTAACCCGCAGGTGCCACAGCCGGTTCCGATTCCGGCGCAGCCAGTCGCACAGCAGGCTGTGATTGTCAAGGGTAAGTGTGGAAAGAAAACTCCCCGTCGATTACTTCTTTGGTGATACGTTATTTACTTAAAATTTGATTTTTCTGTTGCAGGACAAGAGCCGCTTACGGCATCCATGCTGGCAGCTGCCCAGCCGGCAGACCAGAAGCAAATGCTTGGCGAGCGTCTGTTCCCACTGATCGAGACGATGTACCCGCATCTGGCTGGTAAGATCACCGGAATGTTGCTCGAGATCGACAACTCGGAGCTGGTGCACATGCTGGAGCACAGCGAGTCGCTCAAGGCGAAGGCCGAGGAAGCCGTGGCCGTGCTGCACGCTCACCAGGCCAAGAACCAGCCGAACTAAACCTGTGGATACGATGCTGCTGCGTTTTGAAGGCGAGAAGGGGAATGTAAAAGGAACGCCGAATCCGTGCCCCACAATATCCTTTCTAACTACTTCTCTCTCCACGAGTTCCGATCATCTACTTCTCTCCCCCACCTTTTGCCACGTAGATAATCCGTATTTAAAGATTTGCATTTGCCAACGAGCGGTAAGACTCAGTTGAAGGAAATATAGAGCGCGTTACTTCGCAATATCGCAGGTGTATTTGGTATCGGGCCAGTTGTCTCGAGGCTATCGTTTCGGAAAAGCTTCGGAAACGAACGGGAGAATATTCGTGCTGAAAGGAGTTAGCAGGAGAGGGTCGTTGTTAGGGGTATGGGTTTTGGTGGACCTTCATATTTTTTTTTTCATTATTCATAATCCAATATTGAATATTTCATTTACTCGTTGATGCAAGCGGAACACGATTTCCAAGCTTATGCGTAGCTCTTCACGCACGCGACATACATTTCTTATTACATTAATATAATCTTTCAAATATTATAAAACAACAAAAAAATTATATATAAATATGAAAAATTACAAAAAAATAGAAAACAAACTATAAAATCGTAACTGATGATGAAAAAGGATAAAAAGATTGCAAAATAATACTAAAGTCCCCCCTTACCGACTCCGGTTCGGGAACGGCGGTAGGAAAAAAATATTGCAAAATGAAATGCGGCAGAAAATGGCAGAAAACAAAAAATCGCAAAAACCAAGAAAATGAAATCGTCAAAAAGTTTGATTGGGGCTAAAGAGGAAAGGTACCTTCAGCAAGTGAACCATATTTTTTTGTTTTCGTTAGAACAAACGATAACTGCAACTACTGAGCACCGGTAGGTGTGGGATTTGTGGAACATTTAGCAGAGATAGAGAGAGAACTACTAGGAAGGAAGGTAAAGGCACCAGAATTTCAAGCAGAAAGGAAAGATCGGATTGTAAAGTTCTGTACAACACGTTGAAATTGAATTATGGAAACTCAATTTGGAGGAGGAAATGAGGAAATCTATCGGATTGAAATTACGCGATTAAAAGGAGCAATGTAGGAGCACTGAAAAATAGCTTGGTATTTAAAAAAACACGAAAAAATGTGAATCATTCAAGTAAAACGGTAAAAGGAAAATACTAAATTAGAAAAGGATCCTATTTCAATGAGATACAACAGAGCAACCGATGCGACATTCTGAATATAAACGAAATAAAAGCAAAAAACACAAAAAGTACCCAAAAAAAGTGAAAATATATAAAACAAAAAACAGAAAAACGTACGTGAGCGATAGATATGGAAGCAGAAAAGGTAAGAAAGTGAAACGCAAGAGGAGGAAAGAGGAAAACTAGCAGAAGAGACTGAGGAGGAGGTGTGGCGCAGGTAGTGAAGAAAGCTACCGTTTTCGAAACACAATGAAGAGAAGAAAATACCGGAGAGAGGGCAAAGATGCAGAATGGATGGAGAAAATTTAAAGTCATACAAAAAAACTGAAAAATTGCAACTGAAAATTAGACAAACAAAAAAGAGATGAAAACCGACCATCAACGGAATAAGAATCAGCTGTAGTTGAGTAGGAGTTTGAATCAGCATATAGTTGTGTTGGGTGCGTGTGAGCTCCTGTGTGTTTGGGACGTGGATGCTTATGCCCTCTCCTATTCCACACCAGTGCTCATGCGGCTGCACCACTCCTTTAGAGCGATTAGGGTTTTCGATTAACTTTTTCGTGTCGAATATGATTTTCGGTCGTTAGCGATCCTCGTTGAAACATCACCTCATTTGAACGGTTTGCATAAAGGTCCTCGTCCTCGTGAACACAGCTTATTTCCGATTAGAAAACGTTTATTCAGTTTGTTCTAGGTGTGGTGTTCAGGGAGAATCAATTGTGCATTCTATATTAAAACGGTCATTTGTGGGCGAGGTAGTGAAAGATTTTTCAGTTTTGCTTTTGTAGCATGTCCATGTTTTCCCTCTAGCTTCCATAAAACATCCTCAAGATCTCCTTTCTCGTAGAGGGATCATGTTTTATTTGAAGAATCACACCCACGGTACACAACAATGCCGTGCGTGAGTCTCTTCCAGGAGATATTGGTATCGATACGCTTCTCGTAGTAGTTTGTTTTTATTTGCACTTAGGGCTTGCGCGCGTAATGTTAACAACGTGTCGAGTCTAGAGATTTGCGGACGAGTTGAGTCATAGAGAATGGCATTCATCATAGTTTTACTTTTTGTTTGCAAAGCGCAATGGTGAACAACGGGAAGATGAGGTGTTAGTGTGTGGAGAGGTACACGTGTATTCCAGTTTATATTGAAAAAACGAAACAGCATACAAGAACGTCGCGAAAGTACATTGAGCTGTCCAATAATGGTACGTAACACGGAGTGCGGCCTTTACAACGATGGGAGAGGAAGAATGCTGCAAACCCGTACATTTTGTTCCCTACATCAAGTGATCATGCATTTGATTACTTGTGGAGATGGAATTCACGAAAAAGGGTTCTGCTTCCACTCCCCCGCTCTCTGGTCATGTCACAAAATCCAGGAATTATTAGATAAGACTTAACACCATCTTTCAAAGGTCTCGTATCCATCGTGTCTACAGCATGGAAAAATAAATTCAAGGATTGAATGCGTACCATTAACAAATACTATCTTTATCATTTGCGAGCATAATTTAGTGGGAGAAAACATCAACAAATATCCTGCTACTCAAGAAAGGTTAAGAGAACCTGTGGAACCTTTGATAAACGAGAGGAAAGTAAGTAAGAGATTGGAGCAAATGAACATGGCTTTAGCGTTTTCTTCGCTCTAACTAAAACAAATGCCCAATTGTTCGATCTTTTCCATCTCGACGTTTCTAATACAAGTAACCTATAACAAAAATTCATAATACAAGAATTTTTGCACAGGAAATTAAACAAACATGCGTGTGTTGTTAATTTTCTTGTGCGTTTATTCTGTGTTCCAGTTCGCAGCCAGAATAGACATTTTCAGTTTGCGTCGATAATTCGTTTACAGGTTGGTTTTTGAACAAAGTGGATTAACAATGTAAGAGAAAAATTTGGCAACAAATACGCAACACATGTTTAAATTTCAATAAATCCATTAAAAAACAGAAACTAGTGTACTTTTATTTCTATTTTTAGGTCCTTACATTGTGAACGTTTGTGGATGTACTACGTGTTCCTGGGGATAAGTGTCGTTTTGAAGAACGTCGTGGTAGTTGATAGAGATTATTGTTTCTTCTGACTTATTCGTAAGTTATGGACCAGCACGGTAAAACTGCTGCCAGCGTGGTTTGCTGTTTTACAGTTATTGCTTTTCATAGATTTTGACTTTGCTCAACTTGTTCATAAGTCGTTTTTTCTATATGTGCTTGGTGTTGGCTCGGTACCGGCTCCACTGATACCCGTTTAAATTGTTATCGATTTTCATATATCCCTGCGCTCTGCAACCAGCTCTTAACAGAGCGAAGAGGAGTGAAAGAAAGGAAAAGGAGCGAAAAAGAGCGAAAATGTCGTACAACACTTTTTGGAGCTACCCAGCTCGCTCCGCTCCTTTGGTTGAGCGAAATATGCCCGCTCCGCTCTTCAAAAACAGCTGATTTTCACAACACTTGTATGAGCTACGTAGCTGAGATGGAGCGCGCGTTAGGTTAGTTAGGTGAAGGATTATAGGCGCGCGTTAGTCCAGTCGAGTCATAGGCGCTGACACGATCGGACGTGGACGGGAATAAGCATTAAACGAGAACTTGAAACACTAATAGCAATACTTCTGCTGAATTCGTAGGGGAATCCACATGTTAAAATTAAAATTAAGGATATATTTTGTTTACACCTACATTGGTGTATCCGCTATCTTTGGTCATTGAAGTCGTATCCTTTGCTCTTCATAACTAGCGATAAATTTTACCAAGGCATCCTAGGAGACAGAAGCCGTGGCGATTGGAATAGTAGGCTAGGGCCTGACAACAATCCATTACTCTTCTATATTGGTACGCTCGTGGTAGTCGTGTGCTGTGTGTCGTCTTCGGTCTAATTGTTATTCGCTGTAAAAACGAGGGTCAGGCGAAGCTAAACCGTTATTTCAAGCTCCTCAAGATGCAGCGCTCTATGTACCGACACGGTGTTAACCTGTACGTGAAGAACCTGGCCGACACCGTCGACGAGGAGCGCCTGCGCAAGGAGTTCTCCACGTACGGTACGATCACCTCGGTAAAGGTGATGCTGGACGAAGGCCGCTCCAGGGGCTTTGGGTTCGTATGCTTCTCCGCACCGGATGAGGCAACCAACGCCATCACGGAGATGAACGGACGCATCGTGGACGGCATGAAACTGTACGTCGCTTTGGCTCAGCGCAAGGAGGAGCGCAAGTCGCACCTGGCGAGCCAGTACATCCAGCGGGTCAAAAGTCTGCGCTTGCAGCACATTGGCCAGGTTTACCAGCAGAGTAGCAGCTACTGCGTGCCATCGATCGCTCGCACCCCGGGCAATCCCAGGGATTCCGGTGCAACCAGTCATACAGCAGGCTGCGATTGTCAAGGGTAAGTGCGGAGAGCAAACTCCCCTTCGATTAGATTTTGTGTTACCGACGTTGTTATGTTTGATGATATGTTATTTACTTAAAATTTATTTTTTCTGTTATAGGAC
>KE525351.1:368939-399496 GCA_000441895.2 Anopheles sinensis
GGCAGCTGCCCAGCCGGCAGACCAGAAGCAAATCCTTGGCGAGCACCCCACTGATGATCGATTCCGCTCCGTTTGAAGCCTTAGGAACGTCGAATCCGTGTATTGCAATATCCTCTTTATGATAACATTCCTCTACAAGATAAGATTATCTTCTTCTCCGACATTTGCCACTTAGAGAATCCGTACATTTTCAGTTTGCGGGAACTGTAGTTTCAGGCTACGTCAATACGTATACGTACAGTTTGGCAACAACTACGCAACGCATGCTTCAATATCAATAAATTGTTAAAAGCCAGAAGTGAGTGTATTTGTAACTTATTTCTGTTTTTAGGAAATTATAATGTAAAGCTTTGTGGCTGATAGACAAAATGACGATTAGAACGACCACGGCTATAAGAAAGATGACCGTTTTGTGCCTACATGTAGAACTAAGAATCCCGGTTGAATCGGACTTTCTCCTAAAATCAAAACCTTGATCGTCAGCGAACCGTTAAATATGTTGAAGAATATCGTTGGTTTTGGTTCCTTGGCGCCTTGTCTCCATAAAAACGGTTGGCAAATGCGAAAACGCTTGGCATGTTGTTACTCAACACGATAGTGTAAACGCATGCGCTACAATCACGGCAAAGTCAAAACAATTCCCCCCGAACCACTAGTCGGAGTGAGATGGAATCTCGTTCCATGCATCTCTCCATCTCTCACGTGGCATTACTCCAACAAAACATGTCGCTATTTTTCTCCTACTCCCTTTCGTTCACATCGCAGCGGTTTGTCTCGCTCGCACGCAGTTGTCAGATTTTGTGGTGATCGAAAGCGCTCCACCGAACAATCAGCCATTGCCTTCATTATTTAGTGAGCCTCGGACGTGAGCGGTCGGTCGACAATTTTGACGGAATAATTTTGCTGCTGCTAACACATTTTGAGCGAGGTAAGTTCGTGTCGTGGAGCATTTCAGGGGGAAAATGCATGCTCGCATCAATATTTTCGCTGTTTCCCGGTGTAATATTCAATCGATTCTGGGTGATCGATTCAGCCAATCGCCATGGGAGCTTCGTTCGTTACTGTGAATAAATGTGAATCTAGTTGGCTTGTGAACAGCAGTGAAAATGAACTGAAGTTTTATGAAAAGCAAATCTGGCACTTCTACCAAGAACGCCCGTTTTCACGCAAAAAAAATCGCCATTTCCAGCAAAGTGCGTGGTCAGTAGTCGGTGGTGTCCGTTGGATGGCGCAGAATGTGAAATTGGAGCGGAAGAAGAAACATTCCGGCGTGTGTTCGTTGCGCAGGGCAAAGAAGCAGCAGACTCAACAGGCTGTGCGCGCGCGCGTGTGTGTGTTCCGTCGTCGACCGGGACAACGTGGAGTGAGGGATCGGAGTTGGCGCTGAATAATGATTTCTTCGCGAGGAATGTGTCTCGGTCGCCTCGTTATCAAATCACCTTCGTCATCATCTCGCATCGTCCTTGCCCCAGCACGATTCGCAGGGCCAATTGGAATATGCAATGGAATACCTAACCTAGAAAACGAAAATGGTCGATGAGTTGAAGAATTCTTTGTGCATCCTAACCTACTTCTCGATGCAGTGTGCAATTGTTCTAGGAAACGGTTTGTTTTATTTCAGTTTAAAGGTTTCCTGCTAATGGACGAATGGTTTTTGAATAGTTGTGCAAAGATCGTCGATGAGGAATTGATGGAAAACAGAAAAGATCATAACTTTCCACTGCATGATTAGCGATCGGTTGGACCGAACCAGCTGGCGGAATAGTAGGCTAGTGCAAGACATAACACACAATTGCACCTCGTGGTAGTGGTGTGTGCTCTCTTCGGTGTTATTGGCCTGCATACGTGGCTGATGCGCGCGCCGCTTAGATAACGCCCCAAAAACCGATGTTCGCCGTCGACGTCGAATAAATGCCATAATATCCCCCGCCCGAAGTGCATGTCCCATCGTTGACCGTGGGTTGTGATTTTCTATGTCAAATTGTTAGCTCAACGGGGCGGCGGTTGCATTGGGTTCACTAGTGGTAGTAATATTGTAGCGGCAGCATAGCAGCAGCATCACCATCGGTAACCACGCAGAGGAAAGATGAACCTTTTAGCTACCATTTTTTGGGACATTTTGTGTGTTTGCTTTGGTGATCGATGATAATGAGATACGGCTGGTGTGTGGTGTTTGGCTCTCGGCTCTGCTATCGTGTGCAGCATTGTTGGCCACGCAACCTCAAAGGCGCAGCACACAACACTATCTGACCTCCAGATGATGGAATGTTGTGTTGTGCTGTGTGCGGTGATGCGCCACGACTTATCACGACACAAGGCACGAGCACGAAAGAGAAAGCGGACGCATTTGGAAGGCGTGAGGAAAATGTTAATCCACCTGGGGGGGCCCGGCGGAAAGAGGAGAGAGGTTTTTTACGTACGTCTGCTAGAATTATTGCAAATTAAGACCGTCTTTGGGGCTTAACGTGAGACAAGACGATCAAAATGTTGGAGCACGAAAGATCGCTTTCTTATTTCTCAGCAGCACGGAAAACTGTACAAACATTTTCTTTTCATTCTCACATTCTCTCTGTTATGACGAGATAAAATCGTGACGGTCTACTGAACATCGAGAATGTAACGCACCGCTTTTCTACACCAGTCCGAGCAAAGTCAGCAGTTTGCCGACGGATGTTTGTGCTGAGTTTTTCATACTCGGTTATTATTTTATTACGGCCGCCCGTGGATCGCCCGATCTTACCGACCGTCCGTCGTGTAATTATTTATGATTCCTGCGTGTGCTCTATAACTTCCATTGCTGATGGCTGCATTTTGCTCTCCCAGCTCGAGATAAAATCGAGAGAATCAAGAGGAAGGAAACGAAAAAGAATCGAGCGATAAAAATGGGGGGCTGAATGCGTGTTATTTTTATTTATTTATTTCTGCACGTCGGTGGAAGGGCGGTGGAAGGGTTTGTTTACACAACGAAAGTCTCCCTACCCTAACCCCACGCTCTCCTTCGCAGAATCAGTTGATTTTCTTCACCCTAGAAAACCCACCAGATGTCTCGAAGGCAAAACTGTAGGAAAATCTTTCTTTGTGATGCTTCCCTACTGAATATACAAACTCGCATTTGTTTCTTCTAGATGCTGATGTCAGCAGATTTTTACAAACAAAAGCATTCCACCAAAGCTGGTCCTTCTACAAATTAATACAGTGTGTCACGTGGATGCTATAGAAAGTGGCAAAATGAGTTTTCTGCGAGAGAAGCGATTGTCGACCGCAAAAACTGAGCAGCAGCAAACAATCGAGAAGAGAAATAGAGCAAGCAGATTGTTGAAAGGTGGCTTAACCCGGTGCATTGAACCCGACCAATTTTTGGGGATCCGTTTGGCAAAACATCTAAACAAAAGCTACGGTCGATCAGCTCACATCATAGGCTTATGGAACAAAAAGTGAAGATGCAAGAGGCGGGGATGGTTTCCTGCTAAATCGGGCGGAACCATTTGGCGGTCGGTTGTGTAGTGTTGTGTGGTGTGCGTTGCATTGGCATAACCTCAATCCTACCACCGATGATGGTGCACTTCGAGAAGCGAGGGAATTATTTATTTGGCGGAATCTTACCTCATCGTCGTATCAAATTACCGGTTTAGTAAATGGGTCGTCTGTTATCAGTTGGGAAATTGTATTAATGTATTGGCAAAGCTGAAATTTGAGGATTGGTATTGGATGTATTCAACAAGGATGTAAACTTAAAAATATTAAACTCAAAATACATGGGAAAATACTTCAAAATTTTTTAAATCCTCTTAAGCAGTACGGGCAAAAAAGAAAAGATAAATTTGGTATTGCAAAATCACTGTAAAACACTGTAAATCAGGACATGGGAAGAGTAACGATATAGTCAAAGAATGTGTTTCATTAAGTATACTCAAAACATCACGTCCTGTCCATTTCCAATTGGACACGATTAGTTTTTTGGTCTCACTTTTCGCCCAGCGAGCTTATCTCGGCCAGGGAATGAAAGCAAATAAATAACTACGCTCCCCCTCGCTAAGTACACGTGTTGATTTTTATAAGTAAAAAAATCCGGATTGGAAACTCCGTATCCGTTCGAAAAACGCACAAATATGTCCCCGAAGGCCGGTGTGCGTCGGCGAATATTGTTGTTGTTTATAGTCACTCGTAATGCAACCGTCGGAATTTGAATGTTAATCACGTACCACCTTTGTGTCTTTGAATTTGGACCCGTCCAGTGCGTGTCTCCCACGTTTTCTACTCCGGATTTTAATGGAGTAGTTTTGTTTTTATTTAATTCAAAACTAACCCGTGAGCATGAAGGAGTTGCAGTTTCTGGTTGGGAAAGGAATTGTGTGCACTTTGTTGACCCCATTTTGTTATCCCCTCCTCCGGAAGGGCCGAAGGAAAGCAGCGACGAGTGGTAGTATTTAGCGAAACTTTGCAAATCTTGTCACATAATAATTGTGTAGTTTTGTTTTGGGACCGATTCGCCATTCGTCGTCGGTTAGAAACCTTAAAAACGCGGACGAAAACAAGTGGATCGAGTCGAAACGGAAAGGAGCAAAAGCCATTGAAAAGTGTCAAAAGAAAGCAACCTGGTTCCATTTCGCCTTGCATATCATTGCGGTGTGTCCACCTTCGGCAGCTCAAGCCAGCCAGCCCCACCCATTCGCGCCCGTTTATTTGTTGATGCTATTTAAATAATTTTATTTTATTTTCGCTCCCGGTGGGAAGAAAAAAGTTGACAAATTTAGGATTTTCTGTAATTTGTTCAAGCTTTCCCAGATGTTAATTAAGATGATGGAACCAAGCCACACCTAACCGATGTCGTCATCATTTATCATTTCGGAAATATCGCTGGATGTTTGAACATTATTCTACCATTAGCTTGAAAATTTTTGATAATTTATTTCGCTTTTCAAGCATTTTCTTTGGCCAGCGAATGTTACGGTTAACAATGTTGTTACCCTCAACTTATGGAACGATACACATCTGATAAACATAAACTATGCACTTGAGCAGTTGAAACAAATGATTTCCCTCAATCCAGCATGTTTCTTTCACAACAGTTCTTATACACATTGTTGAAATTGTCGATGTTGCATGGCGAGACAGTTTGTAATTCTAGCTTCCAAATCCCGGCTTTTTTCCCGTTGAGTGGATTGTCTTCATAACCTTTCACCACCACAACAACCTTCTCTTCCTTTTCCCATTGGGACCTTTTTTTCGTCTGGGGATATTATGTTTCAAAGTCACTCCACGATACTATGTTTCGTTGTTTAAGTTCTGTCGTTTTATGATCCATTTGAAACGCGAACGAAAGCGGGAATGAGGAGATATGTTTCGTTCTCCAAAAACCAACTCCATCCGGTTAAACACATTGTCGAGGGCTTTCGAACTGGTTTTGATATCAATACTGTGTTGCTTTTTCGATTAATTTGAATAAACACCAAATACCATTTGGCAGCAGAAACCTCGTGACATTTAGAAGAGTTCGTTGGAATGTATTCGATTTTGACGGACCAATTTCAATAACTTGATACACACAGCGAATGATCACTGGTTGAAATTGGATGGCGACCGTTGTTTCTTTAGGGTAGAAACTCCTTATCGGTTCTCAAATTGGTTGTTTCGAATGACATCATCGCGTGCATGTAATGAGTTTGCTATCATATACCGGTGGTATAACAATGATAAAAAAATCCACACATGATCATCTTTGAATGTGGAAAAAATTTGAAATTTTAAATTTGGAATTGATAAAAATTATCTGTTCATAAAATTCATTTTTTATTTATTAATGTAGAAATTTACTAATTTCTCTATTTTTTACATAATGCAGATTATAAGGCAGTACATTATCAGCTCCAGTCTGGTCCAGTACGTGTAAAAATGAATCAAAAGATGATAGTTTTGCTATTCTGTTGATACTTTGTAACACCCAAATATGTTCAAGTTCTCTTTATCGCAAATGAAGTCTGAAGAGAACACTCAGCTTCTCGAATTTGATTTACACTTACAGAGGGGAGTAACAGAATAACAAATATCATACTGTAGAAAGATCGCTTTAATTTTTCTGTTTTTGACGATTTATCTCCATTGATCATTGCTCGTTAATAAGATCCGTTTATCTAAACCCTCCTATTTTTCTTTTATTTTGTGTACTAATGATTTGATTTTGCATATCGGTATCCATTAAACAAGACTTCGTTCGAACCGGACAACCAGCTACGGTTTGATAAGGAAAACTAGCCGTAATTGAATCGTAAAAGAAACCCATTACCCAATGGCCAATCGCAGTTCGATCGATCATCTTTCATCCATCAGCGCAAATTGTGCATCATCGACACTCTGCTCTGTGTGTGTGTGTGTGCGTGGAGAAGAGTGTTAAAATCTCTCCACGATTTCCCAGTGAGAGCTCTGCTATTGCTTTCCCAAACGCATTTCTTCTGTGCGTCGCAAATCGCCTCCGCCGTTTGTTGGCGTAAAGTGAACCAATTTTCTGCGGCTTGTTTCACGCCTCCCGTGTCCAGCATAATTTCCCCTCCCAACCGCTACACAAACAACCACCACAACCGTGTTGGGCGATGAAAGATAGATCTGGCCTACGAAAGGTGTGGCCGGTCCAACACAACATTCGACAGACTTGTTACGCGAATTCGATCAAGTGTTGCCTCGTCTCACCAAACATTGGCCAAGTTGATCTGTTTTCCGTCGTATTTTTAATGGCAGCTGTCCTTTAGCTCTCATTAATGCAGTCAAAATACGTTTGTTTTTAGAAGATTCAATTTTTCATTAGAATTTCGAGACGGAACCGACATGAACATTGCATTTTATAGCATGTTATCTTATTCTGGAACTAAGTTTGTTAAACTCCATATTTTTAACACATTTTCTAATTCACTTATAAATGAGACGATTTGACGAATTCTCGCACATCACATTTTTTATGCAAATACAGCCCGATACTCATTTTATATGTATTTACTACTCAAATTTCATGATCGTTATTCATTCGATATTGTTCCAATCGACGTTTCATCACATCAAACACTAGAAAACACCAAATTGTTGTCGGCTTAAGATCTAACGTTGAAACACAATTATTTTGTAATTTAGATTACTTGCATTTCTTGGGTTGCAAACGTTTGAAATTTACCGTCGTACTTTTATCTTTCAAGAATGTAATTTAGTGGTTTGTCTAGAACTCGCTACGTTTTACAACCGAGCAATTGGTTTAGTGCAATGCAATTGGTAAAGTAATGACAAAATTGCCTCTCATGTTCCGCTGAATATTATTTACTTTGTATTCCAGTGTGATCTTAAATAAACATTTCAAAAAGTATGAAAAAATATCCCCTTGTGTGCCCCATTTACAAATCTATTGTCCATCGTTTCTGGAGCTACTTTTCTCTACTTTCCATCACCATTTTCCACCTTTTTTGGTGTTCACTCGGAGAACACATATCCAACACATCTATATGCTCAACGGGACATTGTTTCTTCTTTTGACTTCTAGCTTCCAATGCTTTGTCTTTCCATTTGCTTCATCTAAACGGTTTTTCTTAGCGAGAGTTGTTTGTTTCCATTAACGGACTTGGGAGATACACCTATTTTCTTGCTTTCTTCCCACTCGCCCAAACTTCGCCGTCTCGGGTAGTGGTGGTGGTGAGCGATTGCCACAAGGGTGCGGGGTGGTGGTGAGTGTTACCGTTGGAAAAAGTGAAGTTAATTGCTCCAATCTCGGTGCCCCGATCTCTGAGCGGCACATTCGCGTACGAATCGTGAATCGCGGGGAGAAAAAAATCGGTTGGAAAATTACCTCCCAACTCCTGGGTGGAGTTTTCCGGGCCTTTTTTTTGTTCATTCAGCTGGGGTTTTTTTTGTTGCACTTAAGTCTTCCAAGTTGCATCCGCCCGTGCGCAGAGCGGAAGAAACCCACTGGACCCAAACGGACATCGATAGGAAAAAAACAGTAAGGCGAAACCCATATGGTGCGGAAATGAAAAGTTATTTCTTCTTTTCTCCCATCTAGTTGTCGTCATGGTGATTGGTTCGAACAAGTTGTCTCCGTTTTGTCTCTTTATAACGTCGTTTTTAGTTTACTTTTAGCTTCGATTGCAATGCTTTACATTATCATTTATTGTAACTGAGATTTAACTGAGATGTGTTCTTTATTTTACCCATTTATGATATAATTATAACTAATTGTGTTTTTGCTTTCTCTTCCTATTTTTCTTTCTTTCCAGAACGGTTACTTTTAGGTTAACGACGAACGAAACAAAAAAAAAACAAAAAACAGAAAAATCCGCCATCAATTTGATCCCTGAACGGTCGATGCTTCCCTCGGCTGGTACAGCTTCCACAAGGTGGATTTGTTGACTCCTCGGTGTGAAAAGCAAAATCAGTCCGCGCGTGAGAATGCCTAGCCCGAACGAAAACAAAACACCGAACCGGATGCCGCCGGAGGCCAGGACGGCTATCAAGGCGGTCCGGGCGCTGGTCTCCTCGCTGAAGGAAACGTCCACCGTGCTCAGCGTGATGCGTGACTACCGGGCGATGGAGGGCGAGCCGCTGCCGTTCCGAAAGTTTGGCTTCAACACGGTGGAGGACTTTCTGCGCGCGAGCGGCGAGTTCGTGATCAAGCAGGCGCCGGGCGACGCGACCCGCATCTACATCAAACCGAACAGCGACTCGGCCCACATCCTGCAGATGGTGTCGGCCCAGAAGACGTCCGGGTCGGCGGGGGGAGGACGGGGTGGTGCGAAGCGCTTTGTTGCTCTGCGCCAACCGACGGCCCCGTCGCTGAGTGGGCGCGGGTTCGGTGGAGGTGCGACGCAATACAGCCGCATCTATCAGCACCTGCCGTACAGTGGCCGAAACAATGGGAACTCCAGTGTGAGCCCGAAGAAAATTTCCTTCAAATTAAATCCCCCAGCGACGACGACGGCGGCGTCGGCGAAAACAACCAACCGTCCGATCCTCAAAGCGCAACAAACCAACGGAAGTACGGCGGCGGGTGGTGGAAAAGAAACTAACAACAACAATAAGACAACGAAAAATCTAAACGGTCAACAGCAACCACAGCAGGCAAAGCTTCCTTCCACAGACTTAAGGCACGTTTTGAACGAACGGAACGGAAATGGTCAACAACAGCAGGCAAAGCTTCCTTCCACTGACTTACGGCACGTTTTGAACGAGAGGAATAGCATCTTGAGCCGCTCGTCGGTGGAGATGCGCCAGCCTAGCAAGGCGCTTCCGCTTTCGATCACCATCAGCAACAACGTGGCACGGAAGCTTCCGTTCAGCGTCTCTGATAAGACGCCGGCTGCGAAGCAACAACAGGTAAAACAGAAGGTTGTTCAACAATACCATCAAAACCAACAACAACAACAGCAGCAGCAGCCTGCGAGAAAGATTTTACCACTGATGACGATCGATGTCAAGCCACCGGAAACGCTGGGGGCAGCGACACCTTCATCGTCATTCTCCTCCACTCCGGCCAAGAGTGTTAATTCGCGTCTTATGCTGGCAAAGGCCGCAATGCCTTCCGCTACGGCGCAGGAACAAACGCCCCAAACCAGCAATCCGCCCTCAAATAACAACTTCCAGCGGGCCCAGTCCCTCGATGAGCGGGCACCGACGACCCCATCGAACCACGTTCCTACTGCTGTGCGCAACGTGCCGCAGCAGCATATGATGACCACTCCGTACAGTCCCTTCGGTATTGTTCCGCTGCCGGCGTCACTTCCCGGGAAGAAATCGCTGCAGGATCGCCTCAAGGCAAACCAGCAGCTAGACGAGAAGGATCAGGCACGGTTGCCCTTGCCACAGCAGCAGCAGGAAGTGCAACCGCAACCACCAAACCCCTTCGAAAGGACAGTTTCCATCCCCGACACCAACATTGCGCCCAGTCTCAGCCTCAGCGAGCAGATAAACGCGTTCGCACCAACGACCAAACCGACCACGTTCAGCTGGAATGACCCGAACGCGACCCCGGTCGAGCTGCTGGTGAAGTACAGCTGCTACAAGGGCTACGATCGGCCCGAGTATCGCTACTACCGGCAGAAGAACGGTCGCATCCAGTGCAAGGTGACGCTGAACGGGTCCTCGTACACGACCTACCCGGCCGACTACGGCAACCAGTTCGAGGGCCAGTTTGCGGCGGCGCTCATCGCGATCGAGGCGATTCAGCGCGACGAATCGCGACAGACGTACAGCGTGTGCCTCGATTCCGATCCGGACATTGCGACCACCATCTACGAGCTGCTGGTGCCCTGCCGGAGCGGTATGTTCAGCAAGAACATACCGGACGCGTTCCTGGCCGCGCACCACGAGCTCCTGCCCGACCACTGGTTCTCGATCATCGATCGGTACTCGAACCAGCTGTTCCAGCTGGAGGAAACGTCCGCCGATACGATTGTGCTAGCGCGCCCGCAACCGTCCGGCTCGGACGTCGAGTCGAACACGTCCGAGGCGCGCCAGATGGCGATGAACCAGCTTCCGCTGCCCTGGAACGAGCAGTACTGGAACCTGTACATCACCAATCCCGTCTCGACGGTCGAGGTTTGGGCGCGGCTCGTCGGCCCGGAGTACAGTGTAAGTAATAAATAAGCTTAGAGCTAGATTATGCTGAAAAGGTGATGACTAACTTTTTCCAAGTCTGATAAAAAATAATACGACAATTTATGTAAAGTGGTAGTTTAGATTAAGCCTAACTCTTTTACACTTTATACGCATCTAAGCGACACGCTTTCCAGTATCGTATGCTTCACGTGTACAACATTCTAGTTCTTTATTCTTATGTTGATTTGATTTACACGATTATGATTCCCATGACCCCAATGAGTCATGTTGAAAAACATTATCACTTGTTTTATTTAACAATTTTTGATTTACTAAATTTATTTCATGAAACTTAAAGATTATCCTTATCCACTCTCATGGTCATAACCACCTTTTTATCTTTATAAAATAACAGTCATTTCGGAATTGAATTTGAATTTATAATTCTTTCAGTTCCATAGATAGTTTAGGGATGGTTCCATTCTTTAGCAATCATTGTAAATTGCTTTCAGAGTTAGAATTCACGCTTCATTAGTACTGAACAAAGTTTATTTATTTTTTTAATATTCATTGCTATAAAAAAACTCCTCAGGAAAAGATAAGTTAAACTGATTGTTATACAGAAATTGGTATTAAATTAACTGTACAATAAATTCCGATGCAAAACGCTCCCCTATATATTTTCAGAAACAATAATTGTTCATGAAAAAAAGTACGTTATTCACGCGAAAATGCGGTAACTTGAAAATTCTTCTCCATTTGACTTGACTGTTTTTTCAGAGTATACTGAGATTTGTTATGGTTGAAAAAAGATAAATTTAAATATGTCTACCGATTACTTTTGTCATGAAGGAGGAAAGCACGAAAAGATTAATTTAAACCGCTTAAAGAATACCGCTTGGTATTACATTGTGGTTCACGATTCACTCTATTGTAGTAATGTTGCTTGTAGTTGGACCTTAAAAAAGCTATGGAAAAGCTTGGGAAAAAAGACAAAAACTACGTTACTAACATGTATTTTTAACAACGCTTTAACTATGTGTGTTTTTTCCCGTCACTCGTGTGTTTCCCATTCCAGGACAAGATGGACGCGCTCATCACGGACATCGAGATGTCGATGCTGAACTGCCAGCCGAAGGCGGAAGAGCTGGTGGCGGCCGTCGGCGAGTACTATCTGGTTGTGATCACCGACTGCTGGTACCGAGTGCGCGTGGACGAGATCAACTACGAGGCGAACCAGTGCCAGTGCTTCTTCATCGACATCGGCGAGCGGGAGCAGCTCGCACTGGACGCACTCTACCCGTGCGACCCGAAGTACCTGCAGCTACCCGGCCAAGCGAAGTGCTTCTCGCTCGACGGGCTGGAGGATTTCAGCGAATACCCGAAGGGAAAGCACCACCTGCAGGATCTGCTCGCTGGCCGCGTCTTCATCGCGCAGGTGCTGACGAAACGGGAGGACTACGAGGCGGCGGAGCAGAGCGACGGTCCGGGCACGTGCACGCTCAAACTGATGCTGTACGACACCTCGACGCAGAACGACGTGCTGCTCAATCCGATCATACTGACGCGCATCTGCGACGACACGCCGACACCGGAGCTCAACCTGAAGGTGGTCAACTACGTCACCATCTCGTACGTGGACGACCAGGGCGATGTGTATTGCCAGAAGGCCGGCAACATGAAGTACATTCAGGTGGGTGATGCAAGTGAAAATAAAACCGCCGGTGCACCGTTTCAGTCCGTTTGTTCGTGATGCCGATAGTGAAAGGTTACCGAACCGGGGTTTCGATTTTGAACCGACTTTCGATAGGTTTATAGATGCGGTTTTATGATGGTTAGTTAAAAGACCATTTTCCCCAACTAAACCGATTGTGTAATGTTGGTAAATTCTTCTTTACCAACTGTTTCTGATTAATATCATGGTTTCGATTGTTTTCAATTTTGACTAAGAGTAAGATTTAGACTAGGTGTTCCTTCTTATTGAAATTTTTTCTCCTTTAACTCTATACATTTTATTTCAATAATTTGTTTACGATAAGCGCCCTTTACTTTTCGTCAGACGCGCGTTCGACTGATCGCTTTGTATTCATTGTGTTGTTTATTTTGTATCATTTTGTACGTCTGGTTTGGGTTACAATTTCCTCTCGACACGAAACGTTTTTTTTTCGGAGTTCGGTGCTTAAGAGCTGTGAAAGTGGCTTCAATTTTGTTTCCCTTTGGGTCGCTTAGTTATGTGCTCAGTTTCCTCACCAACCCCGAGTTGTTACAAAACGCAAATGTGTGGCCTTTCAATGAACCAATAGTTGGAGTTAGTATGTCGTTCTAATTGATGACTCGAGGCTTAAGCTTGGGTTCTTTTCTGTACGCTGCACTTGACTATGCAACATTGAAACATTGACATAACTCTTGCCTTCTGTTGGGTTTGGTTGGCTTAAGGTTATGTCATTGTATCATTCCACTTGACTTTTCCTTTATTTACATCTGGTTTTCTTTGTCTTAATATTCTGGCTCTACCAAAGAATATTCTTCAACAAAAAGTAATTAAATGTACCATTTTCTAAAATTAAGAAAATTGATGGAAGGAGTGATTCATTTGAAAATTTCCTTATTTTCATAGTGTTAAGCAAGAGAATGTTTATTTCTGTCTAATCAATTTTCATGTACGAAATTCTTACCTTTAACATGGCTCTTGCAGAAATTGATCACCAACCTCACCCAGTCGAACGCACTCGAGGGTGAATACCGTGGTTTATACACATCGACAGCGGACACGACGTTGCTGCACCAGCGGCTGTACCTGGTCCAGGACGAAACCGACGGCAAGTGGTACCGGGCGGCGCTGGACGCCAAAGAGTCCGGCCCGTACTGCCGCATGCTGTACGTGGACGTCGGCTGTCGGCGGCGCGCGAACGTGTCCAACATTTACCGGCTGGAGATGATCAGTCTCGCCCTCAATCGCTACCCGGCGCAGGCCATCCGGATGCGAATGTTCGAGCTGCCGGACTGCAGCGAACCGCAGGTGCTCGCCCGACTGCGCGCCTTCCTCCGCCCGGCCATGCCGGCGATGGCGAAGGTGTTCGGCATGGAAACGGGCATACTGCCGCTGGTGAAGCTGTACGTGCATGTGGCGGACGGTGGTGACGAGGGCAAGAAGATCCTGGTGTGCGTGAACGAGGCGATCAAGATCGAGCAGGAGCTCGAGATCAACTCCGAGCTGATCAACTCGCCGCGTGTCGCCGAGGGTTCGATCCCTTCGTCCTCGTCGGACACGGACACGACGGTCGGAACGGTCCACTCGCAGTCCAGCGCTGGCTACACGCTCTCCAGCGCCGACGGGAAGGATCTGTCCAACCGCTTCGACGGACTCAACCTCAGCCAACCGTTGTCGTCGTCCCCGGAGATATCGGCGAAAAAGTCCAGCTCCACACCGACGGCCTCCACGACGACGACGCCCAACGGCGAGCGGAAGGAAGCGATTGCCAAGCTGGCCAAAGTGACGCTCCCGGCCGTCGGCAAGCTGTTCGACGTGAAGGTCACGATCGCGTCCAGCCCGAAGTTCTTCATCATCCAACCGTACGCGCAGGCGAAGCAGCTGGATCAGCTGATGCAAGAGCTGCAGAAGTTCTGCATGACGAAAGCGCAACCCGTCCGGAAGGATCAGGTCCGCCAGGGTGAAGCGTACGCCGCACTGAACCGTGACGGCCACTGGTACCGGTACGTGGATGGATGGAAACACAGATTGTGTGTTCCAACCAACTCTGCTGACTACTTTTCTTTTCTTCTCAGAGTCACGGTGGTGAATATCATCCTGTTCGGACCGACGCCGATCCACGCGTACTTCTGCGACTTTGGGCTGGTAGCGATGCTGGACGTCGCAAACCTCCGGGTGTTGCCGGCCAAGTTCCGCGTGCTGCCACAGCAAGCGGTCAAGGCGAAGCTTTACGGTAAGCGTTTTCGAGGAGCGCAGGAAGGTTTTACATCAATCCAACAGACAAAATCTGATAAAGATAAAGATAGATTATTTTTTCGAAGCGCTAAGGTGAAGGTTACATTAAACCGATTCATTACTAACTTGCTTTAATTATTCAGTGTTTTAAAAACCAATTTCCGTGTTCAATTTACAAACCAAGAGCTACAAAATATTTTTTGTTCAACAATATTTGAAGAAATTTGATGACTTTTGTTTCAGTTGACTTTTGACTTCAGTTAAATACAGCTTCATTTTTATTTAAGTAGTTCACACGGCGCAACCACTACGAAGTACGGAAGTCTTTTCACATAAACTATATTACAAAAGTCAGTACACAGTAGGCCAAAACAGAAACAAATTCCATTTGCTTTATGAGGAACAATGTCTAAACAAAAGTAAAATTCTTCCACTATTTTCTTCATATTGTGATGAGCCCAACACAGGGGGATATAACCTAGCTCGTAAAATAGAAGAATAAGATATTGTGATGAACATTTGGGTTTGATATGAGTTTAAAGGCAAGATTATCTAACTTCTCGGCATTATAACATCCCAATCATCTTAATCGTGCGCCTCACCTGGTTCGATATGACGGTAAAACATCCGCTTCTAGATAAATTTTCTACACGACTCTCGTTTTTCCATCGTAAAACTACTGGAGGAACAATTACCACAATGTGCAATGGCATTTTCCTCTGTTTTAACCAGCTGTGTGCTGACTTTTGTGGTGTAGTGTAGATTTTATCATAAAGTGGAAAGCAATGTTGCCTGAAGTTCCCCGAAAAAGGAAACAGAGTAGCCCGATTCTTTATACACAAGATGTTAAGGGTTGCTGAAAGATTAAAATCCCTCATCTAAGTGTGCTTCTCCTATGCATTTCACCATCAAAGGTTACTGCGATTTCAAATACGAATCGTTTTATTCAGTTGAAAGCTTTTCTTCGGACAATCTTCACCAATATTTTTCCCCCTTTTCTTCCCCTTCAAAAGGCGTTAAGCCAATCAACAAAGACTGGGTGACCGCGGACGCAGTACGCTTCCAGGAGCTGACGGCCGAGCGCAAGTTTGCCAGCGTCGTGCGAAAGGTCGAGGAGGACGAGTTCAACCGGCACGAGGAGCTGGTCGAGCTGGAGCTGATCGACGTGTCCACCGACGACGACATCCTCATCCACAAGGTGCTCGTGGACGAGGGCCGTGCCATCTATACGGCCGAGGCGCACACGGTGTGAGCGAACCACACACACAAACACAGCAACCTAACCTAACGCCTGATTGAGTATCGGACGTTGCGGTTTCATCTCATCGCGAAACACTCATCTAACCACAAACATATTTAACGATCGTGTTAAGCATTCCATGGTGGTTTATCTACTCATCGATATTTATTATATACACCGCTTGCATTAAGAGCGAACGAGATTTTAGCGCCCCCGACTTCCTCCAGCCACGCCAAAAGATCAAGCAAGCTTTCAATGGTTGTTTGAGGATTGAATCCTTCACTCAACGAACCAGTTTGTAATCATTTGGCGCTGGAACGGTGGCGCATATAATTATTTCTTTTTCTTTTTTTAAATAATCGAATGTTTAAGGACGCTTGCAGCTATTATAACTTCAAGACTTTTCGATTATCTAATCGCACGAACGCCTAACGTTATCCCGATCGGTTTAATGTTGGGAAAACATTACTAACCGTCGCTAGGAAACGCGTCTCTAACTCTTGCGACTCTTTTATTAACTGTTTCTTGTACGACAAGATTATCGAACCAGTGAGGGATAAATAATATTAGAAGGCTAGAATTTAATGAAAGCAAACGAAGTGTGTGTGGGAAACAGGATTTCCTATCACTTCAGATGGGAAACGTGCGCCACGTTTGGGACGATAATGGTTCTCAATAGTGATGCAACCAAATTTGTGATGCTGAAGAAATACAGAATGTATTATAGGAATGCGAGAAAATTTGCCAAAATTGCTTTACCCGGCTTTCTTGCTCGGTAATCTTTTCTACTCTCGGTACTCTGGATAAGGACGGAGAATTATTAATTATAGCAGCTAACTAAAAAATGAATTGGACGTTCTCTTACACGTTGTATTTCTTTTCTAAACCTTTCTTCGAAGGTTTCGACCTTAAACTGCAAGGGAAACAAGAGGCAGTAAATAAACCTAGCATATAAGCGAAATGATGAATGTAGAATGAATTTGGTTGAAAGTATATTTTTTTTACACGATAAATCATCCAAAGGATGTCGAAGGGGGGGTGAAAGCAAGCTTCTCGAAAGCGAGATAATTGGCTTGCAAACAAGTAGAAGTCCTAGACTTCGAGACTTTTGATTGTGATACTGCTGAATCAAACAAACAACAAAAAACAATTTGTTTTTGTGTGTTTTCAGACGTTTTGTTTTTTTTATGGAAGAGTTGAGATTGAATGTTTATTTTTTTAAACACACAAACATGGGATAGATATATTTAAAGTGGATGATCGCGTATAATCAAGGATGAGAGAGACTGAGAGACCGGAAGACGGGAGGGAAAAATGAATTAAGGATTTAATTCAAGTGCGTGACAGAAAGAGACACGAAAGTAGGGAAGTAATTGTTTGCCACAAGCGAATTCTCTGAAGATTTCAATTGCACTTTTTCTCTCGTGTTTTGTGTCTTTTCATAATACGGCACTTTATATACGGTTGTTTGTTGAAGCTCGAGAAACACAATGTTATTTTTTTAAATTAGTTATTTATATCAAACGCAGCTCGTAAACACCTATAATAGCACTATTTTCTACATCGGGAGGCTAATATGAATTCAAATGGATGTGATTTTGATACACATTGCGCCAGTGTGTGCCAACAACAAGGGTCGATTTTATGGGATGTTTTAATACTTTTTATTAACAGTAGTTTTTTTCCATCTCCATTTGAAATTAATGCACGCCAGGGTTTCTTCCTTATTAACACTGCTGATCTTCTTTTTAATGGCTTTTTTCCGGAAAAGAGTTTTCAATTACAACAGCATTATCTACTTGCAATTCAACAAGCGATAGGGAAACTAAAAAGAGAAAAAAAACAGAAAAGTGGTATTAGTTAGAGATTCCCAAGGTAGAAGTCCTTGAATTTGTTCTGAATTACATAAAAAAAACGTGCATCATTAAATCAATACGAAATATTCCTATCTTATCGATATTGTTAACAATAGAAGAACTACAAAAGTCGAAAGGCACTATGGAAGGTTTCTTAAACATGTATTTAGCTAACTTTTTCCTATATGTATCGGCTTTGCTGTTAGTATAACTATCTGCGAGGAGATAAGTTCTTCTATTGAAGTTCAATTATGAGAGATTCGTTGTCTGTTTTATCCCTATTTATCCCTCTTTCCTGTTACACGTTACTATTATTGCACTTGGTTACTATTGCACTCGACTTATTAATATCGCATGTGATGTCAGTTTTACGTTTTATATACCGTTTTCATAATCACTTTGGTACACTGAAATTAATATCCCGAAGGGAAAGGAATAGTATGAAAAGATATTTAAAAGAAGAAAAAAAAACCGAATGCTCAAAGTTAAAACGAACCAGCATTATATGTGTGTGAAACATCGGCGAACCGCTTGCAAACCTTTTCCTCACAGTGTCGTTAAGAAACTAACCCCACGCGCATGATGGAACGGAAAGAGGTCCTTGTTTTTATATACAAAACTTATACATATATCGAATGATCTTTACACAACGTTCGCCCCCGGTGAACGCTTGAAAAGAGGGACCGAGAGAGAGAGAGAAGAGTGTTTTATACTACCAGCCAATGCTATATTTACAAAACAAAAAAAATGCCGCATATATTATGTGCCTTTATATATATTATCGATAACGAGATGGAACTGAGGAGGAATGGACGTGACGCGGAAGTCGCAAACGAATGAAATAAACGAACGGCAAAACGAGGAAATGGAAAACTTTGAGTATTTTATACAACAGCGTCCGAAAATAGAATCAGTAAGTCTTTACCAACGGTCGAATTGAATCGCACATCGAATTTAATCGCGGGATCGAATAACGGTTGAACCTTTCAACCCACAAATGTAAACCTTATTGAAGCAGCCGATACCGTAGGACAGAGTGAGACAAATATAGCTTTACGTCCTACTAATGCTGCGTATTGCTCAACCGTGCAATATAAACGAACCTACTTCCCCTCTATACCGAAAGGGAGGAGAAGTTTGCACTTTTGGCGCGAACATCAACCAGTCGCGGAGGAGAAATGATGTTACCTGCTACCAGCTAGGCAAATCCTGCGCTCCTGTTACAAACGGAACGAAAATGCTCCTAAATAAGCCAGCGAAAGTAGCGTTTATAGCGAGCGAGAGTCAAAAATGGCCGGTGCGCACACATTTATTTCATTTTCAAATGTGTGTATAATTCAGTTGTGTGTATTGACTATTTCAATTTGATTTGCTAAATTGTAGGAACTTTTTAAAAAGGTTTATAAATTATATTAAATGTTTGATAAATTAAATCAACTAAGCGGCTTTTAATTAATTGATAATTTATAATTAATTTGAAATCGTTACGCGGTAATAAAATGGCATACGCGACCCACGCGATAAGTTTGACGTTACGATGTCGGATGCAGTTCCCGAGCTCGATCTTCTAGTACATTTTGCTTCCTCAAGTACCAGGAGCGCAGGATCCAACAGCAGGTAACCTGGTTTCGCTGCCGAGAGGGGAAATCCGGAGCGAGCGGGACAACAACAGGTAGCATTTATCGTGATATCTCTGTCGCACGGAAAAGGGGGCGAATCGATAATCCACAATTCAAATCGTCAGTTAATTCTGCTACTATTAGAACTATTTATATCATTATTTATTGATCATAGTTCGTTGCCAAGGCCAAATGATACAGAGTTGGGTAAATTAATTAAATTAAACGATTCATAAATATACAGAGCTACTCTACGGGGCGATTATCTAGAAGCGTCTTGGTGTAGTTTCAATATTATACTGATTTGTTTTTGATATGGTGATGGTTTTCTAGGTGCATTTTCTAAAACCCTACTTAACGTGCACAAGTTGAGCTTCGTTGTTACAGTCGTGTCAGCTAGGAGGTGTAAAGCGTTGGATTATATGTATATGTTTTTCCTAACCCTACTACTGGCGCACCGAAAAAAAGGGAATGGCAATCAACGAAGAGGTTGTTTGTTGATAATAAAACACTGGGAAAACTAATCGATTCACTGGACTTTTGTTCCTACCTCTTATGTCCTACCGTTTTGAGCCTCTTCTGCGATGAAATCCTATGCTTTTGAGCTACTTTTTTTCCTTTCCTTTCGGTTTACTCTGCCGCAGTCACAACCGGAAGTCCCGAGGATGCTGAGGCAACCATTCCGTGGCACTCGTTCTCGCCATTTACCAGAAGTTTTGGTGAAGAACTCTTGCCCCTCTCGTCCACCGTCGTGTGCTCCACCTCAATGTATTCTTCTTCATCATCCACTTCATCCTCCTGCTCCTCCTCCTCCATCTCATCGTCGTTCTCTTCGGCCTCTTCGGACTCTTCCGCCCTTTGCGAACGTTCATCAGACTGTCCTACGTCGTCTCCACCGGTCCTTTCTTGTACCGTTTCCGTGTCGGATTTATTCGTTTGCTCGTCCTCCTGGACGTCGTGTTTTCCTCGAGTTCCTGCGGGGAATCTCCCCTTTCCGAATGGTCCTCCTCCTCTTCCTTCGCAAACGCTGGTGGCGTCCCGGAGGGTAGGCTTCGCTCGTGGTCATCTCCTTCCCCTTGCTCCTGCTTGATGTGTCCCCGTTGAGTGTGCAAAGGGGATGACACCGGTCGCACCCATCGGTCCTCGGAAGCGTGGCCCAACTCGTGATCGATCAGATGATGCTCCAGCTCGGCGCGGAAAAAGTACGCCACGCCACACCGCTCGCAGTCGTACGGTTTGGCGTTGGTGTTCGAGTGTGCCAGCGGAAGGTGCGCTTGGAGGCCACCGGATGACGTGAACACGGCCGAGCAGAGGTAACACACGTAGCCGCGTTCCTCGCATCCGGCGAACGTGTGGTCGATCAGATGCTCCTGGAGTTTGTGCGCCGATGGGAGACCCTTCTTGCAGAGGTTACACTGGACGATGTTTGGGGTGCCCGGGTTGTTGCCATCGGTCGGGACGGGTTGTTCGTACGCAAGGTGGTGGTGGTGTTTTGGTCGCGTTTCACCACCGTTTGCCGTTGTCTGTCCATTGCTACCGAACGAATGGACGGTGGAGGATGGAACCGGACCTTGGAGTTGGACGGAATGGCCAGCTGTGGAGGATGGCGCCGGTGTTGACACACCCACGAGGGAAGTATTTCCCGTTTGATGTGGAGGTTTTAGGAAGTTCATCGACAGTAGCTTCGAGGGGAAATTGTGCCGTTTCAGACACGGATCGCAAATCTTAGTGGACGACTCTGGTTGGGATGGTAGCGGTTCGAGACAGAGGGCACACGTGCGTTCATTGGTGTCGGGCGATTTTGTGTGGAATCTATAAGAGAATAAACATCAACATTTTCGTTAATAGATTCCTTTGAAATAAAGCAAAATTTCCATAACATACTTAGCATGAAGACTGATCTCAAACTCCGAGTTCAGCGTCTGCCGGCAGCAAATACACTGCTGCGGGAAACGATCCTGTTCCGATTGGCCACCACCAGCACCGGAACTACTGGAACCGTTTGTCGAATTCGTCGTGTTGGAAGACGAACCACCGGAACTTCCAACGACGGTCGCTGTTGTAGCCCCGGTTGAAGTGGAATTTCCTCCCGGGGCCGAAGCAACTGCATTCGATCCAGCTGAAGCCGTCGCACTGGCGGACGATGGAGGCGCCTGATGGGCCGGAAGATGCTGCTTGAAGGTGTGCACGTCCGGAAGGGGCAAACTGCAATGGGAACAGCGGCCCGACGCACCGACCTTGCAGTGGGACAGCTTGTGCTCGGCAAGGACGGCCGGTGAAGGGAAGATCTCGTCACAGATCAGACACTTGTGCTTGCCACCTCCGGTGTTGTGTGCGATCTTCATGTGGTTTTCCAGTTCGTTTCTGAAACAAAGGGAGAATAAAATGTTTTAATTATTTTAATTGCAAGTTGTTGATCTTTTAGGTTTTTATTTATTTTGGTATTAAGGGCTTTGCAGTATTGTTATCTTTTAGGTTTTCTTATGGTAGATTTTATTAAAAAGAAATCTTCGTTCTAAGATTTTACACTTTTAAGACCAAAAGATGTTCTTGACAGCAAATTAAAAACGTACGCTTTTCCTAAAAACGCTACTATATATTGCTTTGAGAACAAACCGGAATATTTTGGAGCAGTTTTACCCGACGTTATTATTTTTCAAAGAAAATTCAATTCAACATTTGAAATACAGTCAAGTCAATAAGCATAAACAATTTTTTTAGACTCAGCTCAAATTGATTGATTTTAAGGACGGAAATAATGTGAGATTTACTGCTTTTCTAAGGCACGTCTTAGCAGAAAATAAGTTTTACAAAGTCCGTGTTATAATGCAATATTGTTTGTTACACAAATACCCGTTGAATACCCGTGAATTCAGGCAGAATGTTTATCGAGTCAAAATGTTACCAAGGTACATTATTATCGTACGAAAAACCATGGTGTAACATGCTTTAATCAATTTAAGCTAAGATTTTTTAAATGGTCTGTATTTAGTTCTGTTCTTCTGATCAACTTTAATTGTTTGTGATGAATTCATTTTCGATTTCAACATCATATGTTATTAAAGATTCAGAAAAGCCCTAACTTTTTGGGTGTGAATCAAACAACAACTTCAAACTTTTTATTCTAAAAAATTTAAAAAACAATAGATTCAAACCCTGTTCCAAAATGCTTTGGAGTGGTCAATTTGCTCACTATTAATATTGTCGTAAGAATAGTGAATTCAAAATAGAAAAATGCTAAAGACAGTTAACAATAATAAAGTGGAGAAACGATGCCATTGGTTGCTTTGCTCTTCATATAATCTAAGCTTAAAAGATAATCAACATAAGAATGCACAGCTTACCTTGATCGGAAATCTCCATTACAGTACGCACACCGCAAGCTAACACCCGTCTTCAAGTTGTGCACGATCTTGCGATGCGTTTGCACTTCACTTTCCGTGCTAAAGTCGGTCCGTTCGCAAATCCCACAACTGTAGCAGCAGTTACTCGCTACCGTTGCAGCGGAAGGACCCGAAGTTGAGCTTGAAGCGCCACTTCCCGGAATGGTGGATGAACGTTCGGAACCTTTTCCACCGGTGGAAGCTACATTCGTGGCCTTTCTTCCCACTTGCTCCGGTTGTTGATCCGACAGGGGACCATGATGTAACGACCCGGTGGCGTTGGTAGGTGAAATAACTCGCTCTCCACTGGCAATGCCACCCGACAGAGGTCCATTTTCGCCGTAACGTTGAATCATCGAGATCGGTGAGTAGAGTTTGGGATTGGCCGGAACGTTTTGGTGGTTGTTGGTTGGATTGGATTGGGCTCCAGACTCGGGCGAGTACACACCCGAACCGTTGACGGGACCAGTTCCGGTTGAAGAACGCTGCGAATGTCCTACCCCGGGTGTGGCACCGTATCCGAGACCGAGCAGCGTGTTGGCAACCTTCGCGGAACCAGAGTTTGGCGAGAGGCCTAGGAAAGGGTTCTTCTTGTTGCTTCCAACGCCCGATCCGGTTGTGCTCGGTTCGGGAATAAAATTCGTACGATGCTGCTGTTGTTGCTGTTGGGTTTTGCCCAGCATCGAATCATAGAATCCGTGAAGCAGATGCTGTGGATGTTTGAGCTGGCTCAAGGTATCCACTTGGAGGGGATTGGTGTAGAATTTGTTCGCCGTCTGGTAGAGACTGGGCCAACCGGTCGAGGCAGCCGCCGCTGCCGCTGCCATCGCCGCCATCTGCCCTTGCAGCTGAAGGTATTCGAGGCTCGAGGACGCACCGGAAACTGATGGAGCGGTGGAGCCCGTCGAAGTAACGGTGACGCTCGCAGACGAAGAGATGACGTTTGCCGCCGATGACGAAGGTTGTCCGTTTGAGCTGTTGTTCCCGGTGGAGGATGGAGCTCCCAACATTGGTTGTTGGTTGTTGCTCGAGTTACACTCCCGTCTGTTCGTGTCCGACACCGTTTCCTTCTGACTGTGCTGCGTCTGGATGTGCCGATCGAGCAGGAACTCCACATGAAATGATTCCGGACAGGCTGGGCATCTATTTAGAAGAGATAGGATCCCCTCGATTAGTTTGTTTTACCGCAAAAGGTATGTTTTATAGCACTTACTTAAACTTTCGCGCATGAGAAGCCAGATGGAAGTGCATCTCGAGCTCGGAGGAACAAACCATTCGACAGAACATGCATTGTACGGCTCCGGCAGCCAAGTGGCGGTTGCGAATATGTTGTCTGCAAGATAAAAACATCTATGAACACATTTTTCTTACACACATAAATAGGAAAGTCCGGTTATAGTAGTAACAACAAGTTAGCTTAAGCTATTGATTGTTTTTTCATTAGAAGAAGAGTTCGATTGAGCAAAGTTCCAGTTAGTATTTATTTAAGCGACCGAGAAACCTATCTGCAGGAAAAATGCAGAGGAAATGCATCCAAGATGCAATATGAAGATCTCATATTAAAACCTTACAGGACACGGCAAGTCTTCTGACGATGTCACTCGAAAGAGACAATAATGTAAGGTGTAAGAATGAAAATTTGTTTATACCTAAAGGCTTTAAGGAAGTTCTGACTCCAACAAGTCTAAAAGTGTTTGCATCCAGCATAACAATTAATTAAAACTAAACCTAGATCAAAGCAGGCTGCTGAGATACATTTTAGTACTAAACAAATTATAGAAAATTACGTCTTCCGGTATCAGCGATGACTAGATTTGTTGAAAATTAACCCTTAAAAGCTTTGAGTTGCTTTTCCTCGTACATCAGGTTTTACTTCGATCTAAAAATTTACCAACTGACTGTAACTTTGTTTGTGCTTGCATGTCATAGTACCGTAAGCAGTGTCAATTTTCTTCAACTTACCGAAATTCACGCTCGGTGCGACAGACTTCCGCACAAGCCGAACACCGGTACAGCTTCACCTCCACGGAATGGTTAACGGCAAAGTGCACCTGCACCTGCACCTTCGACTCGAACGTTTCCCCACAAACGGTACACTTGTACAGCAGCTGCATGTGTCCCTCGTAGAGGTGCTTGTGTAGGTCCTCCATTTTGCCGAACGACGCCTTCCCGGTGGAGGCACAAGAGGACGTGCCAGCCGCCTGGCAACGGTACTCCACCGCCGTCACCAGGTAGTGTCCGACCGTGTGCTGTTCGTACTCCGCCTGGCTGTTCATCGTTGCACCGCACTGTTGGCAGAGAAAGGCGGACAGGGAGAGGGCACCGGTTGGTGCACCGTTTCCGGTGTTGCCGACGGTGGAGGAAGGATCACCCGAGAGTCGCATCGCTGCCGCGGCGCTGGCGGCACTCTGTTCGAGGTGAGCTTTCAGGTGCGTACGGAACGACTCGAAGTCGGGTAGGGCGGCATTACACTGATTGCAGAGGTAGGCACCGGGTGGTGGGGGTGCAGGTGGTGGTGCTGATGGCATCGAGGGAGCTTGCGAAACATGTGCCATACTGGTGGACGCAGTTGTCCCCACGGACGTGTGATGTTGAGCTTGGTGATGTTGTTGTTGAAGTGACGCAAAAAGCGAAGGACCTTGCAGCGATGCAGCGAACTCCTTCGATTCACTCTCCCGCCGGATGTGTGCTCCTCGTGATCCACGACGCTGTTGGGTTCTCCTTCCCTCATCACCATCCCTCTCATCGTCCGGGGCTTCCAGTTTGAGACGCTTCATTTTCGGTTGACTGAGATCGGTTGGGGTTAGCTGCTCGGCTGGACTTTCTCCACCGGAAGTGTGGCCGGGGTTGTGCGTGGACGATGCGACCGACTCGCAAGGTGACGAGCGAGCCGAGGACGAGTGAGATGTGGCGTCGTTCTGTTCCTGCTTCACTTTTCCACCAGCTTCAGAGCCTTCCGTTGATCGGTTTAATCGTCGACTTTCGTCCTCTTGCGGGTCATCGTCATCGTCTTCGTCGTCGTAGTTTGCATCCTCCTTAGCATGGTCGGTAACATTGTTGCCTTCTGCTCCCGTCGCATCCTCACCACCACTATTGTATTGCTCTTCCTCCTCATCCGGTTGGTTTGCGACTTCCTTTGGTTCATCTTCACGGTTCTCCTCTTCGACACTATCGTCCTCTCGCCGACGCCGCTTAACGGTGGGTTCATCTGCCTCGTTCCCATTCTCATCTCTTCCCATCGGTCCTGCGGAACGGCGCTCTACCTTCACGCTGGCCGAACTCGTCGCGCCACCAAACGCTCCACCGTAGAACGAAGAGAACGGACCACTCAGAAGACTCTTGTTAAACTGCAGCTGATCCAACGGGTGATACCCGGAGGGGGGCCTGGATGGTCCCATACTTCCCGAAGGACTTCCACCACCTTCACTCGGTGCCCCCCGACCCGTGCCAACCCACCGGTCCAGATGGGACGCCTTCAGGTGGGCAATCATGAGCGGAACGGTTGGGAACTTCATCGTGCAGAACTCGCACGCAATCGGCGGATAGGACGAGCCGAGGGAGAGTGTGTTCGCATCGGGAGTGACCGCTCGTCGACCTAGCCCGGGTCCCCCACCACCACCACCGCCGCGCAGGTGAGGGGCGAAGTATGGCAAGGGCGTCGTTGCATCGAGCATTCCGAGCGCTCCCGGGTGTCCGTGCATCGATTGTACGTGCAGGCCGAGCTGCTCGAGCGAGGGGAAATCGGTACGCGTGCAGTACGGACAGGAGAGCAGTGGATCTTGCTGCTGGGAACCCGCCGTAGCTCCCCCTCCTCCAGGAGTTGGTGTTCGATTGTTGTTCGAGGTTGCACCTGAGGAGCCACCCGACTTCGCCAACGATGCCAACTGCTTGGAGGTGCGTCCCATCAGCAACAGTGAGTCGGTGCCGTAGGGGGAGAACTTTCCAGCCCGCTTGCCACCACCACCACCGCTTCCCCCACCGCTGGAGAGTGAGCTGGTGGTCGAACGCGGACTGTAGGTCAGGTTCGGACTTCCCGTTAGCGCCAGCTGCTTCTTGTGGTTCTGCATGTGGCTCGTCAGGGCGGCGGCCGTGTTGTAGCCCCGGTTGCAGATCGTACACTGGAACGGTTTCTGGTTGTCGTGCGTCTTCATGTGGATCTTCAGGTGATCGCTGCGGGGAGGGGGAGGAAAAATAGACAAACATAAGATAAGGACGCGGGAAGGAATGCAAAGCAAACGGTTGGTCTCACCTTCGCGAAAAGGCAGCCTCGCAATGCAGACACCGATAGCGTCGATCGCCCGTATGGAGCTTCGTGTGGCGATCGCGGGATCGCTTGTGCTTGAACAGTCGGGCGCAGTATTCACACTTGAACGGCATGTGCTCCGTGTGGCTCTGGAAGGAAAAACGAAGGGAGAGTGCGAAACCATTAGACTACCGTTAAATCAATGCATACAATTTGATGCGATCTTCATAGCAAAACTATATTGTTTTCTTAAGCAAAGTAATGCAATGGAAATTCTTAGGTTTTTTGCTCAACGAAAGAGAGCAAAACTCACCCGAAAGCTAAGTTAGGAAACATGGCTAACTAGTTGAATTTCGAACAATATTAGAATAATTATAAAATTTGCTAATAGTATGGAAATTTCGTTGATTGTTTTTAGCAATGTAAATGTTTCACTGATTGGTTTTTTTAGCAAACAAGAAATTACTTTCTGAAGTGTATAACTGAAGTTGGGAAATGGTTAAACGCTAGTATTATCCACACCGAAAGCATTATTAAGTTACAATTATACGAGTTTATGTTAATGTAACTCAATAATGTCAAAGACAAGAAATAAACTGTAACTGTAACTAACGTATGCATTAAAAAAATAGACAAATTGTCGTCGACGATAAGTAAACAGGTAACCAAGCTAATAGAATGGAGTAAATTTTATTGTAAAGCAGTAAATTTAATGGAGTAAATTTTATTGTAAAGTTACATCACTTAAGTACTTTAAAAGAATATTCTGACGGCCAGTAAGGCGATCATATGGTACTTGGTCGAAACTTTTCCTTCATGTTAACATGTTTTCAGTAGTTGTGGGGCCTACATGACCACCCCACTTGGGCTTAAAATTGTTGAAATTGATCTTACATATAGTAGTTGTCAAGGTTTTATTAGTTGGAAGTGGTTGTGGGATATAGATAAGGTTATTCGTGCTAGTATCGATTATGATATTTGACCAAATATTGTGATTTTCCGAGCACATGTCTTACAGGAGCTTCAATCCAGTTTGTTTGAGTGGCTGGCCTCGATCGACACATCTGTATAACAATCTTCATCTTTTCTAAGTTTTTCTTAACTATTTGGCTAGTTGAAGCGACATTCTGGCCCAAAAACGGAATGATTAGGCCATTTTTCATTCTGCCTATCGTTACGGCCTCTGTTGCAATAAAGGGTCCCGCAGCACAGTACGTGTCCGAACGAAGGCTCCCAAATAATCTTTTATCCTTTCTACATAAGTGGCAAAATAATCAAAAATCTATATCAGCTGAGTTCGGAGGAAAAGAAATGTTTAACAAAATCAAACAAGTTCAATTCGCGATAATTATGGATGTTTTAACACGTAATGAAACGTAGTCGGTTTACTGTTTTGGTCACCGCGGATTCAATTTTGATGATAAAGTTGTCAAACTTCTTCTGAATTTAAAAGAATTGCTACTCTTTATGTTACTTTCAACAGGAAATTGGTAGCGTTTTTAGTTTTGTTTGGAAAAATCGTCAAAATTTGTCTATTTTTTTTAATGCAAACGTTAAAGAATTTAAACCAGATTGTAGTCCGGTGAAATATAACACCGATACGTTAATATTTAACAAAAGTTTAAACAACCAACGGATTCAGTAATATAAACATTCCTTTCTGGTGTACGACACATTTCCAAGATGAAAATAGGAATATGTAAGCATTGGTCCAAAAGACGCATTGATCTTAGTTGTGGCATTTTAATGAATTATTAAAAATCCCACCACCAAAGCTAGTTTTATGTTTCTTTTAACTGTTCGCTTCATGTCTCATATTTGAAGGCGGCTTCCCTGGAGCGGGAATCCACGAGTGTGAAACTCCCCACGGAGTCAAACTCGAGTGGCGAATATTCGGGAGGAAGATCTGGGAGTTTGTAAAACGTCGAACACTGCATAGTTTATTTTGCCTTTTTGGTCCCAAAACGACAAGTGGATATTCCGGTGAAGATCTTTCCTTGCGAGAAGGTGCGCGTCAAGAATGCCACCAACTCCACCTCGGAGGATTGATGACAATATGATCAAGGTCTTCAAAAAGCGGTTTGGAAGAGGCAGCATCCCGACGTTTCAAACAGATCAGGTGAGAATGGCACAGCTCCAGAATAGCTTCTCCCGCCTGATGGTGCTGAATGGAATTGTGGAATTAATAAGTGCTTGCGAGAGCAGATCCAAAGAGGACCAAGAACTCCGTTCGAGAATGGAATTCACACTCGACAACTGTTTGCTTGCGGCTGCGTTCCAGCGAGTCCAGCTCTCAGAAAGCGATCGGGAATCCACTTGTCAAAAAATTGTTGCACGTCCCAACAGTCCTTCCATGGTTCAGCTCCATCATCCTCTCCTCGAACTCCCTTTCGGCCATTCGCCGGTTCCTTCTTGGTGTCCACTGCTTCATCCAGAGGGTAGGAAGGCGTCCGAAATTATGACAGCAGGCACCACTCGATCGAAGTCGGTGAAAATGAGCCGATTCGGTTCATAAATATTGATCTCTGTTGGCGGCAACATCGGGGTGTAGAGATGCCTCCTAAGAAGCTCCCCGAATACCTTGAGGTGGAGAGGTCCCAGCTCGTGTGTGGTGGCCAAGGAATGCATAAATGGACCCGCTTCTTTTCGTTCCCTAAAACCGAGGCGGATCCGCGGAGTAGGAGAGTGTGCCGCATTTGCCGAATGCCAAACCATCCCAACGCATAGCCGGGAATCGGCCACAAAGAGCTTCTGGAAGTACGATAGGAAAGGATGGTGTTCCTTACTTTTTAGTCCACCGGGGGATTGCGCCCTGCGCTTCGAAGGGAACCATTACGCAAAAAACAAACAGGGTTCTCTGCGACATCATCTTATCGCAGCCGTTGGATCAGCGCGCGAACGCGACGAGACGTTCAGAAATTTGTCGCACCGTCAACCCCGGTGGAATCTGCTGAAAGCAGGCAGAATGTCTTCCTCGTGGCCCGGAGTGTTTTGTGCCGCAATTTCTTATCAGCCGGGTGACATCTTTTTGGCCGTGTTTATATTTCACCACCGCGTTTCGCGTTGCCAACCGTTTGGAAGTGTTCGGTCTGATGGGATCCTTCTTGTCTTTCGGCTCCTTTGTTGGATGTGATGGAAGGTGGAAGGTTCTGACCTTAAAACGGGATGTCTAAATAGTTTTGTTTTTCCTTCCGCCCGGGCGCGATGCCGTGCTGGTGAAAGATTTTAGCACATTATAAGAGATTTTCGCTCACTTGTTTGTTCGCTTTTTGGATTGAAAAATAGAATCGAGCGCACTTAGACCTAAGATTTCCGGGTTCTATTATATTAATTCTATAGCAAAGACGGTCCAGTTACGATGAAACTTTGCAAAGAAACAAAGGTCTTACACAATGAAAAGATAATCCATCGGAAAGTTTTTAGATGTGAGATTGATTGTTCACTTAAGTTTTCATTTATCACCAGGAACATATTTATCTTAATTATTCCTACTTCCATCCAATCCAAGTTAAAACATCCGATAGATCGTTTAGATCAATTTATTAGATAGATTTATTATCAAAAATTAGACGATAATATTTCGAATAACACTCTAGAGCAGGGGTTGGCAAAGTCCGGCCCGCCAACTGATTTTATCCGGTCCGTAAAAACATTTTCATACAAAAAAACCCAGCTCAATTTTATCGGATTGTTTCATGTCATAT
>KE525351.1:405233-415343 GCA_000441895.2 Anopheles sinensis
CTCTCTCTCTCTCTCTCCATCTCTCCCTCCTTAAACTGGATTTAAGTGATCGACAATCAGGGAACAATTATGCGCGTCGAACGCGGAAAACTCGAACCTCGGCCCGATCGATTAACGTCGACAGACCGAATAAAAACGGTTGAGGAGATGGCAGGTAACGCAGGCCTCATGCAAGAAGCTGAAGACCTGCCACCGGGACGTGTTAAACTTGTAATTTTGGCGCCTTAATACCGATAGAAGGAACCATGCCGAGGGAGCGATAGTAATTGACAGCAAAATATCTTTAGTTTCAGTGTGGCATGAAAGTTCAAACGAAAACTCTACTACTTGTTGCAAGATGTTTAACTTTTAACAAACCATCATCACCAACTAAAACCAGTAGTCCAACTTCTCACCGGCTACAATGTCAATGTCAAGGGAACCTGCTAGCGGGGCTGTCGACCTCTCAGAAAACCTGCACTGTTCCACCTGCAGTAATAAGTGCAGTAATTAGATCAAAGCGATCGCTCGATCGATTACCGTGATTCCTCGATCGAGCTCCCTTTTTTCACGTTACGTGCATTTCTGCTTTCATTTACCGACGTTGAGAGAAGAAGTAATGAAAAAAGCTACTGAAAAACCGACCCGGTGATCAAAACCATCAATCCGGTCGGTATCACGGATGACAGCTTCGTTGACAGGTGTAAAGAAAGAAGGTGTAACGCAATAAATCTTTCCTCCTGGTTTGATTCGGCCAAATTACATTAATTGCCAATCAGTTTCAGCGCTTTGTTAAAACAATTTGCACAATTTTATGTTTTGTTTTGATAGTTTTAAAGGTAAGAAAAGTTCTTAGTTACGTGAAACGATAATTGATTGTTTAAATCGGTTTTTCCCATTTTAAAATGAACCTTTGGAACGATCGATTTGATAAATTAACTTCTAAACTCTTAATCGATCACTCATAAGTCCTTGCTTCTTCTCAAGTATGTGTTTTGCTTCGTTTAGAAAGATAACAATGATGATAAAATATATCTTTCTTAATCCATATATGAATATATTTTAGTTTAAAATGTTTTTGCAGGTTTGTTTGATTTACCACTTGAAGATGGTCCGAGTAATTCTCCAAAAATAAACCATGAAATAAAGGAATTTGGCGAAGGAATTCATCAGCCATGTTCCGTACGATCGTGAGGTGGAAAACGAAATGGAAACAAACTCTTCCGACACTCACCTGTTCGTGCTTCTTGAGGTACCCGAGCCGGGGAAAGCTTTTCTCGCAGAACTGACAGTGATAGGTGGTGCTGTCCAGGTTGCTCTTGCTGGTGCCGTTGCCGGAATGATTGTTGTTATTGTTGTGGTTGCTGCTGTTGTTATTGTTGTTGCTGCCACCGTGTTGGTGCGCCTTCGAGGACGACTTCGAACCCGGTTGCTTCGAGTGACCACCGCCGGTTGCAGCACCCGTCGCCCGTCGATGATGCCCATGGTGCTGCTGTTGGTGATGATGGTGGCGGGCGACGAGTTGGTGGTGATGGTGAAGGGCCGCCTGGTGGCGGAAGGACTTCTCGCAGCCTCCCGGTTCCAGCGAAAGTAACGAACCGTCGTTCGTGTCGTTGGTGATCGAATTCGGCGTCGCCATACCATCCGAGATCGAGGGCGAGAAGCTCGAGGACGTGTGCGAGGAGTAGAGTTCTGTGGAAAATTGAGAAAAAATATGTAAGTGTATTAGTTCGAGAGTTCAGAAGATTAAAAGCTTAAAATATAGTAAGAACGATGATAAAACTATCACAAGAATAGAGTCTAATATACTTTATACACGATTAGGACGAAGGAAATAATTGTAAAATACGTTGAAAGTAATAAACATCAACTAAGAATATACAAAACTGTTCAACACATCGAAAGGATATTCCATTAACGCCTTTAAATGAATTTAATCATGATTGGCATAAGTAGAAAATGCTAATACACAGGTCCCTCTCTCTTGTTTCTAATGCAAAACATAAAAATCCTTCCTAGAAAGTCCTCAACCACAATCTTTTGTTTTTCTGCTCTCATAAAACCATCAGTCCGGATTATGATGCTGCCGCTTATCATCATTTCGTGCTATCAATCACAATTTGCCAACAAATCTCCGGCGCTACAACACACACTCACACAGATACAAACATGGTAGGGTTTGGTGAAAAATCACTGTTTTACATCGCTCGAGGGTTCAAAAAGGTGAGATAATAAATTCCACCATCTTCCGCCTGGTGGAAAAAGTGGGGTGAAGTGAACAGAACAACAAAGAAAAAAGAAAACCCTACGTCTTCGAGGTGATTCTAATTCGGGTTTGTCTTCGTTTGGGCAAAAGTGATATCAACCCATCAACCACTTCATCCATCCATCCAAACGAGTCATTCGTTTTCGTTACGTTTATTATCGCGTGTATGCGCTAGAGCTGATTTGCGTGAGGTGAGAAGAAAGCTGGTGTTAGTGTGTGTAATTGAAGGGAAAAAAGGATAAAATATAACAACAGGATAACATTAGGATAATGCTGCGTGAAGGTGACGTGATCCAGAAACGAGCAACAAGCATTAGGAAGGAAAACAAAATTGGAATTTACGATTCCTGGATTTGTTTTCTGGTTCAATAATTTTCATGGAAAAAAAAGAAAAGCCGTCAGCATGGAATTACTTGAAAATTGACTAGTACATTGTTTGTCTCTTTATGTTTAATTTTGATATTTTGTGGTCATACTTTAAAAGAAAAATTAAATATTATATTTTAAATATAAAATTGAGTAGCAACAATTCTGTAGCATTTCAATTCAGTGGCTTTTCCAATCCTGCTGAAGTACACAACATTTATCACTCCACATTTTCACCACCCATTAGCATACGAGGACGGAATCGGTGGGACAATTACCCACATCCTGTGTTCGTGGCGTCTTAGACCGTCTCCTATCTGTTGCTCGGTACGGGTAATGGTGGATTTACTGGATTAATCTTAAGTAACACCTCTTCCACCCAGCGCTCCCCTTCTTTCCCGCCGCTCGGCGCACAGGATGCGGATAAAAAAGATTTCATTGACAAACGCCTTTTCCTTCTCCCCTAACGTGGAGGGTTTACGCTCAATTAAGCTACTTCATTTTAGAACACGCGCCCAAACACGCAGCGCGATAAAAGAGTGCGCCCTTCACGCGATTTCTTGGCCGGTTTGGGGCGACACACAACTTCCTTGGCGGAAGCGGGGGGACGGAAGCATTTTCCGCACATTAGGGTCAATTAGAGCGTGGTAATAAAATAAACCGAAACGTTTGAAGTGGTAAGAAGTGGTGAGGAAATTTACACCATAAGGAAGATTGGATTCTTATCAGTTTTTTTCATTTTGTACATTTGTGTTAAGATCTATTCAAAAATCAATTTCCATCTTAAAAAGTATAGTTTAATCAGCTGATAGCATTGAATTTTTAATTATAATATAAGAAATTTTAATTGAAATGAACAATTTAACAATAAGTTAGTACTTGCTTCAATTCGTTTTTGTGAAATACTAATTTATTCAATTCATATTTAAGCATTTTTCATATTAAGTTTCCCAATTAAAGGTTTGAAATTTTAATGATGAGGACTAAATAAAACAGCAACAAAATGTTGTAATATGAGATTTTTTTGGACCAGAAATTATTCTGTTGTATTATGAGATTTTTGTTGAGAAGTCGACATAATCATCTCATCAAATCTGTTCGATATTTGCTTCCTTTTGTTTTCAATCATTCTAACTTTTCTAATTTATAAAAATTTATCTCAAATAACAAAATCTTCCATTTTGTAGGTATTTTTTCTATACTTTTTAGTTAATTGACCGAGTATCATATCAAAATAATAGGAGAAGGATCATCACAAATGTATGTAAATTAATACTTCAAGCAACCCATTGTCGAGCTGAAGTTGCCCTCCTTATTTCGCGCCGGCAAATGAATTAATGAAAATCGTTTCTAATTTAATTGCCTGCGCTTGTTGGCTGCGTACGACACGCACGCCATCTGTCCCCATCGGGTTAGCTGGCTTCCGTTAATCCCGACGCCCGAAAACCCCGAAAGGTCAACAGGGTATATCCGGTTTTAATTTGCGCCTCGCGCCGTTGGCCACTTAATAGCGCACGCTCTCGAGTGCTAATTCTTGCTCCGTTGGATCGGATGGTGTTTCCGGTTGTGTGGCGTGGCGAACCCAACGCTTGCTGCGATGACAAGTAGCGTCAAACGGGGGAGGACTGGAACAAATCGTCTTTAATCTTGATATTAAACCTTAATGTCATAATTGCTCCCAAGTATGCGCCTCTTGCAGGCGGACTTCATTATTATCATCACCCACACTCACACCACTCCTACACCTCCCTTCCACCACCACCACCACTCTCCTTTTTATCGCCCCATTAATGAACATCCGGTGCGGTCTTATCATTTGGATCGTTTCAAATGACAAGATCTCTCCCTCCGACGACGAAGACGACCCCCATCCCATTGGGGGTGTTTGATTGGGGTGAGGATCAAGCAGGAAACGATAAACAGGGGAGGGGAGCCCATCCTCCTCCATCCGTTTGAGGGACATCGAAGTGACGATCTTCTCGCCTTAAGGTGTGGCGCATCGTCTTTCGACTTTGGTGTCCGGATCGTGTCGCCTCTTCTGACTTTCCTCGGATGCGTTTAATTGAAACTTCCTTCGTTTCGCGTGCCGGTCCATCTCTTAATTAGACGGAGGACGGTACTCTTTTCTCTAATTTAAATTTGGGATCCAAAGTGGATGTGATACGATGTTGAACGGTGGAGGAGTAATTTTCTAGCCCGGCGATAGTAGCTTGTTATCGTGGGATGTGTGGCGTTCGGTAAATGAATCCGCCACGAGTAATTAATAAAATCAAAATAGTTTAGAAGACTGAATAAGTGTTACTGTTGGAGATCGTTGAATTCGAAACAAGTATTGCAATTATCATAAGAATTGGAAAAAGAAAAGAAGCTGGAAACGCCAAAAAGAGCTCAAAATAAACATGTTTGGATTGAAATCAGCTACGTTTCCACAAAATTATTATAGTTTCAAGCAAAACGGTTGTAAATTCATCGCCGGCGTCAAAGAAACAAACAAAAAGTCATACGTCACAAACAAGAAGTTATGATCGGATCAAAAATCTGTACCAAGGTCACTCACCAAGCTTAAATCCCCTAACTTTTGAACCTGTTGCGTTGACGGTATTCTACTCTAAGATTAAGTTTCTATTACCTTGACTTCTTAACTGTCTAGTGGAAGTGAAAAAAGTGTTATTCTGCTGCTAAGTGTCTGCATAGTCTATAATAAGTCATTGAAATGTTTCCATTTTTACTAAATTGATGATGATTTTCTGACAGCAACACGGTACAACACATGAAACCTTAGTTTTTATTCTTAGGGCAGCATTCAAGAATTGTTACTCCTTTCTATAATGTGTATACAACTGTTCTTGTTAGCCCTAACTAATTTGATATTGATGGTAGACTAAGCAAAACTAGTTGCAGAAATAACACAAGGGAGCTCCAGACGGGAACAAATGTCTGGTACAAATTGGAACAGCCCCGACATAATTTTACAACACAACAAATACTTTGATTCAGCAGAGGACACGATACTCACAACACAATATGGTGGAGCGGATGTGTCATCCATATGACGCCGATACAACCGTCTCAATCGTAGACTAAACATGATGAGACGCGATCGTGTTTTCTTGGTTGGGGCGACATTTCTTCGAGCTGCTCTGTTGAACGGTGCCAAGGTCAAAGAAATAGCAACGCGACGTCTGCGTTTCCAAGAAACTTTGCAGCTGGTGTTAGGCTATTTTTAACTTCCAAGGAAACAGTTGTTTGCCCCCATTGATACAATTGCTCCAATGTATTGAGCTTTACTTATGTGTTTCTTTTTCTAGCCATTTGCAATCGCATTTGGATTCCGTTCAAATGTGAGTTTCCAACTCTGTTGACTCAAACTGAAGTGTGCCGAAACTGTTGTTTCATGTCTCCACCATTCCGATGGGATTCTCCTCAGCCTTTTGCGGTTAGATTTTCGGCTCAACGGGCTCGTATTTCGACGCCCCTGAAACATTGGCTGAATGTTTAAACCGTTTTTGCGAAATTGCGAATTGAAGCCGCCCGCATAAAAAAGTTTCACGCCCAGCGTCAAGCAAGCAAACCGTAAAGTGACACCACATTCGCATTCTCCTTGGCTGCCTCGTTTTATTATCCTTAAATGACACCCAACGCATCGGCATTGAAGTCTTTTGATGTTGGCGGCGTGGAAGTCACGGTGTCTACCGTCCGAAAAACGGGAGCCCAAGAAATCGAAATATCAATTTTTAAATGATCGTTTTGTGAAAAAGAGTTAAGTTTAAGAAAAAGAACTGAATAAAATAAAGTTTAAGAAAAAGAACTGAATAAAAATATTTCAAATAAGATGGGAACAAATATATTAGACTTAGTAGACATCGTTCTGATGCAAGAAGATAGTTCCATCATCTTGAGCCGAAATTCATGTGTTTAAAACCCACGTCAAATCCGTCTATTGTTAATTCTCATCTAATCATATAATTAGTTCCAAAATTTCAATTTGAACGATTCCAAGCTTTAGAAAAATTCTACACATTAAGTGTACATTCTATCCACTTAAGCACTCTCCCTTTCCCCTCTTCGCCTACCTTGCAGTGTAAAATCTTTTCCACCCACAACGGCGGCCCCGATGGTTCCCGGAGCGATCATACTACCGCCGCCTCCGCCTGCTCCACCACCACTAGTGTTTTGCTGAATTTTCTCGATCAACGTTTCCAATCGGGTGCTCGGTCCACGGTAGAGCATCTTCATGACCATCGCATGAAGGCGAACGAACTAATTGCTATCCACGATAACACACTTTTTCTTCACAATAACTTAGATTCTTAACCGACATAACAGAGGAACAAGATTAACAGATAGGCGAGTAGGTTTTTAAACGAACAACGAAGCGCACAACAGTGTAAATTGTATGTAGAACTCAGGACATAAATCACTTTGGTTCAACAAACGAATGAACACTTCCGTGGGGGATAAGGACACTATGAATTTACTAATGGTTTATCACTTGGTGTTATAATTTACCCACAGTTTTCTTCGTCGGTTTCTACAAAAACTCTTGTATTTTAACTTTTACCGCTGATTATCGCAATCACACACCGCCTAGACGAAGTAAATTTAGTGCATTGAAGTCACTATCCACTGGCTTTTATCACACGCGCAACTATCACCCCATTTAGGGAAAGAAAAAACAACACCAAAGCACTGAAGGAGCACCAAAGACTTGTTTATGGGTAACCAGGAATTGGTGCGGAGAAGCTCGCCGACTCAGAGCACAGGACCCAACAGTTGCGAGACCATGTGCATCATCACCAAAGCCTGTCCAACCACTGAATCTGTTGGGACACCTTCGCTCCTTCGGCGAAGGCAAACTGACGGGTTTTGGAGTTGGAGAAAAAAAAAACAAACAACCAGTAACCCGATGACGTCACGCCGTGTAGCGATATGCGGGAAAACACACATACACCGAAAGTTTCCCGCGTGGATCGGGCTCGGTGACCTTGAATTACCGATTCGGTGACCGGTGCGGGAGTATTTACTTGCAAGCGAATCGGTTTTTACCGCTTCAAAAAAGCCAATCACAAGACGGGGTTCTATGTTTAGTCACTTACACTACTGTTTAGTTTGTTTCATTCACACCGCTCCGTTTTTCCATTCGCTTTCTCTCTGTCTCTCTTTAAAAGTACCATATTATTTTGTTAGTATTTGGAAGGCGGAGTCAATGGATCGTTGTTTGGTATCTCTTTCACATGAGAGAGTGTCCCTTTCTCGCCGCCCGGAGGTGCGCTGTTAACCAATGGGGTGCTTATACACAGCTTCTTTCACAGGGTGACTAAGAACAACAATCTAGTACAGGGTGCGGATTTCTAAGTAAATTTAGAATTATTAAATTAGTTAAATTTGTATAAAACCTTGAAGAGTTTTCTTTTTCATTGAAAGTCCTCATGTGTCCCTTTTGATGTTTTCCGACCAAACGATAGGAAGGCAATTGGAGTACACACACTCTTGGGGAAATTTTGGTGAGATCCTTCTCGTACGGAACGGGTTGATTTTGGTTCGTTTCCTGTCCGTATCGGAATCCTTCGCTGGATTCGTGAGCGACAAACAGGACACGTTGCTGTTTACCCGGTTTTTTGTTTGTTTGTCAGTTAGTACATATCCTGCATCCTGGTTTCCCATTGGCCGGACGGTTCGCCCGACCAGAGGGTGAGATAAATAAAGGTCCCCTGGTCGGAACAACGCCGGTCGCAAAGTATATGGGATCGGATATCGCCATCGCTCGCTCGGCGCATACAACACCACACAAAAGGGATTTCGATGAGGACTCGACCGCCGAAAAGGATCCACGACGACGAAGGGTCCCTATCCATTTTCCCTCCCTCATTGTATTCACCCTTTCGCTTCGGCCAACCAGAATGAGCCAGATTCATAACCTAAAAGCTGGTCGTTTTTGTAAGTTTTATTCTGCGCTGTTCAAAAGAACCAAAAGGAGCTATGGAATATCGCTCGGAAGGAGATTTCCTGTCGGACGGAAAAACATAAAAACGAACAAAAAACAGGGACCTCTGCAGCTTGACATGGCACTGTCTGCAGGAAGCATTGGTGGTTTTTATTTTGTGGTTTTTTAAGGATCCGACTGGGAGTGGATTGAATTTCGCCGACAAGCTTGGTCAGTCCTAGGAACCGATTTGCGGAAGAGGCAATTGTTCAGCTAAAAAAGTTTGGAAAAGGATCTTTTCAACGCATTACCTAAAGAAAAAGGTACAAAAAATCCAAACATTTCAGCACTTTGGAGCTGCCATTTTAGATTACGGATAAATTGAAAGGATCCTTGCGTAGCAGCAGTTCCTTTTTCCAAGGTTACTTGCATCGTTCAAAAAGAGGCACAAAATAGAAGTAGGATTAAAACATGTAGATAAAATGGTCTTCTTCAAAGTGAGGAAATAGTTAAGAACCTTTCATTATAGATACAGAGATTTGTCAAATATTTTGGAAGAAATAAATTCTAAAAACTTTGAAATCCAGAATCCAAAATGAATGTGCATACATTGTTTCATCCGGTTGAGTCCTACTCAAGGTTTACCGCAATCCGGTGCAGTTTCATGACAAATTAAATCCAATCCGCAACTGTCCGCCATGGGTTTTCCCGGCAAGAATCTCCAAAACACCCCGGCGACATTTCCATTAGCCGGTCTGGTCGGTTTCTTTCGCTGAGCCGATAAAATATTCATAATGTATAAACATGTCAACGGTCCGATCCCGAACTGTTGCTCTCCCGCGCTTTCCAATGCCCCTTCTTCTCAGCATTTTTCCTGCCAGTTCCCATTACGAAAACCACTTTTCAACGCCAGCCAAATGTAGGTTCGTGTTCGGGTTTTCCGAAATCTGATGGACAGTGAGCACCGAGATTTCCCTCGAATTTTCCCTTCCCGGTCCAGGGCGCGTCCCAGCAGAGTGTCGGTGTTGTTTATCATCAGTGGGACAAAGGTGGGTGTGGATTAGTTACTGCACTGAATGCAACTGAAGCAGGAAAGGGATGTAATGCAAATTCGTGCATTTGGCAGGTGAATTTTAAAAACAAAACCCCACTCGAAACTGTGGACACATTTTCCCAGGGACCAAAGCGACTCCACCTCACCTTTTCTCTCCATAAAACTCTGCTCCAACAATTGGGCATTTGTGTGCATTTATTTTGCACAAAGTTTGACCTCGAAAGTGCATTCGTTTGCAGTGCAGTCACACTAGCTGGGGGAGGCAACGAACTACGATGACACACAGTAAGCAATTTATTCATTTCGCATATCGAAATTTCAATTAACACACTCCAAAACCGGCCGGTGGTGTGGACTCCCGAATACCGAGTCTGGGAGTTCGCGCTGGACCGGGAGTAAATGTACTTTGTATGTTTTTCATCCCACCAGTCACACGGAACAGCAACCGGGGGGGAGAAAAACAAAGTTGGACAGTGTTGGAAGGGTCACTTTTGGACAGTTCCATTTGGACTTTGGAGACAG
>KE525351.1:416598-429081 GCA_000441895.2 Anopheles sinensis
CCTGAATGCTGATTTCTATAAAATTGGATATCTCGCTTCCATAAGATCATTCTAGCGCCTAAATTGATGCAATACGGTGTAGTGTTTTAGTATATTCTATTAGTATATTCTTCGCATTGATTTTTACGTGTGGCAAAAAAGGTTTTATCTATTTGGAACCATTTCAATTACGTTTCCATGCCATATATTTCCCTAGAGCTTTCCATCACGTGTGCGTGTGGTACGGTTTTAATTAAAAATCACTTAGCCAACTCCCATATGCCAATTCCCCAGGGTGGTGGCTCCGAAACCGCTCGACCGAACCCAGTAGTGATACCGACTTAAATTTGCATACCAACCCAGAATCACTCCGTGCGAACTGTAGGGCTTCAATTATGCAATCGTGGAAAAGATACGCCAAAAAACGGGTCGATTCCCCGCTGGAAGAAGGGCAACCGGTGTCAGTTTGATTTTAGCATGTTCGTTTTCGTCGCAGCCAAAACGTCAAAGCCGTCAAACGAAGGAGGAACACAATTTGCTGCAGGACTGATCCGGTTCCGGCGTTCGGCTACTGCATCGGCGTCTGAGGTTGACATTTTGGCCCCCACGGGTTGTTAAAGTAAGAGAAATAAAACACAAAACAATGCGCCTTCACGCAGAAACCGCATAAAAACCCGCGACATCACCAGGTATCCGTTGGAAATGCGCAAAAGGTTAGGTTAGCTATAACAAATAAGCATTAGAAAAACAGTGGCAGCAACAGTGAGCAGTTCGGAAGGAGCTGCAAGGAAAACAGCTTCCGTAAAGGGGATTGACAGCGAACCCTCTCGGTTCAGGTCGAGTTTGCGCCGTTTGCGCCGTCAATATATAGCATGTTATATGCGAACCCAAATGGGTGGAGTTAGGCTCGGGCTCAGTCCCTGTGTGTGTTTATGTACGACACGGTTATTTACCAGCCGAGAAGCAACATGTGGTTCGACTCTGGGACGAGTAAGAGCGAATGATCCTGAATGCTTCCTCGAGGAGATGAGTTCTCAGGTGAGATTTGACGCATGCAGTTTCACGTGGCTTCTCTGGTGGCGCTTATATTTACCCAGATTTTTCTCTAACTTTTCAGGAAAACCGGTATACAACTCGCCCGCGCGTTCGTCGTCACCATCGTCGAGTTCTTTCTTTTCGTCTCGTGCGAGAGGGTAACAGTCGCATTGAAGTCTTTGGGTAGGGAGCCATTTCTCCCTTGCGAAAACAAATACTAGAATCGACCAAATCGACCGATTTCATTCGTGCGATTTTTCCCATTTAGTCCCGGGCTAATTGGTGGCATGAATTTCCTCTCTTAGTTTTTGGTCGAGAGTGGCCGGATGTCCGGAAGTGTGTACGAGCAGGACCGGATCCTTGGGCGATATTTAGCCCTATAAATTAACATCCTTCCGTGGGCACTCCATACGCTCTTCACCTTGCATTGTTTTTGCGAAATAAAACAAACATTTGGCCCTCAAAAGTTTCCCCCTTGTTTGGGAAGTGAAAAGAATTTTCCCCGGCCAGAGGATACTTTGCGGGAAAACAATGGCGATAAGTGACCAAGCGGATTTTATCTCCAGCCGGAAACCCCAGACAAACGTTGCGGCCATTTCCGTACCTAAATGTTGGTCGTTCTTCTCCCTTAATGTCATCACGCCACGGAAGGTGGAGGGCTCTTGGAACGTTTTTAAGGGTGAAAAAGGAGTTTTCTTTACTCGACGGACGACAGCATTGAAGGCTGACCGGAGATTTGCGATGATCATGCAAGATAAAGTTCCGTTGAAAGTTAATTTAATGCTGGGGGAATTTTAAATCCCACTCAAGCGTTGAATCATATATGAAGAATGTGCAGAACTCAAAAGATTTATAGGAAAAAAGAGAAAAGGACCAGGAACGGTGCTTACTCCCACGAACCATATGAATTCCGGAATCAAAGTGCACCTCTTTTCGGGTTGATTATTATGCGGATTCGAAGCTGCATTCACGCCTTTGTTAGGTTTCAGCTGAATGAACGATTTTGCGGAAGATATAAATCGCCAAACCCTAAAACTTACACGCACCGCTTGTCCATTAAACACGCAACACACTCCCAACGGACGATGAAGGAATGCTAAACGGTTTCCGAAACAAAACGAAACCTCAAATTGGCACCATTTAGCAAAAGAAGTAAGTAAAATGTAGTCTAAGTAAAATGTAATCCGCAAAAATAAGAAAAAACTGAATACTGAGGTACCCACGTACTCTCAAACAGTGCGTGGTCCCAGAAAAATGCAAATCACCGCCGAATGTGTGTCTGTGCGTGTGCTTGAAGCAGCCGTTGTCCCTTTGTTCCTTATCGCCCCGGTGCGATCTGGTGCGGGATCTTAATTCTCCCGTGTCTCATTTATGACAACACGACCGGCGAATGATCACATTTTTATCCCACACTTAAAGTACGATTTATTCGCAAACGTGCTTCCCGGGCTTCCTGGTTTTTGGCCTTCAATTCGATTTTTTTTTGGTTCGCAAGACTATTTCCGACAGACTGGACCTTTTACGTAAACATAATGGTTAGATGTTTAATGAGAAAGGCAACTGATTACTTGTAGACAATTTTGGAAAGATATTTTGAAAAAATAAGCAACAAATGTAGAAATATAATGCATGCATTTGGGAGGAATGAGAAATAAAAACTTTTGAAAAGAAAAATACTCATTGATATCATGAAAAGTAGCAAATCACACTACTAAAAATAAAGACAATAGTGACTTAAGTAAAAAGAACGTTTCAAACATATGGATCATTGCGACAAATAACATAAGCATGTTTCAATCTAGAAAATATAAAGTAACAAAATCATCTATTGAAAATTAAAACATTTTAAATCTCAAAGAAGTCAGCTAGCATTGTATTATTAATTAAGGGTAATTTTCTACACCAACATATCAGAGATGATTAGGTATTGGATAAGATACTTAACTCATAAATCAAACTCAAATATAACGAAAAAAAAATCAGCGATCCCAATCTATTACCAAAAATGACTAAATAACTCATCCTGAAGAACAGAAATAGATAAAACAAAGCGATAAATAACAGATTAATCGGACAATATGTATCAAAAAGTGTAGGTGATTTATCCCAATTTTTTAAAGCCAACGGTGATGATTCTAAATGGTCTTAATTCATTTCACCCCGCTCAAACGAAGGCAACAGTTTTTCCTCAGCGGTGACATCCTGCACATTTGTCAAATCGGTGTCCAGAAGCGCCACCGGTTGATGGACTTCTGTCGTCCCACTTTCGAGATTCATCCTTTTTTTAATGCTTTTCTTCTTACATCTATGTTCGAAATCCCTTGGAGGGGTTTCGGGTCGATTAGGAAATAATTACCACCCAGGAAAGGGAATGCGATCGGTACGAAGTTTAGCCCCCTTTACGACACTGTCCATCAACCGATCAATTAAGAATCGGGTCAGAGATGGGACTCGTCCAGCAGGCAAGGGTCAAGTGTCTCCTGTTGACGAATTACATCACGAACTCAAAGCGAGGGATTGGAAGTAGGAAAAAGAAAACGCATCATTAATCAACGAGAGGGTGGCTGAGAGATTACCATCTTAAGGATGGATCTCGGTCGTTGGATATTTCATACGGTTAGGATTGATTTTTCATACCTGCTGTGGGTTTTTGTTTGGATCTTAATCTAATCGGTTTTACCTCGAGCTGGACAATTTTAGGTCAAGATACTTTACATTCACCCACGAGTTCCGGTGGCCAAGTGGGCAATGGAATTCCGGTAACCTTTTGCCGGATTCCGACCAAGGATCACTAACCGAAAAGTTGGCAAATCAGAAATAAAACAACATAAGTTTTCCTTCACTCGGGGTCAAACGCAAAGCAACCAAGTTTCCCGGCGACAATCCCTAAATCAATCAGACTCTGGTAACCCCTCGGTTGCCGGGTTTCCCGCTGATGTCCTGGCTGGTCCCATGTCTGACCTGTCAGTCAGTCAACATCCCAGCTCCCTTCCCTCGGCCCGAAAAACCCTCCCGTGGTGACATTCGTTGACAGCGAATGGGTCAAAACATTCCCGAACGCTTTTCACTTTTTCTTTTTTCTCTCCCCTTCCGTAGCCCGGTGTGGTGCCACATTGGTGCGTCAACGGTCAACGGCAGAGAAGGGTTTCCGGCGAAAATCGACCATGTCACCGGGTGGATTGCTTCACGTCAGGACTAGGGAATCTGCAGAGAGCCGTCCTACTGTGATGTATTAATTTTTAAAACGTCAACAATCAGTTACGGGACCAAACAGTTAGCGAGCAGATTCCTCTCGGAAAAAGGATTCTGAACCGATTTAGTACGTTGCACGGGAATACCATTAGGGGGTTCGCTTTTCTTGTTTAACACAAGACTGCATGAAAATTTGGCGGACCAATTGGAGTCATTTATAAATTTCCAATAAATAACTCTATCCAGATAAATGGAAGAAAAGCTAAAGACTTGAACTGTTCATCATTGTCCTGTTTGAAATATTAATCGGATGCTGATAGCGATAGAATGGAGGACGAAGGTGGACTATACTCGCTAGATTTGCACGGGAAATTGATAGGTAAAGAATAGGAAGTTCAGCTATCGGAAAACATACGAACCAATTTAAAAAAGAAAGGGTTGTAAATTTTAACCCAGAAAAGTATTTTATCGATCGACAATTAAATCACAATCACATGTGAAAAAGTATATAAACTAATCAAATATGGACTGAACACACAAGGACAAGCTTGAATGGTCATTTTATGAGAATTGATTCCACCGAGTTACCCAGAATAAAGTCGAATCTGAAGTGGGCTAAAGGAAGTGTCGTCTTAGGTTGAGTGGCTTATTAGGAATTATCTCCCCATGCCTTTGTTTTCAGCTGAAGAGCATCTTCAGTGTCACTCCCGGAGCCCTTTTATATGGAAAGCATGTTGGGGAAACTTTAAATACCTTCTAAACCATGCCTCACCCATGGATTAAGGGGAGCAACTCGGCAAGGAAAAATGTTAATTCCCACGTTTCCTTCGATTTTCGTCTTTTTCTTACGAATGACAAGTCAGTAAAAGGTGCATACGTGAGACTGGTTGAATGCAAGAAAGGTGTTCAAGTGGACTAAACCGTAATAAAAACATCGGAATTATGGATTAATTACTTGCTTTCCGATGTTCAATCCGTCCCTTGGAAAACACATCGAAGTAATCGGGTGGATTTCGAACAACGGAAAACCTAGTAGCGAAGAAAAGGTGCGCTAGGAAGACGATAGAGTAAAAGGACCAAGTACACAATATCGCTTCCTCCTCAGATCCGGTAAAGTTCATCTGCCGTTTCTGTGGAGTTCACCGTGTTCGGTTTCATTTCCCTTCTACACTTAAATCGCTTCGTTTCGCTACGATGATGAGCTTGCCCTTTCGAGTTTTACCGCCCCTTGAAGATTGCTTGAATTGAAAGGAGAATGAATAAGAAAACACGAAAGAAAGAACAAACAAGAAAAAAACAAACACATAGAAACGGATGGAAGGAAGGAAGGAAGGAAGGAAGCCTCACGTGAAAAGAAGGCGCAAAAAAGCACATACAGGTGCAATTCTTGATTGAAGATGTTGAAAGAGGCGAAAATAAAGGGAGGAAAACATACGATTCCGTTTGTTCGGGGATTGGAGTGATTCGAAACGACGAAAAAAAGAAAAAAAAAGAAAACAGGAGCCGCCCAAGCAATAAAGAGGCGAAAACCACAAAGGCACAACATCCATTCTTTTGGGCGAAAGGAAAAGAGAGAAAAACCGAACCGAACCGAACTGAACGTATCGGAAGGAAAGGTGGGCCGATGTTTGAAAAAAATTCATTCATGAGTTCGAAGTCTGCTCATTGATTCGACTTCACGGGGTTCGGGAATGAGAAAAAAAGAAAGAAATCAAGAAGAAATGCTGAGATGTTTATAGGGTGGATAGAAAGAAGAAGGAGAAAAACTCACACAGAAAAACCAGCGGGTCGTTGAGTGATGAATCAATTAATCCACTACTTAAAGAAGCGCACGGAACGTACGGAGTCACGGATTAGGAGCGGACACCACACACAAATCAACTCGTTGGAGCAGTTGATAGAGTGTTCAACACTTCAACACCGTCTTAAGAACGGGTTGACTCGAAACAAATCCAACATCCTTTCCTCTTTAACCTTTGCCTACATTTCTTTTTGGTTGCCGGAAGTACGTCGCTAAGCCGTGGAAAGGGTTGTTTAGAAGACTTGTTTCTCCTTTTTTAATTCCAATGAAGATGCGATGCTGGTGTAGCTTGATTGGGAAAATATTTATCCGATTTGGACACGCTGTCCCACAGCTGCCACCGGAAAAGTTGAACAACAAGGTGTGAAATCTCGTTCAGGGGTCAATTCACGAAACCTCAATCAGATCAAGAAAAAAAGGGTCGTTTAATTACCCAAAAGGTGGGAAGCATTGGTTGGGTTTGAACTCGAAAACTAATCATTTCTATTTCATGCGTGTTTAGTTTTAAAAAGGCTCGTAGGTAGAATAATATAAAAGTGCTTAAGTTGCACTTTCTGTAACATTTTGAAGATCCTTAAAACCGAAATGAACTAAAATAAGAGATAATAATATTTTTCTAAAGGATCAGTATTCTTTTTAGTAATAAAGAACAGTTCCAGGGTGATTTATTTGATCTGCGCTTGAGTAAATGATAATTCGACAGGAAAGAAAGCAATTCGCTTATTCGTTTGAAACTTGCCTTGAATACACTACAAAGGATGCAGCAACACAAAAACAATATTTATGATCTTACTTTTCCGACAAATGGCAACGACAAGATAAACTTTATCCGCGCAGCGCAGGAAAAAATCTCCCCAAAGGCGACTCCGGCCATTTTTGGGAGGTCGCTGGGGGGCATAAATAAATTGTGAAAAATGCGCAACGCACTCCGTCGTCACTTGCAGATGATACCTGGCTCAACAGTGGGAGGGAAAAAGAAAACTAACAAACAAACAATGCAATACGCAAACTATCAACCATCCCCGCCTTTTTGTTTTATAGTTTGCTGATGCTAAGGAAGTTAAGGGCAACGGGAACGATGCCGAGGTAAAACATAAATGGAACCTAGCCGGTCAACCCCGGGCGCCGGCCTGCCACGAGTTTTCACCGAGGAAAAGCCTCGCCCTCCTCTTCGCAGTTGTATTTCGTGTTATTTTTCCCCTCTTCTGCTCCGGTTTAATGTCGTCAATCTGACACGAGCCAAACAAACGGAATGCCGCCAGGTACTTCGTACCTCGGTTTTTCCTCTCTTTTTCTGTTGAGATGGAGAAGATTTTCTTCCTCTTGTAGGTCATCTCGACACCAGCCCCAAACCTTAAAGCGCACGCGATGTTGGAGCCTCCGACGTGAGCAAAATGTCACCGTTTCTCCAGTTTATTATTTCCCTCCCAAAAAATGCTTTGCAGCGAGTACAATTATTATTACCTTTACCGGTTGTTACTGTTCGACATGACCGTTCGTTGCGTGGAGGAAAACGGTGGGGGTTCAGATCGACGGAAGGGGTGGGTGATTCTTTCGACGAATCACCATCGCAACGAGGGCAATAAATAAAGGATACGTACACGGATGACAGCAATCCGTCACCCGGGCGAGGGAGCAAACCCGAAGCATGGTTGAGGTGTGTGGACAGTGGAGGGGATTATGTTAAGTGCATCCGATGTAACAATTATAAAATGCAGTACTTTTTCAAGTTACTTTGTGTGGTAAACAATTTAAGAGGGAAATAAATCGAAATTTGCTGAATTTATTTTGCAAACTTACATCTCTTTTTGGTTTAATCTCAATTTACATCTTAGTTTTGCTACTTTTTATAAAAAATGCCAAGTTTATGAAAAACATTTTTATGATCGACTAACGCTCCAACTAATAAGTTCTAATTGTCTCTATGATTCTCCTTCCAAATGCAATTCAACAAGATATTAGGAATAAAAAACGTAGGAAACAAGAATTAACTTCTGTTTGTTACAATTTTAACTACACAAAACTCTGAAGATGGATGAAAAATAAGCTGCTTTAGCAAATTAATTTTGCTGTACGCTTGACAAACGGTAATGTCATTAAAAACATGCGAACCGCTTTGCATGTTCTAGTTGCGAGACAATACTGTCCTTGTCTGAAAAACAATGAACGCAGGAAACGGCTAGTCGAGCGGGAGGGAAAACGCCCGAAGCGCTTCGGGAGAGGTGGGAGTCATCTCCTTGTCGAAGCGCGGAACACAAACAACGGCAACCGGCTACACCGACCGGCCCGATGCTCGCCCGTTCCTCGGAGCGAGGCAAGAAAATTTCGGAAAAGTCATAAAACATGCCCAAATATAACGAGTGCAGCAATCTCGTAATAATGGTGCCACAGATCGCAAGCGGCTCGAAACCGTGGCGTCCACGGACACGTCTCGTTTGGTGATTTCTGAAAAATTAAAACAAAAGCACTCCCGGGGAAAGGGAAAAAGGGGGCCACGTCGGAACGAACGGAACATCATCATCATCATCCTGGAGGTGAAACACGCTGATCCGTTGCGGGAGATAGGGAAACCCGGAGAAGACATCAAAACGACCTCCGGAGACCCCGGGATCTCGGCGTTCCGATTTTCCTTGGGGTTTTGGGGGAACAAGCGACCGAAATGTTCGTCCCGGTGGTACCGTTTTTTGGGGGAAACGGGGGACATACACTCAAAATCTGTCCCCAAACAGAGTCACATACGAGCATCAGTGTCGGTGCGACAATCGACATGATCTGCGCGTGATCTAGATTTGCGCACTTGCATTCGTTGACGCGGGGAGGGAAGTAGTTTAATAATTTTCAACTGTCCACGTGCGAGCTTGAACCGAAACCGTTCGCTATGATCATAAAATTTAGCTCCGATCGTTTTATGACAACCACTCTCGCACTTTGCAACCCCACCGGAGGGGGAACAAAAGGCATTCTTCAGCGACCAACCTGATGGAATTTTGAGGACAACGCGCACAGATTGGGCACAGATCGATAACGCCGAAGCTCGACTTTTGGAATCTCATTCCCAATCATCACATGAGAAGCAGCGATTCGTGGAAGAGTATGCTTTCGGTCCACGAACGATTTAATTTTGATCCAATCCCTTAACATTAAACATGTCGATGTTTGCATCGTTTATGATAATTAGTTATCCGAATAATAATTTTAAAATAATGTAAAAAATGTTGAATTTATATTCATAATAGTTATTTCAGATTTAGTTTAGTGAAACAAATATTCGAAAAAAAAGAGCTGTGTGAACTATAATTTAAAAAATTGGCAACTACTTGCTTAATAAAAGACAAAAAAAATTTGACACTAGAGAAGTGAAATAGAAAACTAAAATATAGTAGAATTATGAAGCTACCAGAAGATGGATACCATATGTATCATTAAAGTGTAGCAAAGGAACCCGAAATACAAACGTACAACAACTAATGAAGTGAAATAGAAAAATAAAATATAGTAGAGCTAAGAAGCTACCAGATGTGGATCAGAAAAGTGCAGAAAAGGAGCTCAAAAAACATAACGACTACTATGGAAAATTGTTTACCAGAGAAATGAGAGAAAAAGAACTTAATAAATACATTTCCAAAAGATAGTTAAATAGAACAATTAACAAGAGTAGAATTAAGCATTGGTTCCAAAACATATTCAGCCAAACCTAAAATCAAAATATTCCTTAGTACTCAAGTAAATAGGAAAGTAACCAACTGCAGGATAAAATAAATATAAATTCTTGGTGCTGAATCTTGATACAAGAAGTTCCTTTCGGTTCGTTACACCGTTACTTTGAACAGTCATACATTGAAAAACAGATGAAACCTGAAGCAACAAACTCCTTCGCTGCCCAAAGGTGGTCGCAGCAGACCCATTTAAATTAAATTCGATGCGCCTCTATTACGCCACCACCACGGATTCGATTCGATTTTACCTCCTGCCGGTTCTGGTGACCCAACACGGCCACCCGATTGGATAGGGATCTTCCTTGGCGGACAGGTGTGTCACAACTCGGCAAAAGGTGGTTGAAAAGAAAAGCTGGTAAACCACAAAAACCGTCGCCTTTGCTTTAAAAACACGGAACAGCAACATCGAAATGTGTCCGCTTCAACAAGTGGAACGAAGCATCGAAGGCACCGAAAGAAGGGAGAAAATAAACCTGTCATTCGCTCCAGGTGACTTGGTGCGCAAATTAGGCAGCTGAAGACGAACCCGCTCCCCATTTCGAACAGCGCGGCCCAGGGTTCAATGGGTTTAAATGCGGTGCTGGAAACTGATTGGAAAGTTGGAAAAACATGTTCTTTAGGTAGCGCTTACCCGTCGATTCTAGACACCCCACCTTGCTTGCCTAATCCAACGCGAAGGGAATAAGATTGGGAAACGTTGTGGTTTCTTGGGTTCGGGCGAAAACAAATCGAGGAGAATGAGAAGAACCTCACAAGAGGAGCGTAGAAACATGCGGCATAAGTCGGTTGGAGGTTAATTTAGGCACGCGCACGTGCTCACAAACCCGCACTGCACGAGGGCGTGCAATACAGGGAAAACTCTTTCGGCGGCTTCGGTGGCGGTGGCTTTTGTGGGCTCTACGTGCGTCCTTTGAACTGCGGCGTGCCACAAACACATGCTCGAGAAGGCGTTTGCAGAAAACCGAGGTCTAAACATATTCTAATCACGCTTTAGGCCAGCTTTGCGCTTGTGTTTCAATTGCGTCCAGGTTGGTTTGTTGCTTCCTTTCTCTTTCGATCCATTCCCAGGTACTTGTATGTCTCAATTATCAGTTTTTTAAAGTTTTTGATGGTTACTTATTTGCTTGTTTGCAAATTATAGGGCATTGATTGTAACTTTTACTGTTTCAATTATAAAATATTTTTTCGCTTTTTTCGATCTCTTAGGTTAGATTTTTTGGGTTCTTTTTCACTTCAATTAATTTTTAAATTAAAAACCAACTTTAATAAATCTGGTTTGAAAAGTCTACTGTCAACATTTTACTCTGAGTTCAACGTGCTAGTGTACGTCTAAGACATGGGTGCAGAGTGATTTAGATCGTAGCAAATCAAGCCCCCTATCATCGCCATCATCTTCAAGGAGAGCCGTAGCAAGTATTGTACATTCCAGCGGCGACGACTACGCGCTGCATTTTACGACTTTGGTGCAAAACTGGGTAACGGTAGCCGCGCCACTCGGAATGTGCCCCCTATGCACCGACAAATGGCTCTATTCGCTCCGAAAAATACAAGAAACAAGAAGTCAAAACTGTAGCAAAACCGAGCCATGCTGCAATCAAGCCGCGGGATCACAAAGCCATGGCGAAGAAACCTTGACTTGGCGGCAAAACCTGACTTGATTCCGGAAAAGCAGAGCCCCCACCGACCGACCTTAGGCGGATGATGCAAACAAGATGCTGATCTGCTGCGCGTGGTGCAGAAGTAGTAACGCGACGATGATGGCTTATATGGTGCACTTTGAATGCAGTTTCCGTCGACACACGCGGGAAGGTGACGATCGCGTTTGCGATCGCAGCAGTCTTTGCGAAATCATTCTGCATTCGTGAAGGCACACGAGCGAACGCAATGGGATTCATGTAGGGTGACCAACAAAAGGTTTTGAATTTGATAACAATGCTCCAAGGTAAAATAAATATTTTGTAAAGATAATATTAACAAAAGTTAATGTATGAGCAAATTGGTAAAATTTTTAAAATAGGAAAGTAAAATAAAATATTTTGGAGCAATATTGGCTTTGGAACATAAAAATGGATATTATAAATTAAGATAAAAATTACTAAAGGAAAGATTTCTTTGTCGAAACATTTCACCACATGCATACAACTAAGTCGGAAAAAGTGCTATAAATTTGTTTGGTTTGGGTTTGGATAATTTTGGATAACTGGTATATAGCAGTGTTATGAACCAAGAACCATAATATATTAAAGTTACTGATACACTATGCATAAAATCGTTTGTTGTAGGTAAAATATTAATAACAAATGACAGTACATAGTGTAGGTGCAGTCTCCAATCAACCTAATGCATCTGAAACGTCCTAAACATCCTAAACGGTGAAGCGACTTTATCGCGTAACCATGGAGCAATTTTGTTGCCAACCAATTGCTAAGAACACGTTTGCCGGTCATCCTTTGCGTGGACGGTTCTGGTAACCCTAGTTCTACATCCAGTATTCCACGAGCCGCGAGCCAAAATAAAACAAATGGATAAGAAACGCCACCAAGCCACTGCAGGGAGGGAAAGTAAGACGAAGGACTCGTGCACACCGAGGACATCATAAAACCAACCCCCACCAATCCTCGTATCCAAAGCAAGGGGGGCAAATAAAATCTGAACTTAATAAATCAACACGAAAAACACGTCAATGTCACGTCGGGAAAGGGCGAGCCCCCTCGAAAATGCCTCATCCTGCGCGTTCTGCTTGCCAATCGTTTGGATTAG
>KE525351.1:437647-448562 GCA_000441895.2 Anopheles sinensis
CGCAGCGTCTCGACGCGTAGGTGGTGTCGTTTCAGATTGTGAGAAGATCTCGACGCGCCCAGCTATTTTCTCGCTTTTTCAAAGTGTTTGTTTACTTTTTGTATGAAACTGTCAGAATAACGACGCGGATCTCGACGCCCGAATCATGATAACCCTAAATATTTTATTTCTTTTCTTAAGGTATATGCTCTACAGGTTTCACCTTTACACGTTTTTGATGTGTTTGTTTGTATGCTTTGAACCATTTCACCATTTTTTCATAATCAAATACAATTCATTCTTCTAAAAGAACGTAAAAAACTAGTTCTCTCATTTGATTGCTTCACAAGCGAGCCAAGGGAAACACAACAAACCGCCTCATTTTAAGACGATTTTAATCGAATACATCTTTCTTGCCTCCTTTTATTAATCGAGCGAATAATGTTCATTTTTCTCTAATTGTGTTCTTTTGTTCACCTTTTTACAACCGTTTGACATTGTGATGCTATCATGTGATACGGTGTTTCGTAAACATTTTTTTATTATTATTCAATGGATTCTTAAACCTGAACCGATTTTAAACTACCATTGAGGACACAAGCGTATTTTCTATGCTCTTCCACATCTCTTTTTGCTCTCACAGCGGGACACACTCCTCACGAAGGTGAAGGTGTTGCGTTCCCTCTAGGTGACGACAGTGTTGGGACGCGTACAGAAAACCATTCTCCGCCTCGTTGGAGATTGCTTTACACTCACCTCACCTTTACCAGCCCGAGAACAATCACAAGTGAACACAAGTTTTCCCTCTGGGACACACGACCGGGCGTGTCCTTCAATGGTTGACGGAAAGGAGGAACACAAAAAACAACGCAAAGAAAAGCAATCCGCCCTCAGAGGTCCCCAGGGTGTGCAGGGAAACTATTGTTTTCCGAAGGTAATGTGAACCACTATTTGCGTAATTGCTGTGCGCGTAAGGGGAATGAAGAAAACGAAATGGAAAAGGGAAGCCTCAAGCAACGTTTATCAGCTCCTATCGTGCGTTGATCAAACATTTCCGCAAAGAACAATGTTCAAGCCGGGAGAAGACTGGCAGAAAAAGAAGGAAACAGCAAAGCATAAAGGATCAATCCAGGGGATGAATGAAATCACCACGGGAGATTCATCGTCCTACCACCCTGCTCCCTCGGTAGAGGACGGGAAATATCGCGAAAAGAGGCTAACGCCAAAGGCGGAACATCACCGCCAAGGTAACGTGATAGTTTTTGAAGAAAAGGTCCCTTGACCAAGCCTTCGTGTCTTTGTACAACCTGTTTCCTCCCGGGGCCTTTTGCATGAAATTCTTCTCTTATTTCTTCTTTATGTAATCTCCGACGAATGTTTTCAAAGATTCCAAACACCAACAACAAATTAAGAGCTTGCGTTCACCAAAGAATAGCTCCACAGCGAACGTAGAATTCCGCAGACGCTACCCAGAAATTCCAGAAGTATGAAATTTGATATTAAAATTGTTCATTACACATGTTTTACCGGCCGGACCGGAATTTATTGCTCGCGGGAAACGCTGGATGACAAAACCCCCCGGGCCCGAACAATGGCCTTCCAGTGGTGAGTCGAAGTTATTTTGATAACTTTGCGGTGTGAGCATGCCGGAATTAGCTGGTGCGTGAAGTATTTGGAGAATTAGACAAGACATTTCACACTATTCGTCCAGATCGGAAAGCGTGGAGGAGAAAATTGACCACTATGGCAAGCGAATTCCACTTGAGGCGTAGATCCGGCAAGCATCTTGCCCAGGATCTTAAGGGACACGTTAGGAAGAAGACAGTCCATTCCATGCGAAGCCAACTCCGCACGGTATTCTATGCCAAGACACATTAACGGCCGGGCTCTAGAGTTCGCTATCTCGCTTTTGCTCTCTTTCTGCTGGGCAGCTCGTGTAGCAGTTCTCGGGCGCGCCCGTCCTTCCTAGGTGGTAATATATGCAAAGTCTGATGACGCAGGAGCTGATCCACACTGCCGGTAGAAGGGAAGCCATTACTCCAAAGCGTTGGATCTTAGTCCTCTCCCGTACCTTGCCACTTATAGAACGTCCTGTGTGTTTATGCCTGTTGGTGTGCGCACATGGTGCCTCCATGTGTCCTTGAGCATGTGTGTGACTCGCCCAGACCGAAAACAGCCGAAGAAGTACGTTCAGTTACATCAAGAAATTATTTTCCCCCGGGGACTTCTTTCCCAAGCCAGACTCGGGAGCTCAGCGTAAAGGATGGGTTGGGAAGTATGTTCTTCCCTAAGAAGTCGGAGTTGGAGTAGGCAAGGCAACGCCAGCAAAGAGGTACCATACTAGAAGTCGCAGTTCCAATGGCACACACTGGATACTGGAAGTGAAACAAGAGTCTGGTGGGAGAACGCAGAGGTTCACCTGTGACCCTCCTTGTCGGTACCTCCGAGTCCGCCAAGTGGAGACAAAACTCAAAAAGGGTCCCCAGCTGGTCCCCAAACGACTGCTCCAAGGAAAGGCCAAAGGTTAAGTTGTCGTGTGATGAATTAGGTGATGTTTTCCACGAAACGGAACGCCTTGGCTCCAATATTCTGGCATTTCTGCACAATTTTGGTTTTGCCCCGAAAATGACTATACTTTTAATGAAAATATTTTAACCAATCAACCAGGTGGCCCTCAATCAGGTGAGATCCCAGGTGAGCAGCGCGGAGAACCTTTTCATCAACCCCGGCGTTTCTAACCGAAGTGAGGGATTATCTTTTTTCCCTCCGAAGCGTAGATTGTTTCAATTTTTAATCACAAAACACACGTCTCCGGTACACATCTGCGGGGACAGATAAATAATCATATCAAACCAGCTTCAAACCTTTATCAGCGGTGTACACCCGAGTCCGTGTCTCTCTTCCATACGTCCTAGCTGTACTGGACCATCCGTCCGTCGATCACCTTAACCGGGTGTGGACCCGGGCTCAATATCTCCCCAGGGTACCTTTGTTTCGTAGCTTCGGCTTGCTTGGGTTTGCTCTGTTACAGCGTATCGATTCTTCCACCCCCATCACACCAAAGCATTCGGGGCGAGTGTCCGTTTTTCCCGATGAGGAGTGCGCCCTCATACAAACCGAGGAGCCTGCTCCCAGCTTCACAGTTATCATTTTTATTACCCAATTGATCACCGAGACTATAATCTACCGAGAGACACCCCGGAGATGCTAGTGGTGGAACAAAAAGGACGCCTACACCGGTGTGCGATAATGGGAGGACAAAGGGACCTTCCCAAATACATCCCACTTCCATCAGGATTCTGTCAACAATCTCTCTCTTTCCCGCTTCCACATGCTTACTCGGGGTACTCCAGAGCTCGGTGCAACTACTCCAAGAGCTCGTCCGAAAACTCCAGTCCAGTGTTTCCCTCAAATCTCCAACCACTCCCACTCACCAAACCCCGCACAAAAACAACATCGCACAAGGGTACCGCAGTGAGCAATAAAGATAAATAAATGAAAATATTGGTAAAAGTGTGAAATGAACCGGTTCCTGCCTCGGAGGTTTTTCTACCGGGCCAGCGAAGAAGTTTGCACCGAGAGTGATGGGTTCGACACTCGGGGAAAACCCCCCCACCAGGGCTGGGGTGGGCCTTTCCGTCCGGTCCGGCAGCGTTTGCGAGGGAAAACCACCCAAAGTGAGTAGGTGAGTGACAATTTTCGACACCCGGTGAAGGACATGTGGACGTGATTGTGCTGCCGACAAATAGTCGGAACTAGGTGACACGAGGAAGCTCGGGAAAGGCCTGGGAGGAAAGAAATTGCTTCCATGTTTTCCCACAGCAGCTCCAAAAGTCCACCAAAAGGTACCCATTCTAGGCGAACATGGCCCAGGTGACGTGGAGTGTATAAAAATCGTATTAATTATTTATACAATATTCACTCTCGCACCCGTCCAAGTGTGATGGTCTTGTTCGTTGTTCTCCTTGGGTTGTGATTATCTACCGTGAGCGTGAAGGAGGCTTGATAGTCTTAGATCTACTGCCTAGAATCGTCACAGTTTGATACTCTCGATCATTACATCGTTATTCAGTCAATTAAATCCAAAGCCAAGCCATCGTAAACCTAGTGAATCCCTGCAGAATGTGATTACTTCTTAATACCATTAGAGCAATTGGTTTCAGGATTAGATGTATGAAATTCGTGCCTTAACCATTAAAGATAAAATCGTTAAAAATAATAACCATGTTGAAAAGACCCATGGCATTTTTGCAATAGTATCTATATTGGGGTCAAAGAATAAATAAGACCCCAGACATCGTTTATTCCGGTCGTGGGTACACCTGTTGTACGACGATGCTCCTAAAGGTATGCAAACGGGGTATATGAATTCCATAAATTCGACCTAGAAGTTTTTGTACCGTTTTATGGGCCTTTAAATATTCGGCAACGCAATCACGTACCCTTATTTCACAAATTTATAACAAAGTCCCTTTTTCTGTAGACTTAGCTCAGTTTGCTTGCTTTGGGCTATAATTTGAACTATAATTTACAAGGTAATTTAACATTTATAAGTATATTACCCTGTGTTCACTGTATGATTAGTTTAGGCCGCTAGAATCTTTTATATAAACTGTTAGCGTTCAAATATTCGAAAAGAATGCATGCAATTTGCATAGCTTCAGGCGCATATGTTAACTTGTAGGAAGACGAGGACGAGGGTTTTGGTATGGGCCTCATTTACCCTTTTACCAAAAATGTTAAAAACGACGAGTTGGTTTAATACCTTCTCTATACGTCCATTGTACCTCTCTAATGGTTAATTAGACTTTAATCGTTTTGTGGAAAGTTCATAATAACAATTAGTATGCAACGAGTATAATTTTCTTGCCACTCTGCAACGTTTTAATTAAAAAAAGACTGTTCCGAGCAATGGAATCTGGAAACGATCGGTACGCCGAATAGGCGCCAGAAACCGAAGAAATTCACACCAAAGCACCAAAGCGACCCCCCATTAGGTAGGAAATTCAATTTGTGCACAGTGGAAAAGCAATCCACACTGCCGATCCTATCACCGCCAATGGTCAACTGGAGAAATAGATCCGAGCAAACGACCAAACCGAACGGGCTAAACAAAATGGTTTGACGGGGTTTGCTTCATCCGCCCGGGGGACAAATTTTCCGAAGGAACACAAGCTACGGAAAAACCTTCACCTCCTTGGGTGGAACGGAGGCACCGTCTTGGAAGCGGCCAAAGCGAAGGAAAGCCGAGACTCTCTATCGCTCGTTTGGGATTGATTTTGTAAATTAAAAGAATCCGCGACCGCGACTGTCACCGGTGCGCTGTCAACGGTTAAATGGAATTACAGCAGCGCAGAATGCGCGGTTCTTTTAGCTTCCGATGCTAAAAGGATTTAGCCGGCCTAGTGCCACAAGCACACCACGAACAGTTTGGTTTGTATTTTTAATGGCCACCAGACAGAAATACGGATTCGCCATTGGTGTTCTCTTTTTTTCCGCTTCGTCGCCGTCTGCACTCCTTTTTTGCCGGCTGGTTCATTATTTTTGCCACCGGTTGGATGGTCCATCCGTTTTCTCATCACCCTTCACACACACACCTCTCTTCACCATCGTTTCCATTTGGTTTTTATTTTAACTTGCAGAACTTCCCCATCAGTCTCGTCTTTGCCTTCTGTTTTTTTTTGGTTCACTCCACTAACGATGGCTTCGTGAATCCCCTAAAGGTAGGCAAACGTTGCGACACCAGCCATTGCCGCATCCTTTCGATGAAGCAATAATGCGTCTACTTTACACACGTATGCGTGTGTCTGCATGCCGATGAGTGTCGGTAATGTGATCTCCTTTACCTTCGCATGCCACCATACCACCACCACCCACGCATTGCCAGCCCTTTTACCACATTTCCCAAACCTAATACACATTCAATCCATCTGAATCTCGTTCAGTGCCGCCTACTCTGTCTCTTTTTCTCTCTCTCCCTCTCTCTGTTGCTTCGTTTCCTTTCTTCCGCCCTATTGCTTTTCCCTTAACGAACACTTTCCCACACCCTCGCTTTCCCTACGCAGAACGCCGTTCGGGTTTTGTGTATCGGCGTACTGGGTGTCTTTCCGACACGGCCACGACACTCTTGGGTGCCTTTTCACCTGAAGCATGGGAGTGATTTCAATATTACCCGGTCCTCACAGGCCCCCGCCCGGCCTCACTGTCGGCCGTGCCAGGGCCGAAACAATTCCACCCGGCGTCGCAGTGGCCTCGTCCACCCTGTCCCCACTCCTACCCTCGTCGCCGTCGGCCACCCAGCTTCGAAAGCGAAAACCCCTAGAAGATAATTTATTTCCGAAAGGCCCACGTCGAATAATGGCACTCCCTCTACCCATCTTTGGGGTTTCCCGGGTGGGGGTGGCACCACGGGAGGTAGCGGGGAGTGATGATTCTCGAAATTCTCGATCTACTTTTTTCTCCACTTTGCGCTTCGGTATGTGTTTACGCGTGTGAAATTTCTTTTCCATTCCTTAGTCGATCTCGTTCCATTGTTGCTTCAAGTAAGATTATTTTGTATTATGGCAGCCAAAATGACAGACATGTGTATTCTCTAGCTTGAGCTGTGTACTTGCACCAAGCTTAGTAATCAACCTTATTTAGTTGATTCGGAATGCGCCTAAATGTATGCAAATGCAAATACCACCAAAACACTAGGTGTCCATAGATCACTAGGTGTCCAACTTCTACGGAAGTAAGCTAAACCCGAAAACTTGACACTATTAACACAATTCTAAGGAATGAAACAATCAAAGCCATAAAATATGTTGCAGTCGTGTGAAACACAACCAGAACCAACCAGAATTCATCTGTACCTCACAAAGATAAAAAGATCACGCAAGGACTGGACGAGAGCGGATGGTTCGGCTACCGCAATCGGAACCGGGAGAGAAAGAAATAAATAAAAAGCCCATCCGTGCGCGGTCCATCGCCTGGCGGTGCTGATGGGGTTGCTGGAATGGCTGGGCTAAAATCGGACGAGAGTTCGCAGCCACAGCGCAATCGTTTGGGGAAATGTGTTAAAATAAATTATCCTCCGGCACGGGGTCGTTAAATTAAAATTATATTATCACTGCGAGTGTGGTGCCGCCGCACGGGACGCAGGAAAAACTCGGTACCGAGGGGAAGGCGGGGTGGTTCTGTTAGCCACTGCGGTTGTGGTTGCTTTCCGGCAATCCGGGAGGGCTATCAATCGTCGATTTTAAGCTGATGGAAGGGCGAGCCCTTTTTGGAGAACATATTCCCATTTCCGTTGTGTTTCCGTTTGTGTTCAACAAGGCAACGCGTTATCTGTTCAGATTCGATCTAGAGGTGGTTGCCTCGCACAACACCCAAAACTCAATCAACCGTTTGGTTCTATTTTCTCCTAACGACCCTTGTACATTATTCTCCGAACGATTGGAGGATGTGGAATGTGCTACAAAACGGAAGAAAATACCAACGCCAGCCTCACTAAAGACCAGTTGTGGGTGAAATGAAGTGTCAACTCGAGCGGTCGAGCACTAAAACATCACGACAACTCGATTCCAACACCTTGCGGGAGCAGGCGCAGGGGCTAAGGAGCGAAACCCGAAGCGACGACTCCCGACCTTGAATAATTGATGTCACTTTCACCCATTTCCACGTTGGTGGAGTAGTACGTGATCTGAACCGAAAGGGAACGGAGCAACGCGCATCCGAACAGTCGAACGGTCGCTTCGCTTCGGAAAAGGATAAAAAAAGCGGTTCGGTCACAGCATGCGGCGAAGCACTTTCGCTCGAACGACCGCAATCACGTCGCACCTAAATGTAGGCAACGTACGAGGAGGCACACCACGCCGACAGTCTATTGTTGGGCTAAACCAGTTTTCGCTGTTTGCGCCAAGACACTCTCGAAAACGAATCATCGCCCATCGCATTGAAACGAGCTGAAGATTTTCCATGGACTGGGAGGGACACTCCGTTCGTCCTTTTTTTCTTTTTCGCCTGTCAGCCCTTTATAAACAGGGTGCAAATAAAGTTAACGAGCGATAGATTTCCGGGATCCGGTACCCCCATATCTCGTTGTTCTGCTGTTGCTTCTCCCTTTTTTCCGGCGCCAAGGCGCTCCTTCGCTGTCGGTGTTTATTTTTCCGACCGGTGTATTTTCTATCCAAACGCACACCGATTCCTTCCTTGGGGTGACGGAAGTACGCGCGTGATTGTTTTCGGTGTTTATTGCCAGCTAAATGTTGGTGGCTTGTTTGAATTATACATGACTTTGAGAAGGAGAACCATCTCAGGTAGTGCTTTTCTGTGACTAACGGAAAGTTTTTCCACCGAAGAGCGAAGAATGGGTGAACTATTTTCGAACTCATTTAACAGTAGTAGTAGAAGTATTAGTGGTAGGCCTTTAAGGACCGGGACACACACCCGGTTCGGTGCTCAGTTGCAATCGTTGTTGTGGATTATTTATTATCCTCACACATCTCCCCGGAGGACAACCGTGCCGAAGGCGGTGGCCGGGAAACGGGTTTGGGAGAGTTAAAAATAAAAAAGCACCAGCCCACCACTTTCACCAACCGACACAATGGTTCAAGAGAAAACGTCCACCATTAGGAGCGGAAGACGACGGTCGGACCGTCTAAGGTTGTTTAATGTTTGATGAGCAAATTTGGATTTCCTATTAAACTTCCGGGCCTTGGGATTGGAGAGAGTTTAGTGGAAAAGCGATAAGAGGAAGTCAACTAGGTTTACGTTTTCTTTTCCACCCAGAATAGGATTCTTGACAATTATCTACAAGCAACCGCAGGAGGGAGGGGTTGAGGAGAAGTGTGTATGTTGTTCGACCTAACGTTTTAGTCCCATTCCCCTCGAGTGTGCCTGTCAACAATGCCGAGGTTTTCTGATGGACGTCCGCCCGTTCGGCTTCGCTGTGTAAAGCCGTACAGTACGGGTGTAAAAAGTACTTGTACAAGATCTCTTCACTTATTCCTTATTCGGGGCCAAGGGCCACGACCTATCGGGCTTCTTAACCACCCCGGGGGAATAGTTTTTAGATAGACTGTGTCAATTCAAAGCTACGCCCGATAAACAAGGGGAAAAGAACAGTAGCAAAGGGACATAAATCAAGAACTCCAAAAAAGCGACAGTAGTCCGACGGATGAAGGCGTTCGTTATGTGATGCATTATCCCGTACCCCTTCTATGTCCCAAGGAAGACCGATGTTGCTTCGGCACCGGTAAGAAATTAGCCTACAATTATACATTGTGTCTTACGTGCCACACGGTGTGTGTAAAGGACCAACCCCGATACCAACCCAACGGGTACGTGGATGAGGAGCTTCTTATTCGGGTGGAGAAGGAAACGATTTAGATAAAATTTGCATAACTCACCCGAACGTCGGCATGATGCCGGTCGTAAATCACACACTCCTGAAAAGGAAACCCTAAGATGGACGGATAGATGCGACCGCTCCGGACGGCTGGGTCTAAACAACGAAAAACAAGTGGACGTTCATCACCGGCCAAAGATTCGGTACGTCTTGGGCGTGGGTCTATCCGTCTAAAACAAACACAACCACGACGTCCCAGACGACGGTAGCAAAAACGCAAACGGCACGTCTTAATTATTCATCGATGGACCTTTTCTTCTACCCGGCGCACCATCGATGGAAGCCCACCTCTTCGTGCTATCATACACTGTGTGTTCTTGGGTTGTCCCAGTACGCCAAAATATGCCTGATGGAGATTTCGGTAGTTCTTTTAATGGACAAACCCGTACGGCAAAAGGGGAAATAAGATCATCAGTCTCATCATGCAACTCATTATGAAGGAAACCGTTCTTGCCAACCTAAAATCTTGACAAGGATACCGGGTCAGTAAACTTATGCAGTTTGTTGCTCGTATTGGAGTCTGTTATCTTCGACCACTGTTACATTGTTATTGGTTGCTTGGGGAATGACAGAAATATACCAAACGGCGCAGATAGTGAATGTATTCACATGTTCACGAGAGGGAATGTTTACAGTTCCAGTCTTGGGCATTATACCTTCCCTTGGATGCATCATTTATGAACACCATTGGCAATTGTAACCCGCTTTAACACCCTACCGGGATTATCATATACTCCAATTGCATTAATTAAACTCGTCCTTAGGAGACACTAGTTCCTCAAGGATTTAAAATAAACAGAATATTGTAATCCATGCTGAGGCAGTTGCTTACATTATGTGTAATAATATTTTGACTAACAGTTTGAAAGAGATTACAGACAAGACAGTTTCACTTACCGGAACAGAAGCTATCCGACGTAAGCTCGTCGTCGTCGTCGTCGACGTCATCATCCTCACCTTCCAGTGGCAGCTCGTCGTCCTCATCGTCTTCCTCATCGTCCACATCTAAATTATCACCATCATCATTAACATCGTCCTCGTCCTCATCGTCCACCACATCGTCATCCTCATCGTCGTCGATATCTTCGCCCTCGTCACTACCGGCGTTGACCACTTCATCACGCTCACCGGCGGTAAGCAACAGCTCTCCCGAGTGAATCGATTCGTTTCGCAATTGTGGCTCACATTTGATCGCTTCCGTGTCAACAGCTGCAAAGAGAGAAAGGAAATGGAAAAAGGATGTTAACAGCATTCGAGACAAGTAGGAAGTAACGAAAACAACGAAAATATTCAACAAGTACGTTTTGGGATTGATAAACTGTTGTTAAAGAAATGTCGATTGATGGATCCAAGTATGTCACGTCCATGAAAGTAATCTTGAACTTGGCACAGGGAAGAAGGAACGAACATGTTTGGAAAACAAAGTCATCAAACTTGTAGTCTTTACACTATTTCTTACACATCCGTCGAAAAATACCTCTAGAAAGTCCTTAACCTTCCAAAAGGTAAGCAAAGAAAGTAGCCCACAAGAGAGTGTACCGAAGA
>KE525351.1:448582-471600 GCA_000441895.2 Anopheles sinensis
GGTAGTTCTTTTAATGGACAAACCCGTACGGCAAAAGGGGAAATAAGATCATCAGTCTCATCATGCAACTCATTATGAAGGAAACCGTTCTTGCCAACCTAAAATCTTGACAAGGATACCGGGTCAGTAAACTTATGCAGTTTGTTGCTCGTATTGGAGTCTGTTATCTTCGACCACTGTTACATTGTTATTGGTTGCTTGGGGAATGACAGAAATATACCAAACGGCGCAGATAGTGAATGTATTCACATGTTCACGAGAGGGAATGTTTACAGTTCTTGGGCATTATACCTTCCTTTGGATGCATCATTAATGAACACCATGGCAATTGTAACCCGCTTTAACACCCTACCGGGATTATCATAAACTCCAATTGCATTAATTAAACTCGTCCTTAGGAGACACTAGTTCCTCAAGGATTTAAAATAAACAGAATATCGCAATCCATGCTGACGCTCTTGCTTACATTATGTGTAATAATATTTTGACAACCAGTTTGAAGGAGATTGTAGACAAAATAGTTTCACTTACCGGAACAGAAGCTATCCGACGTAAGCTCGTCGTCGTCGTCGTCGACGTCATCATCCTCACCTTCCAGTGGCAGCTCGTCGTCCTCATCGTCTTCCTCATCGTCCACATCTAAATTATCACCATCATCATTAACATCGTCCTCGTCCTCATCGTCCACCACATCGTCATCCTCATCGTCGATATCTTCGCCCTCGTCACTACCGGCGTTGACCACTTCATCACGCTCACCGGCGGCAAGCAACAACTCTCCCGAGTGAATCGATTCGTTTCGCAACTGTGGCTCACATTTGAACGCTTCCGTGTCAGCTGCAGCAAAGAGAGAAAGGAAATGGAAAAAAGGATGTTAACAACATGCGAGACAAGAAGGAACCAACGAAAACAACAAAAATATTCAATAAGTACGTTTTGGGATTGATAAACTGTTGTTAAAGAAATGTCGATTGATGGATCCAAGTATGTCACGTCCATGAAAGTAAGTTGTAGTCTTTACACTATTTCTTACACATCCGTCGAAAAATACCTCTAGAAAGTCCTTAACCTTCCAAAAGGTAAGCAAAGAAAGTGGCACACAAGAGAGTGTATCGAAGAAACCGTTTTTCTGCTTCGCACCATTATATTGGAAGGAACTAGATGCCGTTACCGCAGCTCTGGCGTACCGGAGGTGCCATTGCAACGATCCACATCGTGGCGTACGAACGATGCCGAATACTCCTAGGAGTAGTTAGGCAACGAACCTCCCTACTCTTATTATAAACCGTGCCAACGCTAGCAACGCTTCCTCACGGAGGCCTGTCTCGTCCATACGCTGTTGCCTTCATCGCAGTAGCCTTTGCGTTAGCTCCGGTTTAAAAGGAAAGGAAAGTAAACAGAGCTTAAGACATAGCTTTGGAGAAAGGTCGGCTTCTTCGAGGTGCCCGGTGAGCTTTTGCGAAACGTCACTCTCTTCCGCGGTCCTAGGGTTAGAAGGAGTCCTGTGAAAGCATCTTGAATGGAGTTTTGCGCTCTTCGACACTTCGAGTTCTGAGAGAGAACACCCCGTATACCGTGAAGCCTTCACCCTCTAGCGTATGTCCACGTTCGAGTTCGACACTGGATAGTGCACCATCTTCGGCTTCCTGGTCCCCAGGGGGTAGTGCAGCTACCCACACACACACACAGACAACCTCACCCACTATGCCGTCCACAGACTGACTGTTCGACCGACTTACCAGAGGGACTGGAGCCATGCTGGAGATGGGCAAAAACACTCGCAATTATATTCAAAAAGTGAACCCACCAGGGAAATTTGTCTCCCCCCCCCCTTTTCTCTCTTTCTCTTCGCATCTCTGTCTCCCTTTCTTCGGGTGGTAATGATGATTGTGAAGAAGCCGGAAGCCGTACCGAATGAACATCACAAAAAGCCGGGCGAATACTACTGCCATCGCACTGGGACGCTGCTCGGAGCCTTTGAAGCACCGGGCACAGAGACCTCTGGACAGAACTCGGATATTCTCGGTCGAAACCGTCGGGGGAGAACACTATCGAAGGTTTTCTTCGGAGGTGAGTTGAAGCGGCATCTGGAGAAGGAGCAATGAAATGAAGTCTTCTGGCAAGGCAGACCTCAGAGAAATGACACAGGAGCCAGCGCCAGCCTGTGCCTGGTCGAAAACCAAGGAACAAACACTCGCTCGTCAAGGTATACCGATGTCCTTCGAAGACCTGACTTTCTAAAGGACCGAGCGGAAAAGGAGTCTATTCCCTCGGGATCCAGATGAAGCGAAACGAAACAACGCTGAATCCACTCGCCATTGCGTGCAGGTGTTTGTCGCTTGAGATGATTTTATGGCCGGCCTTGGGTTAGCAACGAGCCCTCTTTAGGAGTCTTCCGGGTTTCGTACACGTCAACGATGACATGCGGTTTCACACGCATTTTTTCGACTCTCATCGTTTGTTTTGCAGTTTGGTAGGTGAGCGTACAACGCCACGGATATAACTCCTTACACTCCAGATGGCGTCGTTTGACTTTGTAGTAAAATATCCTTCTTTTCCTCTTCCCCAGATCGAGGTTGCTTACATCCACACAGAGTAGTGTTCCCTTCCTATATAATGGGCGATGGTTCGATTTGAGGGTAAGGTTCTCTCAACGGTGTCGTATAATGCGACGGAAAACTACCAACTGCCATCCAAAGATTTCGACCGTACCGACCCGCCAACAAAAGGGAGTAGTGTAGACTCGCTCGCTACCACCATAAAGAAGAACCTGGGGACTCCGTTGTCCTGTGACGTCGATGCCTTAACTCCACAAACCTCCGCCCCTGCTTCAGGTGTGGCATATAGGTGCTGTCTTCTGAAAATTCACCCAATGTGGAGTTGTCCACAACAGGGACTCGAGTTTTCGACGAAGATCTTTTAACGGAGACCGGTGGTAAAATTGTAAAAAAGAACGAACTCTTATGGTCTACACTTTCAAAACGTGAAGGTGAAGAAATTTAGGAAAAGAAGCGAAGGCAAACATGAGTATTTGCTTGCCATTTCTTCACCACCTTCTCTGGGGCTTTTGGAGCAGCTACAATATGGCGGTACCCGGAAGGTAGAACCTGGAGAGAGATAAAAGAACGCACAAGGGGAAACGCGAGCCGTTAAGAGTCCAGCCCGAACACCGGAGCTGGCGTGACAACTGGCTTGAGCAGAGGATTACGGTTTGGCACGGTGGCTCCCAACGTTGGGAGCGGCTAGCCGGGTGCTCTAGAACGCGCCGTACAGCTTTATGGGCCCGAGCGCGCCCGCCGTGGCCACCGGGAGTCCGTCCCAAAACCGACCAGGGAGATATATAGTGAAAGTTCGGAGTTGTGTTTCGGATTTTCAAGCATAAGAAATGGCCGCTGGGGAGCACCTCGGAAGTTGGCAGGAAAGGCAAACGCTGGCAGCTCCTGGAAGCCGCTCCGGTTGCCTTTGCCTCTCTCTCCTTTTTTTTCGGAGGAACCATTCTGCGCTCCGGAGTTCTCTTCGGATCGGAAGCAGATGGAAGAAGTAACTCGGTAAAAATAAAAGGAAGGAAATGTTTGCAACCCCCCAACTGGGCGGTTCTACACAGCTACTACACTCCAGGGTGCTCTGGGACGTCTTCTAAGCTTCTCGAGACTACTGGCAGCTCGCACTCGCTTCGCTACTACTCGCCCACCACCTCCACAGGGTGGTTTCGGAGCTGCAAATGCTCGGCACAACTTCCCCCAGGGAATGCGCATCCATAAAATGAACGAAACGTCGGAACGGAATGACGATCGCCCAAACTGAAGGATCCCGGCGGAAGTACCGAAGGGAGAAGGGCTTCGCCTCCGCACCTCGGGTCCTCGGGGGAGCTTCAACGGAAAACTGCAGAACAATGGCATGCTCGTGTCCCGGTTCCGGGCGGATTTATCAAACGGACCTGGTCCGAACCGAACGTGAATGGAACCGGGTTCCGTCCCCATTGGGGAATGACGCCAACATGGTGAACGCACCATGGTCGAGGCAACACACAGGCGTCGGGAGATAAGCAGCAGTCACTAACACAGCGAGCGAGGTACGGTCCCTAGGCGAGCGAGATAACGAGATGAAGTATTGGGTCGTTGTCGTTTGGGTGTCGGTGTTTTCTTCTTTTTTGTTATTGTTTTGCCCATCCTAGAGTTCAGTGTTCATTTGGTGCGGTAGTTTTGTCTCTACCCTCACTATGTCCCACTCTGACACTCCAAGGACTTAGCTAGTTTCGAAAAGACGACAGCACTTTTTTATTCTCCTTCCCAACGTTTTATCCCCAATGGGGATTCGGTTAGAATATGGACTCGGTTTGGTTCCGCCCAGAAGTGGGTCAAATTGATTACAACCACTGCAGATCGGGTGTGTCCGGCAAACGCAAAGTACACAGTAATGAAGAAGTGACCACCAGGTGATATCGTTCGACGACACAAATGGGAAATGGATGTAAGAAAAGGAACTAATTCAATTTGTAAATGATACTCTCATCATGATTGCATGATCTTTAAGATATATTAGATACATCATCGAGAGGATTACATTAAAAAAAATAAAACTAAAACAATGCTTTTATTTGTGCGAAATAAACCACGTCCGATAGAAACAAATGTATTCAATCTTTGTAGAAAAATAGAAAGAATTGAATTTAAAAAGAAACGTAAGGATGTACCTCAACTGGTTTCTCAAATGTCTACAAATCAGGTCTAGTGGCTGGTGATGGAAAAGCACTCTCGGAAACTTCTTTTCTGTTTCCGGAGTTCATTGCAAGGTCCGGTAGCAAGCATTTTATAATGTTACCTTTTCCATCACGAAGGAAAATCCGAATCACCCAACAACTGCAATCGCACTAAACTATTCAGACGAGCCTTCGTTTGGCTTTTCTTCCGAATGGAGGAGGAAATCAAGACAAACAGCTGTATTGTTTTGGGGCCAGTTTAGATAGAGCAAATCTCGTTTCGTTCTTCACTTGGGGGGTGAGGAGAAAAGAGGTGAAAAATCTAAAAGAATTCACTGCACCAAGATTGGATCATCTCTGTGGAGGCATCAGAAAGATTGCACTGCTGCACCGCTGTTCGTTGGTGAATCGGTGTACCGGTCCGAATACCTTTCTTTTAATCCTTCTTTTTTATTTTGTGTTTGTACAGATGAAGAAAACTTAAGAAGAATTTTGTTCTTTTCTCTTCGTTTGGGCACCATTTTTGTGCCGATTTTCCTACCGAACGCTCTCGAAATCGGATACATGAATAAGAAATGAGGCGCCCGATTTCCCGGGTGTTGCGAAAATTTTGCCACACTCATTGGACAAGAAAAGTCCGGCAAAAGGAAAGACTCGAGCAGGGACTTTCTCGGAATGGTGACTCCTAAGGAAAAGCACCTACGAATCCTTCGTTCCAACGACTATCGCTTCGTTCCATTGCCGACATTGGCTGGATAATAAGAATATCTGATTTCCTTATTTTTGTTGTAGGGGGAAATATGGCGACCCCTTTTTGTTTTTTTTTTTTGATTCACACCTGCACGAAACATGGAAGTATGGTTCCTTGAAGAGGCTATTTCTGAGTTTGGGTTTTGTCTACATTTGTTCCTTTTTTCGAGTTTCGAATGCACTTCTTTCTTTCAAAGTTCGATACTCCCAAAGATTAAGAGTGTCGGAGGGAACAGGTTTGCAGGTGGATGGTGGATGGGGAGACGAAAAGAAAATCAGAATCTGTGCAACACGAGTCATAGGCCGCTCTGGGTGAGTTCTCGAAACCCCAAACCACCGGGAAGAGATCGATTCCAATAAGAGATCGGCACCAAATCTAGTTATGGACAAGATGCAAATGGACAATACATGGGCGGAAGAGGAGCAGCCGGAAGGGAAGGGTGCAGTCAGAGACGCCTGCAAAACTATGCACCCCAAAGTCTCCTGACATTTCCCAAAGTCTACCTTAATCTTGTTCCCCCTTTGCTTGGCGTCATTGTTTTTTTTTGTTTTCGTCCTTCCTGCGTTAGGACAAAAAGTTCGTCCGACGTCCAAGAAGACACCAGGAATTGGTTTTCCCACACACAATCACCCACCAGAGGGCAAGGACCCGCCGCTACACGCAACAAAATACCAATTCCAAATGAAAAAAAATGAGTAGAAGGAAGGAGAAACCGACTTTCCCGGCACTCACTCCAAACACCCCTCGACAAGGAGGTTCTTGAGCTCACTTTAGAAATTCTTCCGGCAAAGTTCTTTCAACCTCACAACACCCAAACACGCTCCAAAACGGTCCCCACACCCGAATCGAACGGGTCCGTTCGAAATCTTGAATCTCTCCAGCTCCAGGCCGGTTAAGTCTCCTGACAGTTTCACTTCCAATCGCAAAAGTGTAAGTGATTCGGTTAGCCCTTCCGGGGTTAGGGAAAAATTGGTGCTTGGCGCAAGGGTTCTCCGATTATAGTTCTTAATTCTTTGCATCGTTTAGTTGAAAATTTAATTACTCACCAGCTACCGACGCCACCGTTGGACGCACCTGGGCGACCGGAAAGCCTCTCAGTGGACTCCTTACGGAATGGAAAAAACTTTTTTGAACTTTTGTGAACTGTGTGGGTGGGAGTTTGTGTGTCTATGTCTGTGTCGTTCCTCATCGAAGGTGGAGGCTTGGGTCCTTATGTCTCGAGTTGAGATCTTGAAGTGTTTTTCTACCAAAAACCTCAGACGAAAAAACAAGACACCAGCTTGTATTTTGGTTCAGTGCATGTCTTGCTTCCCTACCCTGGTAATTGTTTCCTGACAATCGTCTCTTTATCCTCAAAAATCTTGTCAACCACCCTGAGACGGATTGAAGAGAACTAGGATCTCACGGGAATTCCTACATCCTGCCTTTGACATGGAAGATCCGAAGTTATTTGCGGAACCAAATATCGATCAGTATACTCTTGGTATCCAGTTATCAATTTGGAATTGAATGTATTGAAAAATATTTCACACAACTGATGTTTTAGCATGCATGTTGTGCAACAGAAAAACATAAGTACTTGAAGAGATCAAGTTCCTGTTCCACGTTTTAAACCTATTTGAAATTCGAATACTGATTGTTTTCCTTTTTTAAACAAAAATTTTGGAAGAAAATAAAGTACAAGGGCAATATAGCATGGACCAAATTAAACCAAATCTGAAACGCTTAATTTGCGCCAAACAAAAACTCGACCCAAAATAAAAATCCGCCAATACAATCGAACACCCGCGAGTTCCATTGGTGCGCCAAAGCTTTCACCAAAATGTGCTTTTCCACCTGCGGGAGTTTTCCGATAACGGCGAAAAGGGTACGAAAGAAATGCTAACAACGGAGGCGGAGAAAGTGCTGTGAAACAAGGGGTTGGTAGGTGGACCCATAGTTCATTTGCCTCCAGGTTCAGGTGGGTGGACTACCCCCGCGTCCCAGGTCAATTCGGCGGCCGAGTGCGGGGGTATTATTTTTGGTGAAATTCGCCAGGACTTCGAACTCAACACAAGCTGCTTGCTGTATTTCTCTCCCTCTCTCTCTCTGACTTCCTCTGGAGTTCGGTATAAAGTCGCGACCTCCAGCAGTGGGAAGGTTGCTACCAGGATGGAGGTGGGAATGATGGTGGTAGAGGATCGGAGCTTCATTTTAGATATTTATGCACAAACAGGAACTGTTCCCCTCGGGGAAGTCGGCACAAATAGGGCACAAAAGCGAAGCAGGGCCAAGGGGGAGAGCAGGGCGGACGTGTGTGGGTCCAGCCGGGCCATCCTGGGGACGCACCGTCGAAACAGACACAAATAAACACACACACACACTCACAAACACATATGATCGCCGGGAGACGCGCGGCAAAACGACAACCACATGAATGCTAATTAGTGGCAATTGCTTTTTACATATATTAATATCAGAATATATATTTATTTGATCCCGCGAGGATCGTTCCAACCTTCCCCCCTTTCGGAGGGCATTCTGTCGCTATCTTTCTCTCTCTCTCTCTCTCTATTCCACCGTCAACCTCCTATTTCCGTGGCGTCGGGTTGCATCCGCAAATACGACACTCACGGGAGACACTCGCGGGAGAAAGTTAACGAAAAACGGACCAAAATCCACGGAAGCCGACTCCGACCGACGTGGAGGGTGGGCTCGCGTGGTTGGAGTGTGGGGGAAAACATTCACACAAAGGCACATGGAAAATGGGACAGCGCGGTGGGAAAACTGGCCGAACCGAGTGGGCGGTTTTCTGGTGCACGCTGCAAATGCCATTTCCCCGCACTCGGTGACTGTGTACGTGTGTTAACACACACATTCATTTATCGGACCTGTGCACTGTAGGGTGGAAAACATCTTTCATTTTGCTTGTTGCCTCATTTGAAGGGAAAGTTTTTCCTTCCTTCTGTATCTTTAGTTTTTCTCAATAATCCTTTAATGTTCTACGCCAATTATCAACCACTAAGGGTAGTAAGTTGTTGTTTCAAGATAAGCATGAAGTGGTATGTTCCAAGAGAGAATACGATGGAGGCGCATGGTGGTTTTTAAAATACATATTTTTTGTACCCTTTGTGGAATATTTACTTATTTGTAAGACAATCATTACCTCAAAAAATGTAAAATGAATTACAAACATTCGTTTTCCATCAATAAAACACAATAACAAACGAGATGAACTGTGCAATAAATGTTGGTTGAATTTACGCGCCTAAATGTATGCAATTGGGTGAGTGCACATAAAGATTGTAATAAACGAATTTTAAACCTTTATTAGAAACCGATAGGAGTTTAAATCTCAAAATGAAAATTCGTCCTTGTAAAATTTAAAATATTATAATTTTATGAGAATTATCAAATTGGATCATTTTTGTCCAATCTTCCCTAAAAACAGTTCTATTTTGGAATGTTGTCCCGTCCACGTGGCACGTGCGAAATGTTTGCGGATGCATAATTTCCACCGGGCGGAAATGCATGCAATCATTTCCCTATTCCTAGCTACTGCTCGCGAGAGACCTACCAGTATAATACAACAAGACAATTCCCCCGAGAAGCAGCGTCGAAAAGCTGGATGGAGGTGTTTTTCGGGCCTCCGAGGGGCAAAGTTCGCGCCTGGTTGCCACACATACTTATGTATATCGATTTTAATACATACGGAGGACACTCGCGAAGCACACGCTGACCGTTGTTGTTCTGGTTGCATCAAACCGGGTTGGGGTAGGTCACCCAACTCTCTCCAACCTTCCTTCCACAACTGGTGTCAGTCCCATTACGCTGGAAAATGTTGGTCCCAGCGCGTGCAGCGAGAAGCTTTGCGTGCGTTCGTGCGGGTTTCGATCAAACGCCCGAGGTGTCGCGAGGCCGCGAAAGGACGCAAGGCAACGACTCTTCGGGGACACCGTGGACATACCGGGCATCTCTCACCCACGTTCCAAGGTGGTAACACCGACCGGGTTGGTTTCGCGCACCAAACACATTGATTAGGGAATTTGCGCGGATGCGGATGTTATGCCGCTGTTTCGAAGCGCACGGTCCCAGTGTAGTCATCTTTCTCGCGCGCATCACGTGTGTGTATGTGCATAACAAACACACCCTGGGAGCACAGGACCATGGCCATGGGGAGGCGGCCCAGCATCCGCGCAGCAAATGGTAATAACGGCCATCAACAGCACCGACAACAACAACAACTGCACCGCGACTCCAACGACTCCGAACGGTGCGACAATAATCGTGCGACATTTAGGCACACAGGCCTAAGCATTGCCCAACTAGGGGCCATCACCTCTACCCACCAATGGCGGGAAAGGATGATTTTGCATAAATAATTATCGCATCTTTAACACCCACTCACCAGCAGTCGACATCTGCAGGCGTTTGTACCAGCCTGTGCCACCTTTTGCCGAGTTCTAACCAAGACGAGGCCTACGCAGATTGAGGTGCTGAAGTGGCGGTGACACTCGAATTCCCTTCGCTCCAATCGACAATGAATTGCACTTTTCGACCAACACTCTGCTTATTGTTGCTCCTCTTTTCGTTTCTACGATAAGAACATTACAAAAAACGTTAGATTATAGAGGGTGATATCCAACTCGGGAGGTTAACGCTCAAGAAATTACGATTGACACGATGAACTTGCAATAATGCATCGCACGGAGATTACCACTATTGCACGACAAAGCCTACTAGGGTGAAGGAAAACTGTCTCCTGCGATCGTCTTTGTGCAAGCTACACAAGCTACTGACCAAAAGTTATTTTTATGACAGCTGAAGCAGCAGCAATATAGAATTGCATACAACAGCACCCCAGATGGGCAGTTCGGTAAACCTAACCTAGATATAAAAGGGGCCCGTCAAAACGGGAAATGGGCAATTTTGTTCTCGAGAGGAATTTTACAACCCATCTCGATCGTCTATACAGAACAAAAGGTAGGTTGCTTTATTCAAACGAAGTTTATAGATTGCTGCTGTTTGATTTATTTAGCAAGTAGACTTAACATTAAAGGCGTAATAGTTGAAATTTGATTGAAACCAATCAAATCTTCAGTCTGAATAAAGGATGAATTTGGATCGATACTAACTTTTCGATAATCTAACAAGAGTATTGAATGGGTACAGTTACACATGACGAACCTTTAATGGCGAACCTCTCGCACACTATGACAATCGGATGTAAAAAAAAGGTTCGCCGAACCTTTTTACGTTCACACGTAACGAACCTTTGCTCTGGTTTTTAAGACTGTTGCTAAGCAACAGTCAAAAGGTTTGCGCAAAAGGTTCGTGCTATCCAGCAAAATCGGAGAACCTTTTCTGCTCGAAAAAGGTTCGTGAACCCTGCTCGAAAAACTAACACATTCAAAAAAGGTTCGCGGATCGTCAAAATTCGAGCAGGGTTCGTGTCGTGTAAACGCACCCAATCAGTTCTTCACCTTCCCGCGAACACTCCACCCTAAATATAGATACGAATGGTGATAATAACAAACGGGATTAATTAAGAACGAAGCAAAGCTGCCTCTACTCCATTCCCCACGGGATCAAATCAAACTGTCTGAGGAAATACACGGAAAGATTAACTCCCAGCAATGGGACACTTCCCTTGAGGAAACTGTATGGTATTTTGAAGCATCTTTCAAAAGCTACCCTCTTTGGCCTCACATCGGATGGAGTTGGCTACAATAAAAAAAGGAAAAACGCTTCACATAGGGGATATTCAGTGACTGTGCTACGAGTATCGATGTTTTCCAGATTAGCACCGTTTTTAACGACCGCGCCACCATGAGAAGCCACCCAAGGAACCCGAACCGTATCAAAAATGTATAACAACCGGGTGAACTAGTGTCAAATTGGATGCGAGTAATTGAGGGAGGGATTGAGCGTGACGGTCGAACGATGATGTCGTGGTGTTCCTCCTCCTACGGCTATTTCGCGTGGCAAACTAGTTGCGCCTAGATAGACACAAATTTGACCCAACTGGGAGAAGGGATAACGGGGAAGGCGCAAAGTTGCCCGGATCGAGTTACGACACTGGGTTCAGAAGCGGATCCATCCATCCTGCCACCGGATGGGTTAGAGCGATTGGTTAGATAAAAAAAATGTCCAAACACCTCCGAGCAGATTCCACCACGATGGCGGTGTTAGTTGGGATGTAGAAAAACTCGGAAACTACACTCGACTTCACTCATATATTCATAAACCTAGGTCCCAGAGAAACCGAACCGGCCACAGCCGGTCCCAAAGTCCCCACCAGTGTTGCGAGGGTTCGACGAAGTAGAATGATGTAAAGGAAGTGGGAAGGTTATACTGGAGTCGGTGGCAAAAGGCAAAAAAATATGCAACCTCCAAATGAACAGCTACGGACGGTTCGCCCAGCGTGTAACGACAACGTTGGCTGTGATGCCCGACAACGGTTTGCCTACGTCCCGAGGGGATTTTCCCGAAAAAAACCCCTTGCCACTCCACTTGCTTCAGGAACTTTCCAGGTTCCACCGCCATGGGTCCATCCATTCGTGAGGAATCCTTCTGTCGTCCGGTATCCTCGGGGAATCTCCCCAGGACGCTGTCGCTGGGACGTTCTAAATTGCTTATACTTGTACGCCCACCGCAGCATAACGGCAGCGCGCTCGGGAGGTACTCTCTCATTCCGGCTGGTATCTAACCGTCGTCCCCTTCGATTCCCACCGGGATACTGGATAGATCCTAACCAACCTGACGAGCAACGTGGGCCACTACCGACCAGAAACCCGACATACATGTACGTCGGGGATAGCGGAGAGGAATAATATAAGCCTACATCAGCAATATGAATATATCTATGGATGACGCAGGGCCTAAAAAACACGGGGTAACCAAGCGCAATAGCAAATCTCCCAGAGATGGCTTCTCTAGACGGATGGAAACTGTTTAGTTGCAGGATGGGCGCTCTATCGTCGACGTCATCATCATCATCAGCACCGTCGCCGTAGTCGTAGTCGTCGTTGCGGACAAGTGTAGCTCCCTATAGAGCAGCCTCACAGAGACAGACGGAGGACTAACATGACAAGGACACGAAGGCAGCGCGCTGGCACACCGTTCGCAGCCGTAACGACGAAATACTACACACACCTTCCGGTGCCACCTGATGGACCACTGGCCACAAGTCAGCAACCGTCTCCACCGACGTGTGTTTGTCTGTGTTGGTGGTGGGGAAAAGATTCCTAACGGAACGAGTGCACCAGGCTTCCATCGTGAGGAACGTCCCAAGGGACTTTACTAATCAGAATTCGTTCGTTGCAAGGTGGGCACACGGCGTAGAAGCAGTAGTAGTAGAAAGCAGCTGTTTTCCGGGAATAGCGTTTTATCGAGCTGGTACTACCTGCTACCTGGCCTGTCTATTCTATTCCCAAGAGTCACTCAGAAAGATGGGAAGAAAGGTATGGCATCCAGGTATTGGTCCCAGCGATGCAGCCGATAGTGGTCTTTCACAGCCACAGCCACAAAGGGAAGAGACCATAAGCTTTCCCAAAGTCGTAGGAGGCAAGAGACTACTCAGCGCTCCCCAACGGCAGCAGGATCCCACAGTCGACCGAACCCCGGTAATGATGGTCACGAAAGTCAATTACAACGTCAAAGCGGAGGACCGGTTACGATCGAAGGGTGGCGGTCACATTTTGACGCTATGATTTGCCTCACTTCTCCATCGGGAATAGGCCATACGGTACGATGATGTCGTAGGCAGAAGACCTTTCAACTTGACCTCTTCGCGCACTCACAAGCTCTTCAAGCTTTCAAACATTCATTACGCTCGTTTATCACCACCCACCAGGTGGGGTATATATCTCGAAGGTTGTGGTATATTCCGGGAACCCAGGACAAGACGAGATTTGCCCGTGCCGCGAACTTATCCCGATGTGTGTTGCCGTTCGTGTCGTCGTCCGCTTGGCATCGTGTTCGCTTGTTGTCACATCATTTGCACTCTGACTGCACCGTACAAAAGTCGTCCTGTCAAAGCGGATTTATTTTCACCACAAGTGACAGTGTACGGGTAAGGAGACGGAATGGCACAATGGGAAATGACACTCCATTCTCTCCGAAGTGTACCGAAGGAAAGTGAAAGAGAAGGTACGCCATCTCACCAGGGAGCGTACAGACAAACCTCCAGAATATCTTCCAAGACGTCGGTCCCCGAATTCTGGAACAGCGGAAAGAGAGACGAACTTTTTCACCTTCCCCAGAGGAACGCGACCGGCTTGGGATGAGACAGGTAGGTAGCCCTGAGTATATCGTTCTACTACTATCAAATCCAATCCGTTCCAGACATCCATATACAAACACACATACGCGCTGTCATCGGAAACCCAAAACGCGACACTGCTGTCACACAAGCTTCGAGGTTGTTTGCATAAAAAATAAGATTCAACGAGGGCAGGATGTGGGACGAGGGTAGCCAACCAAATCTAAATTCCTGCACAGGATTCTGAGCAGTTTTTTTTGTGTTCTTACACTCTTGAGACTGTCGACATTCCCCCATCGACAGCTGACGTTGCTGCGGTGCACGAACTCTCGGGACCAGGCAGCCAAATGGCAAACCTCGGAGCCACCTGAAGTCGTGAGAGCTGCTGCGGGGAGTGAGTTTCATCTAGCATCAGGGCACAAAATTCAACCAATATTGACATCCCCACACCAGCCCGGGAAAGATTGCGAAAGAACTGTATCCGCGGTATTTCGCGGACAGCGTGCGCCCGACCTGACGAAGATGACGCTAAAATGAAACAACAATCTGCTGGCGCAACAATCCCTCGGGAACCCCGGACGAAAATAAGAAGCACCAAACGGAGGCAGGACTAAAGGTACCGATGGTTAAAATAAAAGAATGGCACAAGACCGAACCAAGGGGACACAGACACAGATGAAAAAGTAAACAACATTACCCCGGAATCCCCCGGAAGAATATAAACCGAAGAATATGAACCTCTTGGCCAAAGGAAAGAACAGCGGTTGGTTCGGTATTCATAGGTTCATAGGATCGTAGGGACACACAGCACGCTCCATTCTCCACCCTCCGGTGTAAATCGTCTCCGGTTTACGGGAACACCTTCGGTGTCTATATGTGGCCGACACGAAAGGAAAACCCGGAGTGACACCGGAGGGACCATGGGTACCATCTTTTCGGCGTCAAAGTTAATCAGCCGAGCGGACTTCGGAAACAAACGCGCCCGCGGTTGCTTGGGAAGAAATCATGCCGACCTGCTGTTGCATTGGATTCCAAAGGCAGACCCCAACACGGGTAGAACGGAAGACGACACATGTCATCTTTCTGGTGTCCCTTATGAAGTCCCTTTGCAAACGGGGAAAGGGGGGCAGAAGATGGTTTGGCAAGTAGGTGCAAAAATTCAAAACTATCTTCATGCCCGTAGTTGACAAGTATGTGCCCAACCTCTCTTGCCACCTCCACCCGCGTATCTTGGTCTATCGATCGATGCTGGTACGTCTGGCTCATCCTCCGTTCGGTTCCCGCGGGAGTGCTGAGGCTGCTGAAAAGTTTTCCAGCAGCTCCTGTGAAATCTTTCCTTGGCCGGAGGTTTGTTCCCGATGTCGAACTTTATGCCGGAGCAATGGGCAGCTTTTCTGCTGGTGGACAGAACTGATACCGGTGGCAAAACAGTTACGGTTAAAACTTTCCCCAAACCTGACACAATCTTTCGCTAGTTGCAGCCGATAGACTGGCGGGAGTTTGTAACGTCAGGGACACGTCCGATGATGTCGTGCGCTGGAAACAATAAACAAACCATAAATGACTCACTGACTTCCAAGCTTTTATAGACTCCTAGCTTTTATAGACAACCGTGAAACATTAGATGTTTGTGGTACTAAAAGGGTGAACATGATTTCACTTTCCATGATCGCTAACGGAACATCTTTTAATAGAAAAGGAACTCAAAAACCATGCCTTCAGATATTCAGAATCGCATGCTACAGTTATGCTTTGGTTCTGTTTCTGCAACCAACAACTCCCAAGAGAACGTGTAGAGATCACCCGGACAAAGGACATAGCGTCTAACCGTCTGAAGTGTTCTCATTGGAAGCCAAGGAAAATCGATTCGCACAATTGTTAAGATTCTGTTAATGTCAATAGACCTTTCCTTCAGTTTTGGGGACACTACAATAGTATGGAATTATAAGGCCAACGATGGAGTCAGTGTAAGTCTCCAATGAAATCTTACCCCCAAGCGATGCGATGTGTACTCCGACGTTAGCTTAACGTTAGGGTTTTCGGGTTATTAGTATCTCCACTTCATAGACTGCTGGTCGCTAAAATATTCCCCAATCCGAAATGAACAAGGCTGAAAACGATCCCATGATGACGCCAACGGTACATTCCCCGGGGAATCTGTGAGACGCCGGAATGATAATTGCAAAACCTCTTCCGTTTTGACCGTGAACGAATATCGAAGTCGTCATCATCGCTCGTCCTGATGGCACATCGACATCCTTTCGTATTTCTCTGACGATTTGGTTGGACTGTTGATACCCGCTCCATTTGGTAGAACTCAGACCGGGACTGTCTCCTGGGAGAAGGTACTACCATTGCAATCAATCATGGAAAAGTAACATGTTTAGTAAGAAGCCAACATTAGAATGGGGTTTCAAGGGATTTGGACAGGAACGAATCGGTAGACCGAATTCGTTTATAATGTATTTAAATTTGGCGAGAAACCTTGACCTGTTTGTACAAGTTCAGAATACCAAGCTTGTGAAATTATTCATTTGATGTGATCCTCTCGCTTTGCATTCTCCACCTCCATAAGCAAGTAACACTACACCAATGTGAGAAACCGTACCAGAAACTCGGTGCGTAGCTCGTCCCATCCATGGATATGTCCAGTAGTCCCCAAGGACCCAGAGAATAGTACAAAGAAAAAGAAACCCATCAGTCTGACGCAACTAACAAAGCTGGCCATAACGGACTTTCATCTTCGGGATCTTTCAGTTTAGTTTTTTTTTTTTCTATCTTTTTCGACTCCCAACGGCACCCTTCCCGGGACAATATGGTTTTGCCAAGCGGGCGATGCTAGTTGGGAAGCATTAGTAGTACCCGAGACCTTGGAAGTAACAACAGTCGGCGGGCAATGGTAAAGTGTGGCGCCTAAAAGTAGACAGCCTCTGGTTGATCCTTCGGCGAACTGGGAATCTCTGGTGGTGGACTTCCCTTGGCCGTGCACGGATAAGACGGATAAGATACCGGGTGAGAGATACGATGGGGGAGGGAAGGAAGGAAAGAAGATTTGAGAGGAAATATGCCTCCGACGAAGGAAAAGTTCCTTCCCCCCTAGGGAGTTGCCGAAGCTACGGGAGTCAAAAGGGAAGTAGAGTTAGAGGAGGATGAGCCACCGGGTACCTTCTACATCCGCAGCTCAAGCTTTCTCTGTTTCTCACTCCGAGTCTGGTGTGGTCCCCCCGAGACCGATGAGCTCCACTAGGAAATGAGTAGCAGACGTAAGGAATGAATGAAAGCCAACCTGACAGAACAGAACAGAAAAACCTAACCTAACGAACATAATCCCAGCCAGCGTCGAACACATGCCAAAGTCCTGTGAGCCGTTCTGTCCCTTTCCCGGCGATTGTCTCGAGGATAGGAGAAAAAGATATCTCGACTTATCCCCCAAACGAGCGTTCGCACTCTCCAGCTCCAGCTCCAGCTCGTTCGGTGTTGTTGTTTGTCGGTATCATTTCGAGATGAACTACGAAACAAACTAAACCCATAGGACCCGAAGGAGTACCGGAATAGCGACCACCGGAGGATCACATTTGCTGTGGGTGAGGTGAAGGTGAAGGTGAAGGAACCCGGGTGCAGAGCCGTTTGGGGAGGCGAGTGGCACTGGGAAAATGTATTACTGCGGCAACTCCCGCGGGGGTTACTCTCGTAAATGAGAGTTTCACAAACAACCAGACCGAACGAGCTGGGGAGGAAAGCAAAGTTTTCCATTCCATTCCCCCGCCGTTTGGGCGGTACTGTCGCTCTTCGGCACCTCCGTCACCTCTACGAACCACGAGGACTAGTCGTCGAGCCTGCCGTAGTAGATCCTCCGATGAACCGATCGGATGCTCTCTGGGCACTCGTTCTCAGGGAAAAGATTAAAAAAGGAAGCAACACAACAGCATCACCATCCAACGGTTCCATCGCGTTTTTTCACGCCAGCTTCCAACTTTTCTTCGCCTCCACGGTGGAGTATCATTATGGCATGGCGCCGTCATACTTTTTGTTCGCCTTTTGGTGTGTATCGTCTCGTTCTTCAATCATCCACAGCCACGTGGCAGTTCATTTGGTAATCTATCTTTTTAATCAGTTCAAGATTTTGAATTTTTAATTTATGCGGTGGAAAATTTTGACCTTTTGGGAGAATGTCTATTATCTTCAAAAGAAGTAGGATAAAATGTAAAATAACATAGAAAAGCGAGCAAATACAAATCCAACTTACCCTGCACATCGCCGTCCAAGAACTCCGCCTCACGTTCGATAAGCTTCACTTCTTCCCTAACCTCACATCTTTCAACACTTCGCGCAACACTGACACGGACATTCGAACATTGCGCGCCAACTCGCAACGACTCGTCACACGATTCTGCCACCTGTTGTTGTTGCTGGTCACTAACACTTTCTCGCGAATTTCCCGCACCATCACTTACTTCTCCTTGGTTCACTTTCACGACGTCACAATCCTCGCCATCGTCACAATCGTCATCGGAAACATCGGCCATCGGGCTGTCACTGGTGTCTTCCTCGACCAGCTCGGTCGGAGTACTTTTCGCACCCGAAGAGGTTGGTCCACCGTCGACGTCCTCTTCGTCTCCTTCATCTGTCGATTATGAAGATATAAAAGAAAATTAGTCAATTGTCATGAGAAGATAAGTAAAATTTAACTTTTGATCATAGTAGATTATCTATCTATTATACTTATACGTTAAACTAATCGTCCCCCTAGCTTTAAAGTTGTTTCATCGTACAAAATTTGAAAACAGTTATCAATTAACATGTTGGCCCCATGCAGTCCCCTAAGAAAATTCTTATTATTAATTACTAACTCAAATAAACTCTTAAGTTTTGAAGCATCACAAGATTGAGGCTAGAATATTAAAAACAGCTTCAGAAGTTCTGTCTCAAAATTTCTATCAGAAAACCAAAACCAACAGTAGACATAGTGGACTAAACTGTCCCATTCCTTAGGAAATGAGATGTAAAGGCAGACACATACTCCAACCGGATTTGATGACAGGTTTTAAGTGCTCACGACAGCTACTCCTCATATCAGCTGTCGGCCAGTCCTTTGTGCCAATTCCCAGCACGCGGTAAACGAACTGACCAGTGTGGCGCCATTGTTGCCAACAGGTGAGAGGTGTTACACAATTACCCACCCAGGTATGAACGCTGGACGGCGGACATCGGATTTAGTCGTATTTATTATCAGCGCCACGGAAGTACACCACGCCAAGTTGTGGATGACAGTTCGCTTAAGACCAACGGGCTTTCTGGGCCGTTCTCTTTTTTGACTCGCAAGGTAGACAGAGACGTTTTTTCGCGTTGTTCTGTTTTGCAGCGACCAAACCGACATGAGCTTAAAATTTAGCGTAATTAATGACTCGGTGACAGCCACGGGAGTATTTTATCTATTTCCCATTCCAGGTTCCAGTAATCTCAGTAGGACACATTCAACTTAGAACTCTGTTCTGCAAATTTGTAAAATTGTTACAGATATCTTTTACGAGAACGTCTCAAACTTTCATGATCTATTTGTCACTGTTTGGAGTAAATAATTTTCTAGATTTTGGTCTCTCCTTGTTTACCTTTTTCTTCGCATCAGGTTAACGTCTCTACAGTTTTCCCACGGGAAACCAACCCACCATCGACCCATTCCAGGTTCGTGTGTCAATTCGCAGCCATATGCAACTTGCTGCTCGATAGACCGGATGCAAATTCTCGCGACATCTTCGACTCGATTCCGTCCCCTTACTTTTAATGTCTTTTGCGCACGGTTATGCTGCTCCCGAACTCCACTCCTACTCCATTTCTTCGCACCGTCACTCCCAGGGGACCAATCCCAGCGGTCCGCACGCCGAGCTCGAAAGGGTTGTCGGCGGCGAGCGAACTTCGTCGGGTGTAATAATCAGCTAAAAGCCAGCGACACCCTCTGGCGGCACCTCTAGGTTTTTTTTAACATTTTGCATTCCTCCACCACGGTATAAACTCCCGCCGATTCCTGTCAATCAACGAACGCATTAACGTTGATGGCCTGTCACCCCGTGAAAGTGAACAGGATTAAAACGGAAAACAGGAGAGCGTAGAAGGGAATAAAAGAGCCACAAAAAAAAAACCCCCAGCATGGCGCGACCTTGCCCTTCACCCCCAACCAGCGTTTTGAACCGAGACGGCGGCGAATGTGAACACATTCCCGTTGGTGCGCCACGGGTGCACTCAAGGCAAATGGGGCTTTAAAACCCTTCGCGACCCTCGCGGTCTGGTCGTCCGCGGTGACTCTGCCAATCCTTCCGACATGATCTTTCCGCTTCACCAAGAACTAGACGCGAGTTCAGGGCGACATCTTACCCGGCGTCTCGACATTAGTCACCCCGGAGTTGGATATAAAACCATCGGAGCTCGGAATCGGAGGAGACCACCGACCGATCGAGCAGCCGGAAGTAATCGGAGGGTTAAAGACGGTTGGTGCAGTTAAAAAAGGTATGTACTTCGGGAAGCAACTATGTGAGGAACTTTGAATTTTAAAGGCTTTTCCCTCAGTGGAACTCAAGAAAAAGGATATAGCGAGCTCTGGAGCAAACTGTACCCTCTCGAAACCCCCATTCTTTCAGTCCAACAGTACTCATTCCCTATTGGACCTTAAATCCCTCAATAGCTTGCGGGAATCTGAAGGTACCACACTAATTACCACCAACCGTGGCAACACGTACAGTTGCGCAAAAGGGAACCGACCCGATGTGACTTTCGGTACCCGACGTGCGTAAACCCAGGGGTTAATTGATAAAGTACAAACCCTGATGGTGGTCCCGTAACCGGAGATTCCGCACACTAGGGTGCGTGGTTCGGTACCTACCTCTTCTCGATTTAGGTTGGTTCACTCGAAATGTTCATGTTACTGGCCCGAGGAAGGCACAACATCGGGCCATACTTTCAACCGAACGACCCGGCAAAGGTCCTCCTTTCCGGGTGGAGTTCGCGTACGCGCGCGCCATTTTCGGATGGTGGACCCGCAATGATGGCGTCGGGTGGGTGAAAGTGGTCCCCAAAGCACACCCAACAATGCGACAATTTCACCACGAACCGTCCGGAATCGTGGCGTCACCGTCGTGTGCCGTTTGCGGGTGCTTTTGCGAACTGATTCAAACCGATAAATTCGTGCAATGGCATGACGGAGTACTAGGCTGTCGTCAGGGAAGCCGGAGAAGCAACGACAGTTTTGGATCTGGGCCGCCTTTACTACGGTTGTTTGGGCACGCAGCACACGTTCACTGCCGTCCATTTTTTCGGTTTGTGTTGTTTAGGGGTTTCCAACGGAAAACGGACCATGATGAGGATTCTGTCGGGTAGGATTTTGCCGCAGAGCAATCCAATGGTCGTGGTGTGGTTTTTTACACCCAACCCCTGTTCGGTATGCGGTCAGGTCACTCATTCCTTCCCACTTCCGATGTTGGGAGTTGAGTGTGAATAATCACCCACGTGGACACACGCATTAGCTGGCGACCAGCTCTCCCCAAATCGTTCAAGCAGACTTCCCACGGTTTTGATTGTCGTTCCAACACGTGGCGCCCCAGTTTGGGAGTTCGCTGGGCGCAAACCAGAAAAAAAAAGTAAAAAGCGGTGGAAACCCATCAACACCCAGCTGCTAGTAAATGCTGAAGCTGACCACAAATGCGGCAGACCAAAAAAATTCTCGAACCCACCCAGGCCTCGAGTGCTGCGACCATTAATTTTTACAATTTTAAAAGCGTCCCTCGTGACCATTTGATTTGTTTTCGCTGGCACACTGTCATTCGCCGCTTTTTGCTCGCGCTTTTCCCTTCGGCAAAGCCGATCGGTCGGTCCCTCTCTAACGCTTACCGCTACGGTGGGATTCATTTATGACATTTTTATGATCGCATTCTCCAACCCTTTCGATAGCGGCATTCTTTTTTTGTTTGCCCCCGTAAAGTCCTATTAAGTTGTGGTTTTCCCCGTAGTTCCCTTACCGTGCTGTACAACACTGTAAGCTTACTTTAGGTGACCAGCATTATTGAACACCAAAGAGAAATATGTAGGAAGCAATAGACGGATTATAGAATGTTTATACCGCTAAGGAGATTCTTGATGAATTGTAGGAACATAACTATTACAGTTGGCAGAAAAACTAAATCAATTCTACTACGGCAGTAATGGGCAATCATTACCAGAACCTCCTTTTTTATGAAAACAAACCCCTTCCATTCTTGTAGCAGACCACTATTGGAAGCCACAGCTGCCTTTGCATAATCCTAATCGTCGTACCGGATTAGGCAGCTTTGCTGTAAGATTTGAGTGTAGAACACGCTCAGTGCAATAACAACAGCAGGTTCTTGCAGAAGCCACAACTTAAACGAGTACCTTCGAAGAACGTGAATCTATAAATCTCACTTCAGACCAATCGCATAACCTATTCTTTAGAGAACGAAAAACGTAGAATATATGAGGAAACATGAGTTCAAACACTCGGCGCATGTAGCACGCTTCCTACAAAATTATCCCCAACTTAGGCCTCGACATAGAAGATGCTAAAACTGATATCCACATTCGGCAGTGTGTAAATAGATAAAACCGACAATAAAATTGCATGCCTAATTGAATGGCAAACCGAGACTGGACCGTGAAAAGAAGAGAATGTAACGTGAGAGTGAAGTGGAAGATTAATGCGACCGCTTTGGATCGGCCACAGCATTTAGATTCTAATGCACGGTAATTTATAGAACGATTAGCCAACGATTAGACGGTGTTGTCTCCTCCGAGAAAGAATGTTAAGGAAAGGTTCCCTTGACCGTGATTGGGTTAGGTAGATATATAAGCAAAGCAGGGGAGATATTTAATTCGACTCACACATGGTTTCACCTTGGGGCAGAACAACTGGAACTCGATATGGACTAGAAGATTCTGGGAGATTTCTAGAAGGATAACGAACAAATTCTGGTAAGCCATAAATTGGCGACCCTCGGAAATGATTCTCAATTATGATCTAAATTGTACCAGGGATTAGTTTCACAAGGGGCTTACTGGGAATAAATGAACCATTAAGAATTGTGGTCCAATACAGTAAGTACTAGGTGCATTTTTGTGGAACGTGTCGCATTAAAAATGGGTCGAAATACTTTATTTACCAAAATGGTTAAAGGACATGGTGCCAATGGAGGAGGTACTACATATTGACTTTTCTACATTTAATGCATCCTTCGAAATCTTAGTTCAGATTTTTTTCCCAACTAAGTTAGTTGTGGTACTAGATAACCGATTGTACATTAGATTGGTCAGCTATATAGGATCTC
>KE525351.1:486133-509310 GCA_000441895.2 Anopheles sinensis
TCAACCTAGCCGGATGCAATAGTCTGACCGATGTGTCGCTCCTGTTCAACTTCCGGCTCGTGGAGTTGCGCGAATTATCGCTTGCCCGCTGCAAACAACTCACGCACGAAGGTATCCAGGCACTGGTGCGTGGCTGTCCCGCCATCGAGCAGTTGGACTTGAGCGAATGCTGCAACATCAAGGACGAAACTGTACGCCAGATCGTTATCCATCTACGTCGGCTGCGGGTGCTCAGCCTATATGGCTGCTACCAACTGACCGACTACAGTCTCGACCACATCGCGTGCCATTGCCACCGGCTTCGGGTGTTGGACGTTCGCGATTGCAAGCAGATGGACGGTGACCCTGCCCGTCGGCTCGTGAACCTGAAGCAGCTGACCACGATTCGAAAGAGTGAGCATAAAGTATAAGGGAAATGTCCAAGGGTCCGCCGGGAGTGATCAAGCAGGCTCTTTTCCGATAAACAGTAGAAACTCAAGAATCAGCAGTGCTAGGTAGCACTTAAATTGATTAAACTTCGAATCACTGCTTCAACATAAAATGTATAGTTAATTACAAAATTGAACAGACTAAAGTAGAAATTTCACTCTTTGTCGGTTTACATTACGTGCGTGCAACGAAATACACGAAACTCTAAACTAAATTAGAAACGGAAATAAAATGAACCTTAGTCATGGGCTATACTTTCTATGGAACATTGGGTCAAAAATGTTTCTTTGTGTTATTAGTTTCAAAAATTTACAAAAAAATAACTACCCTACGAACCATCGCAGACATCCCGCAACGAAAATACAGGAGTTTTTGTAATGAAGCTAACAAATGTTTCAAATAGTTAGGGTACCTTTACCAACCAGTGGCGCACTAAGTCGTGTTACTAAAAATATGATGTAATTTTGCAAGTGTGTATTACATATTATTTTACAAATTTATACCAATTATGATCTAAACACCATTTTTCTTTAGAAAAACCTCTATTTTTACAGTTAATCATGTAAAATACACGAAAAAAACGTTTATTTCTTCCTGTACCGGTTGTTCCTGTAATGGTGGTATTGTGTTCCTATAGTGGTGGTAGTACTTGGAAAACTTGGAAACTGAATATATTTTTACTGTAATTTATGTTTGAAGCATATTTCAAACAGAAAGGCGAAATAACTCAGACCAATGCATTGTCTTGGCCTAGAGAAAGGCCTTGTCCCACTTCGGGATGTTGAGCCAATTAAGAAGAAGAAGAAATATTTTCTGATGGGATGAGGGGTGAGTTCGTCACTTCACAAAGTCAGCGGAGGATGCGTTTTTTAGCGAAAAGATGAAATATGCGCCATACCCGGAAAAATTGAGACGCACCTTACACCGTTTTCGACCCCAGGTTGACCCCAGGACCGTTCGAACCCATCGTTCAGCGGCTTCTGCAAAGGCGTTCAACCGCAAATAAACATTTGACGTCCAAGTAAATTGTTGTTGCCCATCTTATACATGGTTCAAACGCAAATGAATGTGGTACAAGGTCAACTAAAAATTTGAAATCTTCATGCTGATGCGTTTACTTGATATAGTATTAACTTCGTTTTGTAGTTTTCATTTGCAAGGATCATTTGAATACTTCCATAATTCGGACATATAACAATTTTACAATAAATTGCATAATGCGTAAAATACACCGTTTTCGACCCCAGGTAAATATCGTTCAGCGGCTTCTGCAAAGGGGTTCAACCGCAAATAAACATTTGACGTCCAAGTAAATTGTTGTTGCCCATCTTATACATGGTTCAAACGCAAATGAATGTGGTACAAGGTCAACTAAAAATTTGAAATCTTCATGCTGATGCGTTTACTTGATATAGGTTTAACTTCGTTTTGTTACATTCATGTGCATAAAAATAGACTTAATTCATAATTCAGGCATATTAAAATTTTGCAATAAATTGCATAATGCGTAAAATATTTAGGTAAAAGAGTAAATGAGGCCCCTGCCTAGATTGTCGTCCTCCTACCGATTCAGATTTTCTACCGGTTCAACACTGAAGCTATGCAAAATGCAAAACATGCGGTAATTTCAAATTTTTGAACGCTACCGGTTCGGTTAAAAGAACATAACGGTTTAAAATAATCGTGTAGTGGAGGTTGAATGTAACTAAATATACTTTAACATATTAAGTTACCTTGAAAATTACATTACACAGGTAGGACAGCATGAACCAATAGCCGAAAAAATGATTTTGAAACGGCGGCGTGCCCGCAGCGAGCGCAGCGAGCGGACTGCGCTAAGTCTACCGAAAAAGGGAGTTTGTTATAATTTTGTGAGATAAGGGGAGCCCGTGGGCCCCCCTCATACCGCACCACTAGGTTGAATGCGTAGCCGAATATTAACGGACCACACAATGGTTAAAACATTCGTATGTTGAAATTAACGAATACATGTTTCGCCCATTGCATACATTCCAGTATGATATCACACAAGAGGTGTAGCCAGAACCGGTAAAATGGCGGCAGGGGCCTCATTTACTCTTTTACCAATATTTATGTTTACCATTTACGATTCTTTACCATCGATTGTCAAGAAATTCAAATGTTTAGTTGGGTTTGAATTTTTCAAAATGTTTCTGAGGTTTCAAATGTTTAGTTGGGCTTGATCGACATTGAAGTGCTAGGAATTATCTTGAAAGGAAAATCAATTAGAACCGCTGATAGATTAAACCCCTGGCTCCGGGGCCGGCTCCAAACAAAATGTTGGTAACATAAACGTAGAAGTTTTGAAATTATATACATATAAGAGAGCGGTGCCGCCGTAAAAAGAATTATGTGCCGCTGGGTGACGAATGTTTTAATAAAAGCACGGACAGTGCAAGGCGGCAAGCAGTCGCTAGGTAGAAGTCGAATGATGTCTTATTTTCAGTGTTGATTCAGTGTTCGCTTATAACCCCCCCCACACACACATTCCCTATACATGCATAATTATTTTATTTCCAGAGGAATGACGATAAAAAATAATTAAGTTCTTATTCACAGCAACTTTAGTTCCCAACCAGCATTTGACATCTTATTCAGCTAGCTCCGGCTGTGTGTTTACGGACCGCCTAGCATTCGTGTGTGGTTGTGCTTGTTTTTCATAAGTTTTACTGTGTTAAATTAGTTTGGAAATTGAAATTTTTAACACATCTCTTTAGTTTCCGTAAGTAGGAAGTGGAGTATGGTCATCAGTGGCAGCATCGGTGATATTCTTGAAGTGCGCAGCAGTGCAACCCGAATCATTCGGCAAGCACAATGCTGGCACTTCCAAGGTATATACAAAACCTAGACAAAATGACAACATTGATGAATAGGTCATTCAATTAGTGGGTGAATAACCCCTTGATGGAGCCTTATTGGGTAGGTCTTGTGCCAGTTATTCATCGGGTGCTTCACAGTTCCTTTGCTCGTTGGGTTGGCGTTTACGATGGCTTAGTTAGGAGCCGTTAGCTCAGTACCGGCTCCGGAGCCGGCTCCAATATTTGCCGGAGTTGGTTGGAGCCGTCTCCGACTGAGCCCACAAGCGAAAAATAAGCGGCTGGGGATACATTAATCGCACTGGCATCCCCCAAAAAGCTTTGCTTTTACAACAACATACTTTACGAAACATTTGGTTGTGCATTCATTGTAACGGATCGAACAGAGTATTTCCATGCCTCCATCCCTAGATCGCTCCATTTGCTTCGATGAGTCCGTTCCGCTGGGTTCAGACGATTTCAAAACATTGAGGCAAACGTCAACAAGTCGAAAATGAAAATAACAGCTGGCAAAGTGTATTGTTTTGCGACCCTGATCTTGCTACCTTCGCCTACTTTGCACCCACAACACACAGCCCATCGGGGTGGTAGTTAATCTTACGCACGACCACCACCACCGCCTGAACACCCCGTTCGATGAAACCGTCGCTTCCAAAACATCGAAGGGTTCAGTGCTTCCCTTATCGTTCATCGTCGTGCAGTCTACCGTAGTGCGCGGATACGTTCGGAGTGGATCGGCCGTTGTTACGAGAAACGGGGTGCCACCAAAAGGATTCTGAAGCATCCATTTGTGACCACCATACCATGGCTTTTCGAGCAGGCCTGACCAGTTTTGGTGGCAGAAGCATCGGGAAAGATGAGTTCGTGCTACGTTCGACAGATTTAGCACCGTACGATGCCAACTACGATGAGTTTGGGCCACGCTATGCGGACCTTCCGATGGAGGTAAGGTTGGGGGGGAGTGTGTATTTTTTATTGATGGTCACGAGATCTCTTTCTGGAAAGAGTATGTTCCGCACGTCGCAGACAGTTGGCACTTCAATGTTATGAAATTGGGCAAACCAATACAAAAGGAGCGAACACCTGACAGGATGTTATCGTACGATAATTTCACGCCCATCGGTCGTGGCCAGATTACAAGAAAACCAAAACTACTATCAACAACTCGCACTCTCCGACGGTCGGGAGCATGATGCGCACCAATGACGGTGGCAAAAACAAAAGCTATCTTCCCTGCTTACATCTAGATAGCGATATTGCCCGTGACGTACGCGATTAAAAGTGGCCTACTAAGGCTGATTAGGGACGCCCATAAGTGGTCAATGATTGTATTGATTTCAGAGATGAACAATATAGTGTGTGCTAATAATGTATGGCAACATCTAATGTAGAGTACTGACCACAAAGTATGTTTTCCCTTGTTTTCCCGTAGATTCTGGTAAAGATGTTTTCTTACCTTACTCCCTCGGATCGACGCGAGGCGGGCCTAACCTGTCGCCGTTGGTGTGAGGCCGCCCATCATACGGCATTTCTGGACGGATTCTGGCTCGTCCTACAGCGCATCCAGTTCGACGCGAACGAATTCCCAGTGCAGCTTCTTCTCGACAGCTTCCGCCACTTCCCGAACATCGAGCTGCGGGAGGTTGATTTCGAGCGGCTCGGCAATTTCTTCCAACAGTTCGGGCCACACATCCGGCGAATCGCGTTCGATGCGTGCGACCTGCAGGAGCGCACACTGTTCGCCATCCTGAGCCACCTGTCCGGACTGCGTTCGCTCTCGATACGCTCCTGTCGGGATCTGTTTATGTGTGTACTGCTGTTTGAGAATCCAACCGAACGGGCGGCCCTCCGTCAAACGTTGTCCGGCGTAACGGAGCTGTCCCTCGCCAACATCCAGTATCTCTCCGACGCAATCCTGCACCGGCTGGTGGAAATCATGCCTTCGCTGTGTTCACTCGGGCTCGCCGGATGCAACGTGTCCTTTCATCCCGGGCTGTACCGGAAATTCTACCCCGGCGATCGTAAGCAACCGTCGGAGAGTGTGCTCACCTTTCAGTACATCTCTCAAGTGATCGGCGAGCGGAAGGCATTCATTCGGACGCTCGATTTTAGCCACACGCTGGTGGATGATAATGCGCTGGAGGTGCTGGCTGGCATGGCGCCCGAGCTTCAACTCGAGCGACTCGAACTCGAACGCTGTGAGCAACTTTCCGGTCGAGGGTTGGGAACACTGCTTCGGACGCAGGTGAACCATCTGCAGCATCTCAATCTTTCACGCTCGTACCGGGTGACCGACTCCTGCCTGGTGCAGATTTGTCAGGAACTTCCGGGGCTGCGTGTTCTCAAGATGCGCGAGTGTCGTGCGATCAGCAACCAGGGCGTACGTCAGGTGTCGCAACTAGCCCAGCTCGAAGTGCTCGACGTTTCGTACTGTAAGGCCATCAACGGGGAAGGAATCCTCGATGGAATCGCGTCTAAAAAGAACGACGTTCTGAGGGAACTCTACATCGGAGGGTTGGATTTGTCCGAGCGGTCGATCATTGCCATTACGGAGACTTTGGGAGAGTTGCGTGTGCTCGATCTTGGCTACTGCTTCCACGCCATGTCCGACCTCTGTGTGCAGTTCATTTGTCGCAATTTGGTTCGCCTGACGCAGTTGACACTGGATGGCTGCAGGAAGGTGTCGGACGGTGGCCTCACCGGGCTGGGTATGCTTGGGCAGGTACAGCGGCATATGGAGGCAGCTACGGAGGATCCTTCCACGGCATCGGGGAGCGCAGTTGGAAACGGAATCCAAAATGAACAGCAAGAAGCTGCAGCTTCCGAAGCAGAGGAAGCTCCTCCAGAGCCTACTGTTCCACAGGCGCAACCTTTCCGCATCTCGCTACGAAGCCGTGCTGAGCAGGAAATTGTGAACGATGCCGAACGGAAGCGCCAACTGATGGAAGCGTTGCAGCAGAAGGAAAGTCTCAAGCAGCAGGCATCTTCATCGACTGCTGCGTTCAGTGGTTACTCGATCGAACGTCTCCAGCAGCTCCGTGTGCTCAACCTAGCCGGCTGCAATAGTCTGACCGACGTGTCGCTCCTGTTCAACTTCCGGCTCGTGGAGTTGCGCGAACTATCGCTCGCCGCCTGCAAACAGTTCACGCACGAAGGTATCCAGGCACTGGTGCGTGGCTGTCCCGCCATCGAGCAGTTGGACCTGAGCGAATGCTACAACATCAAGGACGAAGCCGTACGCCAGATCGTGATCCATCTACGTCGGCTGCGGGTGCTCAGCTTGCGTGGCTGCTATCAGCTGACCGACTACAGTCTCGACTACATCGCGTGCCATTGCCACCGGCTTCGGGTGTTGGACGTTCGTGGTTGCAAGCAGATGGACGGTGAGCCGGCCCGTCGGCTCGTGAACCTGAAGCAGCTCACCACGATCCGACCGGACAAGGCGGTGGACGACATGGATGCACGGTCTGCCTTCGGAACGGTGACGATGCCGCCCGGTGTACCACCGCCTCCGGGAGTGCTGCTGGCGATGCGTCTTTAACAGGACTTGGCTGTGGCTGATGCTGCTGCTGGTGTTTGACACCGGTTGCTTACTGCTGATGGCTGCGATGCTGAGTTAAAATGATGACACACTACAACGCACTACACTTGCAGCTGACTTTAATCTGACTTCGTACCTCAATTGGTAGGGCGATCGAGTCGTCAGTAGTGCACGGTGGGTTCGAAGCCTTTACTCTTTATGGGATGGTGGAAAACTTGTAAGAATAACGGCAGAGAGTTGTGCAGCCCATGATTGGAATAGCGGGCGAATCAGGGTTGTATGTGATTGGAAGTACCGACCAGTAATAAATCGCAACTTAAGGTACTATTTTGAAATGCTACTACTAAACTACTGTTACCATGTATGTGCATGTATAAAAATCGTTAACATATTTTAATTTGCAATAAAAATCATGACTCGAGCGAAGGAATTTAAAAGCCCTTGTGATATCACCACTACCGAGCACCGGGGGAGGAGTGTTTTCACACAGTTCCACTTTATAATCACTTGGTAATTGTATTCAGTCCAGATTTATTGCTCCCGAAACGCATTTGGTTTGTTGCTTTGTAAATATCTCTCTGCTCCACTGGTTTCGATCCACTTGATTTCCCTTTCCCGTTATTATTTACAAGCGCAAAACGGAAAAGGGCACCGCACACAGGGGGGAACGGGGTCACTTATGCTGTACCAAAACACACAAAAGCTCGCATGCACACAATCACTAATTACGAACGCAAAAAAAACACCGCGCAACCCTACGATTGCTAATATCAAACGAGATACGTGAAATGAAACTACGTTGTACAATAAATATTTAAAAAGAAAAATGGCACTAAAATGAATATTAAAATAAAAAACGCACACAGAAAAAAACATTTGCACACTCACTAACCGCATCCGCGTGACGGCGTCGAAGAGAAATTAGAGGTGATTCAAAAAAAAAAGGAAGAAAGGACGAAGGAGGCTCGCAAAGGCTATCTTACACAGAGCGCGACGAACACGACATGAAATTTCACCTACGGAAGGACGATTGAACTACTTGACTCTTGACTTGACTTGAGTTTTCACAGTCGACTGCTTGGATTGATTTGTCCGATCGTTGTACGATCCGGCGAATCACGAAGACTCGTTATCGACTAAATTGGCTTGCTGGTTGTTTTGGAGTAAATCTCACTCGCTCTCTCTCTCTCTCTATGCTCGGAACCACTTCTCTACCCGTACTCCGATTGTATGGTGAGGGAAAACTCGCCCTTCGAGTGGATGAAGGTACCGTGGTACCAGAGCCGGGTGTCAACGAGCAGCGCGTCACCCGGTTCGACGTAAAAGCTGAAACTGCGACACTCCGAATCGCACTCAGGTGTTGGCGCAAGGATCCAGCTCTTGTTGCCACGTAGTTGTGCCTGCCACATCAACCGTGGGATGTAGTCGATCTGCGACGGGGAAAACGAAAGGAGTTGCAATGAAGCAGAATGGAAGAACAAGCTTTGAAGGGCGGCAACTTACGTGCATGACGGCGCCCTGCTCGTAGCCGAGAAACACAAAATCCGTGTTGGGCATTTCGGCGTCGTCGGGCAGGAAGTGGGGCTTCGGGTACAGCTTCCGCAGCTCGCCGAGCACGGCCGGATTGCAGTTGCTCCAGCCGACGTACCACGGTTGCTGGCCCGCCCGAAACTCGGCCCGATCGTCCGACATCCGGAAGACGTCGCGTAGCGTTTGGAAGTTCGATTTAAAGTGCAAAAACTGGCAGTCCTCGTGCAGGCTGTCCAGCGCCGTCGGGTGCTTCAGGTAGAGGTCCTTCAGGAAGGTGTAGTTGAGCCAGGCGCACCGCCGGCCAGTGCGATACCGCCCGCTTGATGATGATCGGCCGGGACGAGTACGCGTACGGTTGGAACTCGTCGCGCGTCAGATTCTGCAGAATGATCGGTCGGTCGACCCCGCGGCAAAAGTCACAGTTCGAAACCGGTCGCGTCGCCTCCCAGATCAGATAGTTGTTTGGCACGATGCAGCGCATCCCGAGCACCAGCTCGAGGAACCCCGCCAGGAACGGTGTGATGATGAACAGCACGACCACGAATATGGCACTGTAGACGATCGCCAGTATGCCGTCGTTCTGGGGGAAGAAGCGTGGCGCCCGGTAGCCGATCGACTGCTTGAACGCTTCCTCCATGTCCCGCTCGGTGATGCCGCGGTTCGTCCGCAGCACCTCATTGCTCAGCAGGTGCAACTTTTGCAGCAATATCTGATCACATACTTTCACCCGATCCATGTTTACGGCTCGTTTACTTTAGTCGATGTTTGAGGTACAAAAAAGGAAATTGGGACAGTTAAGCTTACATCAGACACTCGGCCTACAACGGGATGTTTTGTTTACGTTGCGCAAGGGAGCAAGCATATTTACCGTAGCTCATCGGGGCCCGATCTACAACTACTTGAATCCTCCCTGCTATGTTGTGCGTGCACTAGTTCGTGCGTGTTACTTTTCCGGATCGTGATTTCTCTCTTTTTGCGCTTCAAAACCACACTTAAAGCATCCACTCCCTACTCGAGGCTCGATCTGTTGTTCGGTGGTCGACTCGTCGACAGTTTTGCGGCACATTGGCCGTCTTCACACGGGGCGTTGTTTATTCGATAATTCCGCGAGTCACGGGCCATACCTAGCCCCTTCCTCCGACGGTGCACAGAGCGTATCCTCAACAATCGACCTCACACCAGCGTTTCCGTCCAGGATTTTGTAAATCCGTATGAATGTACGATTGGCACACCAAATTCTGACAGCAAAACAATTTCACTCTTGACAGCACCTGTCAGCGAGCTGTCAACGTTAACTGTTCGAATTTCGAAGATTCGAAAAGTCTTACATTTCAAATTTCGGCCGTTGCGAGTACGTTTACAGCCTAACACATGGTGTGATTAAATATATTTCCCGGGACATGTGAAAAACACTTACTAAATTTGATGATGATTTTTTAAGGTATTTGAACAGCAATGTTAACAATGTTTATGCTTCGATTACATAAACTTAATCGAAAATAGTGAGAAAAGAGTATAATGACCATTTTTCCACCAGCAAAACAGATGGTGGTTAGCACACCTAAAATGATAGTTAAATAAAAAACCTCTTAAACAATAGTTAATTTTTCATGAAGTTTTATTTAGCCATGTCGTAAAAGTTGTCTCCGCCCGATTTACCGATACGCAATGCATGTACACTTGTGTTTCCACTTTTCGCAGTGATAAGGGTATTATTAATTTATTATAAGATTTTTCCCGTTCAATTTGCAATGATTAATGTAATGTGTCGACGCGCTTGCGTATGTTTAGTTTTACATTTTTACCTTTACGGTCAGTCACGACAGATTAGCTTCCGGCGGTTACGTGGACATCAACATTCTCCCCCACATTCCATTCAAAAGTGTAAGCAAGAATCCAATAGTTAGTTTATCCAGTGCGAAACAAATTACGAGACAAATTCACATTAAATTTAAATTTCACTCTTTCCCTCCCAACTTCTCCATACAATAGTTATCGAACATGTTACATTGGTAATGCCTCATTATCTATTCGCTTACACTTACCACCGGTACACTGGAAGAGGGATAAAATTCACTGCCTAACGCAGACGATGAAATGTGTGGCCGATCCGTTTGAACACCATACCTTGCACTTGTTGCTCAAATGATTATTTTTTATCTACCGCCTCGCTTCGTTTTTCACCAAACGAGCTTCACACTAAACACTACGGTACGGCCGACAACTATTACGGATATCCATCTATCTCCTCAGCCTTTTTCGAGTAACATAGTGTTTCGTAAACATTTTCAATATTGTAGCGCTAGATAATATTAGTTAATTCATTCATTTCCATCTTTACATTCACACTAGGTTTTCATTTCGAGAGTGAATCTGTTGCTTTCCCACAACAAATACTAATTGGATTGAACTAGGACTTTCATCTACGACACACTGCATGATTTCACTGGATCTTTTCCGCCACATACTATGAGATAATTTATTAATACACTTTTATTTTCCTGCAACATTCCTTTGCTTTCGCTAATTTTTTTTTTATCTTACGCAATCCTTTTCACATCACCTATGAATTAAAATGTACTTTAGCGTTCTAACAACAGAATTCGATAGTAAATGTGTACTACAAAGGGTTTGAAACGAATTTTTAAGCTTGTGTTGTACACCAACAACGTGTATCTACATATTTTTGTTTTGATAGTCTGTAAGGACAACTTCCACTCGGATGCAGCAAAGGATAGGAATTAAGAAAATGCATTACAAAATTACCACTATCTTCCAGCACGCCGTTGGAAATGCTGGAGGTAGGGTGAAAGCTGCCCAATGTAGGATAGAAATTAATGAAACTAAGAAATGCTTCATACGAAGAGCAAAATACGATTGAAAGCCCCTTGGGTTTCCGTCTAACAAGTGTTGTAGGATATAAATGACTTTTGCTTTGTTCTAAAGTTTTCCATCGACCAATGATAACAGGCCTTGGTGAAGGAAAGGGGAAAGGCAAACCATCGAAAGGAAGGAAAAGAAGGCGATCTCTGGTCTGCGCACGATCGAGCTTGCATGCAGTTTTCCGGTCATTTCCTGATTTTTCTGGTTTTTATTGCTATTTCATCTTTTTATAATTACGAACTACAGATTACATGTAGCCTAGAAAGTATAATTAGGAAGTTCTTATGCAATAATAGGATAGCTGAGTAACTTAACACAATATTTACACAATCCGCCGCCCCCGCCGGAACACAGCCCGGCAGTCCGCTTCTACGGATAAATCCTTCTGTTAGATCCTTCACATTTACAGTGTAGCTATGTAATGCAATTTTATCAATTGTATTTTCCCCCTTTTTCCTGTGAGAACTGACGGTTCCGAACGGTATCAATCAACAGCTGAAGCAATGCCGCCGTTCGACAATCACACGACGGTTCCGACGATCGCGGTTTGCCGTGCGCTGATGATCCTTCGAACCCTCGACCCGCTCCGACTACCCTCGACTGTACGTCCGCACCAACATCGTGGGCGGATGATGATGCTGCAGATGCTGATGGTGATGATGGAGTTGGTGGTGGTGGTGGTGGAGCCGCGCCACTGGCTCTTCCAGCGGATGGTAATAGTTCTGATGGTGCGCTGGTAACCGTCGGCCACGATTTGGCTGAATCGCAACGACGACCGGAGCGGGTGGCTGCTGCGGAGGTGGTTCTACCGGTGGTCGGCGTACCGATGGAGCGATTGGCTGCGCAATGACTCGGCCGGGCAGCTGCTGGTTGATGGCCACTCCACTGTCAGCGACCGACGAGGAAGACGACGGCGCAGGACCTGTCCCTCTACTATTCCCACCTGTGTGTGCCAAAAAGGACAACAACAATAGAGCAGAATCGTTATAATTTTGAAACCGTCATGACGTGTTCTACGCTCACAGTTCAAAGGAACGCTCACAATATCGTGTATCTAAAACTTATCGAACTAAGGCCGCAAAACTAGCATCGGCAGGACGAACTTCATTTATAAAAATATACCTTTTTACATTGAAAACAACACAAAAAATTGGTTTATTCCTACACTCTTCCTAAGGGTGTTCATATTATATCTATTAATTGCTAAAAACAGTCTTTTTTTCTTAACAGTACATTCGTTTTCTCTAGTCAACGTTGCCATCGGGTATCGATCATCCTGATTCCCTATCATGTCCTATCTGCGCTTCGGCGATGAGAGAAGTAATACCAGCCAGGAGGAGGCAAATCCCCCAACAGCACACACACACACAACAGAGGGACAACAACACAGGAGCGACATTAAATCAACGAAAATGATCCTAGAAGAAGAGAAATAGCAAAATGGGAGAAAGAGAGAGAGAGAGAGACAAGAAAAAGAAAAGAAATACGGGATAGTCGATGATGGACGAAAGGAAGATAAAAAGGCATGGAGTCGTCCAAAAAACAAAATAACCGAAAGACGAAGAACAAATCGGGGTGAGGGGCGGGGTGGGCGCGTAGAATGAAAAGATAGAGAAAAGAAAATCATATCATAAATGGTGAGAAAAACATGAACGATAAAGTAAAATGGCAAAAGTTTTAAACTAAAACGTTAGTTAGGCGAAACTCCGTGTTAGGTAAGACCTGAACCAATCTTAAAACTGTTCCACTGTCGCCCCTCATGCATGGGCCTTCGTGGCGCAATCGGTTAGCGCGTTCGGCTGTTAACCGAAAGGTTGGTGGTTCGAGTCCACCCGGGGGCGGCGATACTTTTTTTCATCGAACAAAAACTTTTTTTACACATTACGAAGAGGTGAAGGCTTTGTTACTTTTATAATTAATGAAAAAAATACATATACAATAAAATCCAATTTAGTTAAAATTATTATTTAAAAATTAACCTTTAATCTATACAGATTAAAAATAGAATACAATGCTTTGGAATCTTGCCCAAATGCTTTTGAGCGGTATTTTTGACCGCTCGTTGAGAAATGCTATAACTTCATCATTTTCAGTAAATTAGTTGACTATCTTTTGGCATTTTTGGTTTTTTAATGCAACTCCCCACTGCTAGCTCGGTGTAAAGTAAAAGAAATAGTCAAAATTCCTTTTTGTCATGTTGGTTCAATTTTACGAAACGAACGCGTTGTCATTAATAACTTTCTGGTCTTTCAAATTGAATGAAGTAGCGGATCAAAAAATGAAAAATTCCAAAAGATAGACAACACACTCGGCAAAATCTTTGAGTCGAAGTTGTTGTAAATGTCGAAAACGATTTCAAGCCTGTTCAAAATGGCCGGTATTTGGGTTCTTAGTGTTAAGAAAACTATGATATGTTATGAAATCTATGAAAGTAAAATCTAGAATCTCAGCGTAGGGGAAAGTGAGTGTGGAAAAATTATTTTTAAAAACAAAATGTTATGCTGTTCAATGACGAGATTTGTAAGGCTAGAGATGATCTAAGCTCTTGTCTGATAAACGAACCAGTTTTCGAATAGCACCACCTAAATCCTTACATCTGTTTGTTTCTGTTTGTTTAATGATTAGTTTTGTACCCATTTTTGAGTACCTAAATTTGGATACGTTTGTTTTTATTTGTAACCAACACACACACACACATACTTAAACAACGCGGTTAAGCTACAGCCGGTAGGTAGAGGATCGGTTAATTCGATACATACCTTTCGAATCGTTTCGCTTCCGAACCGGAGCGGTCGTTTTCCGGGCGGCCGAGATTCCATTCCCACCGGAGGTCGTCCCCGTTAGCGCTTTCCGCTTCCTTCGGGTGCAGACGGGCGAGTAGTCGATGTCCCGCGTATCGTCGTCGTCCTCGTCGAGGAAATCGTCGTCCTCCGGAAGGGTGGGTAATCGCTCCGGGCCACTGCCACTGCCGTTGCTCGCCGATACCGACGACGAACGCGATGAGGTGGCCGTCGTTGTTGAAGCGCTCCCTCCACCGTGCGAGTTCGTACGGCTCCAGTGCGCCGTATCACTGCCATCCCCGGCCGCCGCCTCCCGAACCGAGGTAGACTTTTCCGAGCATTCTTCCTCCCGGCGGCGGCGGCCATTTTTACTGCTCCCATTGCTGGTTGTTTGGGGGAAAATGGCCTCTTCGGATACTTCTTCCGCAACGACGGGTGTCACCACCACTTTCCTCGGTCGACCTCTCTTCCTGGGCTGTTGCACCGGCGGAACCGGCTGGTCGTGAGTGGAGTTCGCAGCGACCGAAGAAGCCGCTTCCGATACGGCTGAGGATGGAACCGATTCTCTACTTCCAACACCACCACCACCACCACGGGAAGACGAAGCTCTACTGCCGGCGCTACTGATACTTCCGTCGCTTCCGGTCGTGGTCGTGCTGGTGCTGCTTCCACCGCCACTACTACTACTAATGATGCTGCTGCTGCAGGAAGCTTCGTCGTCATGGAGGGTCGATTCCAGATCGGCCACCCCCGATACCGCCAGTCCGAGCGCCGCCTGCGTTTCACTTCTCCGCTTGTCGCGCCGGGCCGCCTTCTGTTTGCGCTGCTGATTGTAATCGTTCCCTCGGTCGGTCGGTCGGATACGTTCCCGCAGCCCCGACTTGCGCCGCTTCACCAGCCGATACTTGGATTCGCTGCTCAGGCCACCACCACCGTTCAATAATACCGGTGGCGCATCGTGCGATGAATCGTCCACGTCACCATAGTAGGCCTTACTGTTGGTGCAATTATTGTTGTTGTGGTTATGTTGATGCCGGACCGTGACCGCCGGCGCACCAATCACGTGCCCATTGTGCCGCGCATTATCCCCATCGTCCTCCTCGTCATCGTCATGGTGCACCACCACCTCGTCCGCACGGCGCTTCTTTCTCGAGTGCCTGCCACCTTCGATCGCTTTCCTTCCGAACCGTTCGACTACGAACCCGTTTACCATCGCTCCATCGGCGCCGTTGTCATGGATACCGCCGTCGTCAATGCCTCCTCCTCCTGGGTTGGACTTACTGGATTTTCGCCTCCTCCGGCCACCTCCTACCCCCTTCGCCGATAGCTTTCCATTTGAAGACTTTTTCTTGCTCCTCCGACGCTGATTGGAGGAGGAAGCTTTCCGACGGCGGCTCGAAGGAATGACCACTTCGCTCTCGGATGTCGTCGCGGTGCTGCTGCTGGTTTCCTGATCATTGAAGTCACTGTCCTGCTGATCCTCATCCTCCTCGCCTTCCTCCTGCTCTTCCACCTCCTGCTCCTCGTCGTTGAAGAAATCGCTGTCCGTATCTTCCACCTGCTTTTTGCTACCACCTCCTTTCGGGCGACCCTTCCTCGACACCACCACCTCCTCTTCCTCTTCCTCCTCTTCTTCCTCCTCCTCCTCCACGGTGGACAGTTCATCCTCCTCCTCCTCTTCTTCCTCCGGCTGTACCTCGTAGTCCGTGTCATGATAGTAGTTCTGCCGTCTCAGCTTCTTCTCCACCTCTTCGTCATCATCCTCGTCGTCCTCGGCCTCATCATCATACTTCTCCGCCTCATCTTCTTCCGCTGCTGCTGCTTCCTCTTGCTCCATTGGTTCCTCCTCACCATCATCGGCCGTTTCTTCCACCTGAACCACCACCGGTTCCGCTCCCTTCGACCGCTTGGCCGCCGCATTGGACGCCTCAATCTCGCGGAACAGCTGCGATTGCCGTTTGCGCAAAATGTCCATCATCGGCTTCGTGTAGCCCTTGATATAGTCTTCGCTCTCGGTGTAATCAAGCCCGCCGCAGCCTCCTCCAAAGCCGCCACCACCACCAGAGTGCCCACTGTAGCGAATCTTTCGCTCAAGCTCCTGGATGGCGTACGTCGGCCGCCCTGTGTACCGTATGACCGTTTCCTCCATCTGTTCCGCCCGCTCGTACTCCTTCTCGACGCGCTCGCGCGCAATCTGGTCGGCGTCGGTGGCGAAAATTTCCTCGCACGAAATCTTCTTCTCCCGCTTTCGTGCGCCGACGGCGTTCGATGGGCCGAGGGCACCGAGCCCACCGTCTCCTGCTGCTCCTTGAGAGCTCGCCACTCCCGCCGACGCCTCGGAGCCATTGGCTCCTCCCGCCAGTGCGTTGCGGCCGTTGATGTGTCTCCGCTTGGAGCGTAGGTTTTTCGGCGACGTTGCCTTACTGTGCAGGGTACTCTCGCGGTACGGGAACAGGGCGCCGAGCTTCATGAGCGACTTGACGTGGTTGATTTTGTTCGTTATCTCCGCCTCGTCCTGCGCCGTCAGCGGTTCGCTGTGCCGCTCGATCGCCTCCACGTCCAGCCGCAACGGATGGTTGCGTCCACCGACCGGGCAGCCCAGCCGCTTCAGCTCCTTGAGAAACAGCGCGCGGCAGTGCTGGTAGTCGGGCCGCTCGTCGTACGTGAGCTGACCGACGTACGCCAGAAAGTCGCCCAGGTAGGCCGGACAGTCGTCGCCGTAGATGAGCCGCAGCATCTCGCGCACGTCCGTCATGAAGTACTCCTTCATCCGGTGAACCTGCTCCGGCTGGTTGAGCAGCTTCTCGTCCTTCCACGGCAGAAAGCCACGGCTCCAGTACACCAGGTTGTACCCGAGACACTCCAGGTCGCTGCGCCGTGCGTGCGCGCCCATGTGCGCGTCGCGCGACGTAAACTCGAGCGTTCCGTCGTGCGCCCGCCGCTGATCCATGCAGAATGGCCGGTGCTGCCCGGTTGAGTCCATAAACTTCGAAGCGAGCCCGAAGTCGATCAGGTGTATCCGATCCTCGGGCACTCCCGCCGGTTTCTTCTGCTCGATCACCTGCTGCTGGTGTTGCTTCAGTTCGTTCCGGTGCGCCTCCAAGGTGGCCGCACGCAGCTCCTCGTACCCGCTTCGGCGTGGCGAAATCGAACAGCTAAACGACGCATCGTCGTTCTTTTTGCGTCCCCGCTTCCGATGGCCCGTGGTCGATGGCTTTTTCGCACCACCACCATCCTCGTCGCTCAGATCGCGATACGTTACCGTCTTCAGCGGGCGTAGATTGCGCGAACGACCACCACCCATCTCCTGCTCCTGGTGCTGATACAGACCGTTTTCAACCAAATGACCACCACCGCCGCCGAACGATGCTTCCTCGTGAGCTTTCTTGCCACCTCGGCCTCCCGCCGGCGCCTTTGCTCCTCCCTCTGGCAGTGTTGTTCCGTTGCTCGGCGAGCGCTGCTGCCCAACCGTAGCTCCGTTCCGGCCGTTGGCATGCGACGTCCTTCCCGGCGCCACCTCACCACTCTCCACCTTGCCGATCATGAGATTTTCTGCCTTGATGTCCGAATGCACGTAGCCCTGATCGTGCAGGTGCTCCAGCACGTCCAGTATCTGGCAGGCGACCACCGGGATGCTCTTCGGATTGACGCGCTTGTTTTTAATCAGCGAGTGCAGATCGCGCTCGTACCGCTTCAGGATGAGAAACCGGTACCGTTCGTTCTTGAACATGTGCGAACCGGACGCAATGTATTCCGGCATGCCCGGCGGGATGTGGCAGGTATCTGCAATATCGGAAGATCGAAATTTTAACACATTAAGAATTACTCTTAGTTTATTCAATAAATTTTTTAGGTTTAAACGTAAGTTAAATGTTGCATTTCTAGTTTTTTGTTCAGCGATCTCATCATCGATTGTTAAAGCAATACCTCTTTCTAAATGTTTTCGTTCCTAAACTAAGAGGTACAAGAATTTTCCTCTAAAATTTAATGTCCTAATGGTGGTGCGAGTGCTTAATCGAACGGAATTCAATTAAGGGGTAATAAAATCCAATTTTGTTGAAAATTATTTTCGGACACGACGTTCTGATGAAATCAAACGATTTTAAGTTTATCGTACAAATACGCACTTCTTCTGTCCCAAACGCAACAGTTAATTTTATATAATAATTTGAATTTAAATCCGTTAACCAAAAAAAAAGAAAAGAAATACATAAAAATACTTTGCTAGTGTTTTATGGTCATAATAAAAACAAAACCGCACCAGATGACCCCGACTGTTTTCAAACAAAATCAACCGCCATGTCAGTGTGTGCGTGTGCCAGTGCGCATTTAAACTGCTCGAAGCAACTGCTCGAACGTTATGCGCCTTTGCACAACCGGCATCTGCTGCTCGATAGCGGAACCGTCTGTTTACAAACAGCTGTTTCACTTGACATTTTCACGTATGCACTCCCCCTGCAGGAATGTGTGGTTATGACGCATAGTTTTGTTTACTACATTGTCGAATACACATTATTAGATTATTATCATAGTTTCCATACGATAAACACAAGGGCGACATTCAAATACAAAATAATCACAGAAGGAAACGATTTGGTGTTACATTTAAATCTTTTTTTGTGCTGCCTCGGACCAGAAAGGAACGACCGAAGCGTAAACAAACGAACGAAATTGGACCTGCGCAGCAATTTGATACCGAAAACGCAACCTTGAAGAGCAAAAAAATAGTTCAAATACGCGTCACGGTCTACACTTTGTTTGTCTCGCTAGCGTGTTTTAAAACAAATGCAACCTTATCTCGTTTGTTACACATTTTTTCCCCTTCTGTTCTTTCAGACAGTGTGTTTTATCTTTCCCAAACTAACCTGAACGTTTGGCGGTATTGAGCAGGCAGTGTATCTCGACAAACAGTGGCCCGTTGGAGTGTGGCTCGATTTTGACCACGTACTTCGCATTCTCGCTCGTAACCGGCGTATCGATGTCATCCGAGGCGAGAAAGATTTCACCGAAGCTTCCTTTGCCTGCGGGAAATGATGAGGAAGAAAGTAAATCATTTGGGCTCATTAAAACACCGGGTATGAATTGGTATCGGACGGATCTCCTACCGATCGGTTTGCCGATGCGCCACTGCTTGAGTGTCAGATCCATCAGCTTGGTGCCATCGACGAACTCCTTGCTGAGCGTAAACTCGCAAGCACTGTCGTTGGCAGGGGAAGCTGCCGACGTCGGCGGCGGCGGCACCGTCGATGGTGGAGTTGTTGACGGCGCGGCATGCTTCATGCGCTTTGGTGGCGTTTCAAACTGCTGCAATCGATCGGCGTCCACGATGGCGGCGGCGGCATTTCGTTTGCCCATTTTCGAAATCCCGTTTTCCGTTGATTGCCGTTGTTCACGCAACACGTTCGATGACCGCCAACCTCGCCCAGTGTCGATGTCGGGCGCAGCAGAGGGCCACAGGGAGGGGTGATTTCAGTTCACTGTTGACACCATAAACAATACGCGATCGCGCGCACGCGTTGTATAATATTCACCCGCACACATGCATTCATTCATTCACTGCTGCTGAGAGCTCTGTTTCGATGCATTTCGTTGATGGTAATATTTTCTTTTCAATTGCACAGATTCACTTCAAACTCCTGAAAATGTTTCAAAAGCTTAGTTAGTTTAACTGGAAGACAAAAGTAGCACAAACACTATACTACGACGCTTATGAACGTATGAAATAACACAAGAAAATCTGTCAGGTGATAACCGCGGCGAGAAACGTCATCTTCCAACATGACTGGTTTGTTTTGTGCTTTTTTTTTACTGCCGAAAACTCAAAAGATGTCTCTCACCACGAATGGTAATAATTCTCACAAACATTCTACAAAATCTCAGCCACTTCACACCGATCTGGGAGGAAAAACCAGACCACCAGTAACAAAAAAAAGGAGTAGTTTCCGAGCGGAGCTTCGGAGAACGTTCTTTTGCTGTTGCTTTTGACCGTCTTTCGTTCTTTCTCTGCCTTGCTTTGCTGCTTCCTTTATCACCGATTCCGATTGCTTCCCTTTGCACGCCACTTGATGAGACTGTGGCACTGATCGCAACAGAGTGGTTTAAATTTGCCTTTGTTGAATGTCTCCATTTATTCCCGTCATACTTTGTTACAGTAAAATTGGTTATGTTTTGAACACACTTTTCACTTTCTTTTTACTATTATTCGGCACGGGTCTATGAGTAATAGAGTAAGCATCGGCTCTTGTGTTTTGTATGTTATTCCATTCCCATCCCTTTCTCTCCTTAGCCGGCTTATACACGAACGAATGAGAGCGACGCACGGAAAAGTGACAGTTGATTGCCCCAAGAAAACGCACACCATCATATGTTTGATTATTTTTAACAAGTTTGTTCAGAGAGAGGTCTTTGGATTGTATCCAACTAAATTCAACATTATCAAGATTTAAATTCAATTTAACGAACGTTAAAGACTAACGACTCTAACGACACTCTCCGAGTGTTGTCTTAATTGTTCTAAGAATTATGTACGTTAGGCGATGAAAACAAGACAATTTTCACCGTATTTACTAAACAGCTTAAGTATTACGCACTGCTTCAATTGGATAAAAGGAGCAAATACATTGCAATATTTGTTTGTAAACATTTTCTGATCAAAGTGTCATACAAACGGCTGAGTAGGAAATATAAAGATTCGATCTCTCTCTCTCTTTCACAGCACTTAACTAACATAACTTTAGCGAACTGTCAAATCGTCAAAGCACTCAACATTTGTACAGAATCTGCTTAACGAAAAAAACTGATTACACTGAAAACACGATTCCACGGAATTACACATGAAATGGTATGAAAATAAAAACTGACCGAGTTTCTCGGAGGCAGGCGCCTTTGTGATTCATTTTTTTTTGTGAGGTTAGCTCATTCCCTCTCGGACCAAAAAATCGCTGGTACTGTATTCGGCGCGTTGCCTTTATCCACCATCATCAAGTCACCGACCAAAACGCGACCGAACAAGAAATTCGAATCTTTCGAGAGAAGTCGGAGCGGCTTCGCGACACAAAAGCAACACAGCAGAACTCGCGCACGCACACACACACCGCAAGGTACCGACTCAACGACGTTACAGCATTGCGCTCCCATGTGTGTGTGTGTGCGTACGTGCTTCTCGAGCTAGAGGTAGATGGATTGGATGCAAAATCGATGACACCAGGGGGAAATGGAGTTTCGAAAGCACGTTTCTTCTACCACTGCAATCCACTTTTCACTGCACACTATACTTTAATGTGAGCCTGCTGGCATTGCCTACACAATGTGACACAATTTGTACCGTTAATTCACCATTTTCCCATCGAAAACACACACAAAATTGAAGAGCTACGTTCGCCACCCTTCGGAAAGCGATTCTGCTTGACGAGTGGTCGTTGTAATTTCTCTTTGATTTCTACACACTCACACTACCGTACACTTGCTCAGAGAGCCGCCTAGTGAGGGGAAAAGTAACTAAATGTATGTACCTAGTTACTTGTAACGTTTGTCGGTATAATGGATATTGGTTGTATGATATAAAATACAGAAACCGAATGCAGTTATTCTTATTTCCTCATAAAACAACCGGAAAAATATTAATATTAATATTAATCAAATATATTGATTTTCCAGCATAGTATGGCTAGATGTGTTCCTAGCAACAGTAACTAGGTTATCAGTTACAATTCCCTTCACTAGAATTGCCTGTAATCTGCTGTGCTGCTTTTCCGTTGAACTGTGCAGAGAGTAACTGCTGCTTCTGCTGCTGCTGTTGTTGTTCTCGCGTTTGATTTCCTTCTCGTACATTCATCACTTTGCCTTTCCTTCTCTTGGCCTTACCACACGAAGCCCACAATGAATTTTCCAATTACCATGCCAGAAAACTTGGCAGCGCTCTTGAAATGCATGGAATGACTTACTTTTCACTTAAAGCACGATTGGGAACAAACAAAAGTCGACACGGATACCGCATTCACAACACTTCCGGCACCTGCTTGCAAGCCCAAGCCTGGAACGAACGTCCGTGACGAGAACGGCACATCACGGTCGAGAACGCAACATTCGGTCAAACTGGCAACCAAAGTAGGTTTCACAGGGCTTTGGAAAACTTGACGCATCACCTTTTTTCCTGAAAGCAGCAGCCTATTTCCAGTTCTTGATCAACTGTCCAATAGTATCACTCCTTCTTGCTGTGTGTCAGCTGGCCCGAATGAAGAATTCAGAGCAGCGACACAACCGATGCGAACTTCAAGCCTTACCATACAACTAAACTCCAGCACATTCACTTCATAGATTTCTCGTATTCTAGGATTTCAGGATCCGGGAAATCCCAAATCTCTACGCGTTCAACTCGTAATTGGAGGATGATGGCAAAAAGGCATCCGTAACATCACAAATCACTTCTGTTTCCTCACACCTAGTGTTGGCAGAATCGGGATTTAGGAAGACTCGAAGATTCGATCCGGATTCCAGAGATTTGATTCGATTGGGATTCGAATCTGTTTTGATTTGTTAGAGACTCGTAATTGAGGAATTCTACCATTATGTTTATCTCACGCAGTGAAAATGATTCAGACCGGGACCTGGTTGGTGCCAAAAAATTTGTTTCGATGCCACATTAGAATTCTTGAATCATTTGTTGCCAACAATCATTGACGCAAACCGAATAGGAGACAAATGGCAAACAGAAAGTTTTCCCAAAAGGCGCATCATAAAACACATTCGAAATAAGCCGGTGCTCCTGCCTTCTGTCACTGGCTCAAAATTAAAATATATGTAGAAACAAGGTCTGTTTATCTGGAACAAATGATAACAAACGAAGTTAGTTTAGTTTTGTTAAACATTCTATTATATTTTATCAAACATAAGAGGCTTCAAACATAAAAGGAACGATGGCAATACAGGCTGGCCCCGCCGTTACTCGGCCTCGCCTAACGTCGTTTGACAAATCGTTCGAAGCTAGTTTATAGAAGCGGTCCGTGTTCTTTACTCATACGATTCAATGCAATTTGTATGACAGAAGATTCAAACATGGACTTATAAACGGAAGCCTTGAGTAGGTATTATAAACGTAGGATACATGTTTTTGTCATGGAAATTTTTGGTACCCTGGCCTCGCTCTAACGGCGCTGTCACAGTCCCATAAGGGGCCGT
>KE525351.1:509330-538753 GCA_000441895.2 Anopheles sinensis
GCTAGATGTGTTCCTAGCAACAGTAACTAGGTTGTCAGTTACAATTCCCTTCACTAGAATTGCCTGTAATCTGCTGTGCTGCTTTTCCGTTGAACTGTGCAGAGAGTAACTGCTGCTTCTGCTGCTGCTGTTGTTGTTCTCGCGTTTGATTTCCTTCTCGTACATTCATCACTTTGCCTTTCCTTCTCTTGGCCTTACCACACGAAGCCCACAATGAATTTTCCAATTACCATGCCAGAAAACTTGGCAGCGCTCTTGAAATGCATGGAATGACTTACTTTTCACTTAAAGCACGATTGGGAACAAACAAAAGTCGACACGGATACCGCATTCACAACACTTCCGGCACCTGCTTGCAAGCCCAAGCCTGGAACGAACGTCCATGACGAGAACGACACATCACGGTCGAGAACGCAACATTCACTCAAACTGGCAATCAAAGTAGCTTTCACAGGGCTTTGGAAAACTAGACGCATTCACCTTTTTCCTGATAGCAGCAGCCTATTTCCAGTTCTTGATCAACTGTCCAATAGTATCACTCCTTCTTGCTGTGTGTCAGCTGGCCCGAATGAAGAATTCAGAGCAGCGACACAACCGATGCGAACTTCAAGCCTTACCATACAACTAAACTCCAGCACATTCACTTCATAGATTACTCGTATTCTTGGATTTCAGGATACGGGAAATCCCAAATCTCTACGCGTTCAACTCGTAATTGGAGGATGATGGCAAAAAGGCATCCGTAACATCACAAATCACTTCTGTTTCCTCACACCTAGTGTTGGCAAAATCGGGATTTAGGAAGACTCGAAGATTCGATCCTTAGAGGGATTCAAAAGATTCAAATCCCATTTGACGGATTCTAGAGATTTGATTCGATTGGGATTCGTATCTGTTTTGAATTGTTTGTGATTCGAATCTGTTTTGATCTGTTTGGGATTCGAATCTGTTTTGATTTGTTAGAGACTCGTAATTGAAGAATTCTTCCATTATGTTTATCTCACGCAGTGAAAATGATTCAGACCGGGACCTGGTTGGTTCCAAAAGATTTGTTTCGATGCCACATTAGAACAGAGTTGATTGTGAATCATATGTTTCAAACAATCATTGACGCAGACTGAATAGGACACAAATAACAATCAGAAAGTTTTTTCCAAAAGGCGCATCATAAAACACGTTCGAAATAAACTGGTGCTTCTGCCTTCTGTCACTGGCTACAGCCAAAATATATGTAGAAACAAGGTCTGTTTATCAGGAACAAATGATAACAAACGAAGTTATTTTAGTTTTGCAAAACATTATCTTATATTACATCATTTTTCTGAAGTGAGGAGCGATGGTAATATTTTACAAATCAAATTTAATATGGCTGTCATGATAAAGCTCTTACCACACCTGCATTGAACCACACCTTGGTTGAGCCGGCAGAAAAGCAAGCAGGATCATTTTGACAGTTGTCCACACGCCTCTCGGAACGAATTTTGTAAACACACGTGCGTTTGGCTTTCCATTAAAATCTCGTTGTTGTAAGGTACATATTTTCCGTGGTGTTAGCAGAAAATCTTAACAAAATGAAGAAAGATAAAAAACAGAAAACGCCTGCCAAGAAGGCAAAAGAGACCACCGCCACAACGAATGGAAAAGCCCCAGGAGGTGAAGAGGACGTGATCAAGCCAGCGGCTGAAGGGCTGGATCTCATCAAAACGATCGACGAGAACGACGAGGTGGAAGACTTCTCCGAGGAGTCCGACGCGGAGGTCGAGTATCAGCCGACCAAGATAAAGAATCAGAAGAAAGGTGATTTCGATGCCGGCTTCCAGTTTGTGTCGTCGGTGAAGGAATACAACCACGACACGTGGGACGACCTGATGCGGTTCGTGAGGCGCAAGAACCGTGGCCAGGTGGACGACAAAATTGCCAACGTGATAAAGAACCGCACCAAGGAGGATGCGGAGGTGCTCGGCAAGGACGAAGACGAGGCGGCGCGGACATTCAACGAGGAGATCGATCTGTCCGACGACGAGCTGAAGCACGATTACATGAAGGTGAAGGAGCGCAAGGGCAAGAAGCGCCAGAAACAAAATGGAACCGCTCCGGAGACGACGGTCGAGGTGAAGGAGGAAACGGAGGACGGCGTTGCTGACTACTTCGAGGAGATGGAAAACGGGGCCCAGCAGATACAGTCGTTCTACCAGATGGACCTGTCCCGGCCGTTGATGAAAGCGATCGGTGCTCTGGGCTACATCTACCCGACGCCAATCCAGGCCTCCACCATTCCGATCGCACTGATGGGCCGTGATATTTGCGGTTGTGCCGCAACCGGTACGGGCAAGACGGCCGCCTACATGCTGCCAACGGTGGAGCGTTTGCTGTACAAACCGAACGCGGCCCAGGCGGTGACGCGAGTGCTGGTGCTGGTGCCGACGCGAGAGCTCGGTGCGCAGGTTTACCAGGTGGCCAAACAGCTGACACAGTTCACCAACGTGGACGTGGGTATCGCGATCGGTGGGTTGGACGTAAAGGCCCAGGAGACGGTGCTGCGGACAAACCCGGACATTGTCATCGCCACACCGGGTCGGTTGATTGATCACATCAAAAATACGCCCAGCTTCACGCTGGATTCTATTGAGGTAAGTTCCCGGTTGAGGGGCAGAACTGTACCGTAATTTTTCGACTATTGTGGAGAATATGGATAGTTATGGAATTTAAATCCACTGATATGACACTTATTTTCATGGCATGCTTGGCTTTCCCTAATTTATTATTTTCAAGCAATAACCCTTTAACACATTCGTGATAAAATCCACAATAATCGAGAGATAACGATTTTTGCAGCAAATTCCTTAAATGATGAAATATATTTCCTTGCGCTCCGAAAAACTGCTTCGCGGTTGAATGACGAATTCGGGTGTAACGAAAAAATGAGCGCCGAGCGATCATTTTGTTAACTTCTGATTACGTGTGTAAAGCATGGCCTGTTACAAACAAAATTCACACATACAATTCATTAATGTGCTGTTCATGTTCCTTCTTGTTTTAAGATCCTGATTCTCGATGAAGCGGACCGTATGCTGGACGAGTACTTCGCCGAGCAGATGAAGGAAATCATTCGCAGCTGTTCGGCCACCCGCCAGACGATGCTGTTCTCCGCCACGATGACGGAGGAGGTGAAGGACCTGGCGGCGGTGTCGCTCAAGAAGCCGGTGAAAATCTTCGTCAACAACAACCAGACGGTGGCGTTCAACCTGCGCCAGGAGTTTATCCGTGTGCGCGAAGGCCGTGAAGCGGATCGCGAGCCCCTCCTGGCGGCCCTCGTGTGCCGTACCTTCCACGATCACTGCATGGTGTTCGTGCAGACGAAGCGTACCGCCCATCGGTTGCGAATTCTGCTGGGGCTGCTGGGGGTAAAGTCGGGCGAACTGCACGGTGACCTGACGCAGGCCCAGCGTCTCGAGTCGCTGAAGCAGTTCAAGGACGAACAGATCGATATCCTCGTGGCGACCGATGTGGCGGCGCGTGGTTTGGATATCAGCGGCGTGAAGACGGTCATCAACTTCGTGATGCCGGCCACGCTGGAGCACTACATCCATCGCGTCGGTCGTACGGCTCGTGCGGGGAAGGCGGGTGTGTCGGTGTCGCTTGCCGGCGAGGCTGAGCGTAGGATCGTGAAGGACATCATCAAGAACGCGGTGAATCCGGTCAAGAACCGTATCATTCCGGCCGAAATTATCGACAAGTACCGGCGCAAGGTGGCCACACTGGAGCCGGAAATTGACAAGGTGCTGGCGGAGGAGCGGGCGGAAAAGCTGCTGCGTCAGACGGAGCAGCAGTTGACCGGCGCGGAGCGTAAGCTGAAGGGTCTGCAGGACAAGAACGCCCCGAACGCACCGCCACGCGAGTGGTTCCAGTCGAGTCGGGAGCGCCGCGAAGAGAAGGACCGGCTAGCGGGCGACGATGCGCTGGCAGCGAGAAAAGAGGCCCGCCTGGAGGCGGCCAAAAAGCGCAAACGACGCAACGGTGAGGACGACGACGATGATTTCGATCCCGTCGAGTACCATAGGCAGAAGATGTTGAAGGCCAAATCGGGCGACGGCGCGAAGAAGGCGAAAAAGGCGGGACCCGCTGACGGCGCCGAAAACAAACACCCGAACCAGCTGGCCAAGCAGCGCGCGCTCGAGGAACTGCGCAAGGTGTCGATGGTGCAGGCGAAGCTGGCGAAGATTCGCAACCGGCCGGCGCGTGTTACGGCCACCGATGACGGTGACGGCGGGCGTACGGTGTCGAAGAACGATGGTGGCGGCCGCCCGAGGAAACCGAAGAAGGCCACTCGCTTCGAGCGCGATCTGACCGATGTGCGGAACAAGAACGTGAAAAAGCTGCGGTACGACGCGTCGAAGAAGCAGAGGATGGACAAGCTGGACAAGCGCAAGATGAGTGGAATGAAGGTCAGCGCGGAGAAGATCCGCAACAAGCAGGGCCTGAATAAGTTCAACAAGGGCAAAGTGTTCGGCCAGAGGGGTGTAAAGCCGAAGGCTGGGGGTGCTGCTGCTGGTGACAAGTCGAAAGGTCGTGGTGGGAAAAAGGGAGGTGGCGGAAAAAGGAAGTAAATTCAACTGAGAGCGCGCACGAGGGAAGGAGGGAGGGAAAGTAATTTTGTTTGAGATAAAGTAAATAAAAAAAATCATTGTACAATATCTACACTACGCAAAATTAAATTTTGTTTAATATTTTTGTGTGTATTTCGTTTTATCATTTTAATATATAAGAATCGATACAGAGTCGGTTGTTTGAAACAAGCTGAATATTTATCCAGAGAGGCTCGTATTTTATTTTAATGATCATAGCAAGCAACCAATTCATTGGCAAAAATAATTATGGAACAAGGATTTAACAAGATCATTTTAAAACATGACTACTTTTGAAAAACTTGTGCATCTAAATTTAAGAAATGGAGAGGAATGTTAGTTGGAGATATTGCTTCTTCCTTGAGAAAAACAACTGGTTAAGTTATGACTGACCCACCAATAGAACTCAAATGAGGATACTACCGAAAAGGGTCATGAAAAATAAATTAAATTTGTCAAAAATTCAAGTAAAACAAAGCTGATAAATTTATCATGTAACATGTTTCGCAACAAAATTTGCATCTAAAAACGAAAAATCCATCCACGAAACTATAAACATAACTACATACAATTATTCGGACAAATGAAGAATTCGTTACATCATTTAGAATACCAATGCGGGGGATTTTCTAGACAATATAGGGCCTCAGAGAAGAGATAGTATTAAATCATTTAACCCAAGTTCTCCTTCCTCACCAATGTTCTTTCGTTTCAGTTTCTGTGTTTGAGTAGTCGAATAATTTGGTATAATTTTTTCACATCATAGATACGATTTTATTCTCGTATGACAGTATAAGATATCAACCTTTCGCAATCGATATGATTTGCAGGACAACTATGTAATAGAAAAAAACAACTTCAAACGGGAATACATTGTATGTTTTTTTACTGCTTTCTTATCCTTAGTTCTTTTTTTTGTCTCTCTTCACTTACATTCTCATTACAAGCTATTACCTGAATTTGATTATTTTGTTTCATTGTATCGTCGAGCACTTGAATCTTTTGCTTTCTTCCCCCCATCATTGTAGCATGAGTTTCAAATGTGTTCTAGTTTCTTTTCTTTTATCTAGCTTCATTTCCTACATTCTCATTCTTTGCCGGCTTGGCCCGCACCCACCGGGCTGGGAAAGGAAACAAAAGTACGCACCGTGCGAATATCCTTTGGTACATATTCTTATCATGCACACAAAACAAATCAAAACCAGATCATGTCTGTCCTTCGCGCCCACAACGACTTCTCTCGTACATATACAGTAACATTCACAGGCTTTACCAACTAACATGAGGAGCGAACTGAGCGATTAAAGTGATAGCAATAGCAAAAAGAAAAAAAAACTTTCTTACCGAAAGGAATAAAGAAAAGATACATAAAACAAGCTAAATTTATTCATAATTATAAATTGCAAAAACCGACACATAACTTAGAACTGCTTAAGTGAGAGAAAACAAGGCACAAGGAAAATTATTTGATCCAAGTCGGAGCAGGCAACGGAACTTGTAAATGCAGTGAATCCTTACGAAACACGGTAAGATTTTTGGATTTGTTACGATGCGCAATTCATAAAACAAAAAATCCCAAACTCCACGTTGCTTAACGGAAAGGGAAATGGGAACTAACATGCGCGCGTAACGTATACAGAGGACACGACGACAATTAACAATTATAGACAGTTTTAACGATCAGAGTAGAGTAGAAATTAGGGGTACACACACTGTCCGCTCCGCTTCGTTCGAGGGAATAGTAGTATTATATGGGTTTTCTGTTAAAAGGTAAACTGTAGTAGTACGTTAAACCTAACATAGTTGTATGACTGTAAAGTAGAACATATGCTATATTCTTATATAGTATAATAGTTTTGTAGCTTCCGTCACCTAACCTTCAGCCATTATGCTTCCGTTTGTTCGACACTTCGTCGCAGTCGCGACCCGAGGAGGTAAGGCTCAAATCTGCGATGGAAAATGGAAACGGGGAAAACAAAAACACAGGACAACCGATTCGTGTATCCGAAGTGGAAAAAAAAGAGATACGATTAAAGGCCAGTTACGCGTTGCCTCCGCAATCTTGCATTCTTTTATCATCTTCCACAGGATAGTTTTGTTTTTCCCTAACGCAATATTACAGGCTCGTCTTATGAAGGACTAGTGCCCCCTTTTTCGCTGAATGGTTCAGGTACACGATTCCATGTGTGGTTATACATATTATATTGTCCCTCCCCACTAATAAGCTCCTTTCTCAACACCTGTACGCCCCTAATGTAATGTGCTCTTCTATTTTGGGGATGCTGCTGGGACTCATTTCGTCCTCGGTCCGTTATGTACAACATGTTATAACTCCTATTTTGGGTTCGCAAGGGTGATTTCGCGTAAAAAGAGCATCGTCTCGATAGGATCTAAATGTCGTTTTTTCCATTGTTCTTTCCAATGTCGAACAGAATACACTAAATGAAAGCATTTGTTAGCGAACTCTTTCCTCGTGCTTGAAGTGGAACAAACTTAACGCAGCGTTTGACTATGGTTAAAATTGTATATATCATTTCTTTTTTACTTGTAAACCATTCTTGATTATTTCCTAATGCAATTTTTTGTATGGTTTTCATTTTTTAATGTAGATATGAGAGCAAAATCCTTCACCATGTTTTTTGTTTGTGTGTTCTTACATAAAAGTGCCTATGCTTGCGCTTTGCCTAATGCTAGCCTGAATTAATCTTTGTAAGATAAAAACGTAAAATTATTCATTTTTAAATTTAATTTTTCATCTTCATTCCCATTTGTTAATTCCTGTTTTCCAACTCATCAGCCAACTCCTTACATATGGCCATAAGTCTTGGGTGTGGCTTTCCACAACCCGCTGCATCGTAATGGGGAGAGAGGTCCGTTACCCTAAGTCCGGAACCCCAATCAAACCCAATGTTCAACCGTTTTGAGCAAGGCTTTTCACCACCTTCGTTGGTAGGTGTGTGGCGGCGTTGGGAGTGTTTTCCCTTTTCGTGCTTAGAAGAAAAAACGAGAAAACAACACCAACAACAACAACACCATCGCCCACTTCTGCGATCTCGGGTGGGAGAGAGAGCGAGATGCTCCCTCTTCCAAGAGAGAACCCGGAAGCCGTGGCCCGTTAAAAAGTCCACACATTGTGGATAAATGTTTACACACCAGAAAACACGCAGAACATGTAGGGTTATGTTTTTCTTTTTCTTTGTAAATATACATCATCAATTCTTCTCAAAACGAGTGATTTATCTTTTAAACGAAAAACTTCGATTAATGAAAGAAACTAAAGTTAAACGAACCCACGTTTGAAGGGGTCAGTAAAACGAGAATAAACGCGCCTAACTGAATCCTTGTTGTGTTTTGAAAAACTGCGCAGAAGGATCGTCCTTCAACGGACGATCGAAAGGCTTCGCGGGAATGGATTTAGTAGCATCGCCTAATCAGAAATAATAAAACACACACATCAACAAAACAATCAATGTCTAATGTCGTCTACTCGAGAAAACAAAAATCTATTCATATGTATCTAATTTCCCTTTTGAGTAACTTACAGACAAACTAGCATAACTCTCACTCGTAACTAAAAGTGGCTATTTATGTAGAAATTCTCCTTCAATCTCGTGTTTATCTCGCTCTTGTGTTTATCACCCAAAATCAATCTTCTGTGGCGTTCTTTTACTCTCGCGTGAAGCAATATTCACCCAGCCTTATTTCCGTCCCGATTTCGCAAAATTTGTGTCCGCTGTCCGATGGCCTTCTCCGGGAAGCTTGCCGAACGAAAGCATCCCTTAGTGTCGATTACTCTTAATACACCACCAGGTTCCTTCTGCAGCACCATTTTATGGTTATTTCCGGTTGACTTTTGACTGGTACAAAACGTTGTTTATTCCGGTTGAATCCTTTTCCTCGCTAATGTTGAACGAGCGGGCGGGAGGGCGGGAGGGCGGTCTGGCGTGGGCAATGGCGGAAACACGCTGGATCAAATGGTGTTTCCGGCGATGGCATCAACGATCAACAACATGCGGCTCTCAAAATAGTGATGGCGCTTGATCGTTTGCAGGACGCTTTGAGATTTTTGCGAAGTCAAAAGGAATTTGCGAAGCCACAAAATATGTTGGGTACACTTTGGGCCATATCCTTAGGCCATCATAGAAGAGTTGTCCTCGTCGTGGCCACCATTTCCGTCCATGCTTAGCAGCTCGTTGAGATCGATGTAGTCTCCGGAGACGATTCCGAGCATTCCACCCGGACTCATCATCGAACCGCCGCCGAGTAGGCCGGCCACGTTTCCATTGCCCGCAATGCCACCGGCGCCATCGTGAATACCGGGACCGAAGAAACCATTGTTCATGCCACCTCCACCGACGAGGCCGCCGCCGCCGCCCCCGCCACCGCCGTTGAGTTTGAAGGCCATCAGCTGGGTGTGTGCCGATGGCACCGGGGATACGGGAGACATTTGTCCACCACCTGTTTCCGCAATTCCAACATTCGTGGTCGGATGGTGATGTGTATTGAAACGGGACGATCGTTGTTGTGCACAAACGGATTTCGTTGGTGCGTGTTGAGGTGTTTTTTTATTTTCAGAGTTAAGAGGTGTTGTTGTTTCGACAACACGCGAATGGTGCGGAAGATACAGAAAAAAACGGACAGAAGAGAAACAGAAAATTAGTTACTGTAAAATGGAGTTTCACTTAAGCGTTACACCTTACAAGCTAGACATTCAAATAGGTCCTAACTAATCCCTATAGCTTTCACCCTGGTTCCCTACCATATTTCTCTTTACACCCTTTGGGCGATATATGGTGGGTCGAAAGGAAAAATCGGACCAGCCTTTCAAACATTCATTCAAAATAGATCGATCATACATCCACAAGCAAACATGTTGCTACAAACATTCTGCTTTCACTCACGTTACTAAACAACGCACCAAAGGCACCCTAACCTATCCTATCCCTTACTGTTTTTTTTATAAAATTAACTTAATTGTAAAAACTTCAAATTAAACGATTTAGTTTGTCGATAATATAATTTTTGTTGTTGGTGGTTTTTCAATAGTGGCATTTCCTAACCAGCCTACTATCCCTTTTTTCCCATCCCTCATAAGCCTACTTGATTGCTTAAGTTTCCACTATTCGACTGTTGTTGGTCTCAAACACACACACACACACTCACACGCATGCACACACGTATCATATGGAAAGGAATGGGTTCTTCTTATTGCAATTGTTTACTGTAGATTTTTTCTTTTAATTTTTAAATTTTTATTTTCTTCCTGTCATCTTTTTTGTGTCTTTAATTCGATTCATCTGTTTTTATTTTATTTAACTTTTTCTGTTAAATGTGCTTTTGAACCATTTTATTCTTGTCTTGTTATTTAACGAACTAAAATTTTATTTTATTTAAAAAATGTAAACATTCCCTTTAGCCTTTTGTTTCCTTCCTTGGAATACTTATAAAAATTTAATCAAAATTTGCATACCGTTTCCATACGATACGGAATCATTCTTTTTTGTTGCTCAAGCATTCAGATATACACAGAGAAGATTGAACGACTTTTAAACAAATAAGGAATATCGTTTTTGTCTGATCGCAATGTGTTTACCTACACCCCAAAGTGAATGAGTGATAAAGGGATTGAGGATAAGGATAAAAGGATTAAAAAGGATAGAATGAGGGATTAAAAATGGTTCTAACAAGGTGTCATTGTGAGTATGGATGAGGAGGAGAGGAGGGTGTGTCTGCAGTAAACATATATTGGCGAGGCGGTAGGTAATCGATTTAGTGTAAAAATGAAATTTAAAGTAAAGTAAAAACATTTACATATTGGACTATCTAAAGAGAACTTTGTGTGTGTTTTTTTTTTCTTCGATCCCACCCCAGAAATGTGGTGTGTTTTTTTTGGTGTGATTTGGGAAGTAGCATACAACAACAGTACCTTGTGCCCGGCCTGTGGGTGAGAGAGACACATTGGTCCACATCATTTTCAAACTCTTGGCGAAACCCGATCATCATCATTATTCTCTCCTTATCCTTGAAAGTGATTATTCGTTTGGTTTTACTTTTTTGTACTGTGTCTACATCAAACTGTTCTTCCTCTGATCTCTCTCCCTCTCTCTCTCTCTCTATCTCTGCGCAAGGACACGTGTCGACCGAATTCTAGCCCCAAAACCAAACAGACAGTCAAGCGAAGGGGCGGTGCCGGCCCACCGGGAAGAAGTCCTCCTCCGCAACACCAGCAACAATCTGCAGCGCGCGCGCCAGCAACGAAGTAACAACTCTCAGATCCAACGGAATGCAACAATGCGATAACAACGGACCAGCAGAAGGGCACCAGAAACCAGACGGTACGCGACGGGAGAACCCGAACCGACCAGCTAACGCACGTAGTGGGGGGTATGGTGGTGGTGATGGTGGCGGGTCGTAGTGGTGGGTGGTGGTGATTTGTGGATGTGGCTGTGCGCGCATCAAACACGGTTCAAAGGATGGCAATAAGACGGCGAGATCCGATCCGGTGATGCTATATAGCTTATAGGCATCCATCCATTGACCCATATTCATCTGATCGATCCTTTGGGGAGGGGATGATTTTTCTTAACTGATTGCGTTTGTTTTGGCATCGCATTTCTACATATATCAAGTGTTGCCTCGACTCTAGTAGTGTCGCCGGAAGAAGATCATCATCGCCATTTATCGCCACTTTTTCCTCGGTTTTCGATCTCTTTTTAACGACCACGCGATGGCGCACGCACACACACGGCTCACACACACGCGCGCACCCAATATACGCTCATTCAGGCGTTTCATGTTTTACTGTTTCGCTCGCGTGGTTTGGTTTTTGCTTTCGAAGAGACTCAAATCCTGCACAAAATCCTATCTCAATTCATTTTCAATTTCCATTTTCTTTTATCAACCATATCTTTGCATCGCAACAGACATTCCTGTGGAAAGGAAGAAGGTCAGATTGTTGTGATTAGAGAATTGTGATAATTATTTTGCGATGGTTTTTTTTCGTTTGTTTACTCTCAGGAAACGGGAATTGGATACAGTAAGTTGTTGCTGCAATGTTTATATAAATGTTTTATACTGGGGAAGTATTTGGAGATGAGGAAATTTTGTTTTCTTTTTTTTCGTTACACACGGGAGCAGTAAAATTTTAAGGCTTTTTTCCTGTTGTGACTTTGGGTAAAAGAAACATTGTTAAGGGACAGTGTGTGTATTTGGTTTGCAACTGTAACGGTTCGGTATGTCTTTTTTTTTGTTTATTTTGCGCGGTTTATGGTTTGAGATTTGAAGAAAGTAGAAGAGAAATATCATAAGATAAATTCGTTGCACGGACCCGTAAGGGAATATGGACAGAGAAGCACTAACGCAAACAACCTCTTTCTTTGTGTTAACCTTCTTACATTTGCTAGCTTCCGTTAGAAAAAAAGGGGGTTCAGGGGGGATATGCGTCTAGTGCAAGTTCTAACTTTTAAAGTATCTACAAAATGTTGCAATCTTTACAACTCCCACAACAACAAAACAATGTTCCACATGATAAATTAATTACTTTTATCACTTTTCCGTAGAACAAATCACAAACAACGCGGAAAGTCTCTCCTACTGCAAAAAAAGACGCATACGCACTCAATAACCAACACGTAAATGAAGGGATAAATAGTTCAATCGTTTTTCAAACACAATTTAAAGAATGTTTAAATCTAATAACCAGTACAGTATCTTAAATACTAGCAAAAACACAGCATTTCTGTGTAGAAATTATCCAAATTTCGAGAAAATTATAGAAAAAAAAGAGCGCCAATTGTGTTAACATAACAAAACCAAAGTACTACCACACAAACAAAAACACTGGCCAGAAAGAAACTGCACAGCGCAACCAAATGGAGAAGGATTATGAACAAGGTTTTGAACGTAGCGAAAGATTTCGTTGCAAAGAATCTTTCTGCCTTCGTTTGTTTGTTTGTGCGCATTTTGTTTTGCTATTTAGAAAGGATTTTTGAAACTGAAGCAGGGAAGAAGAATAAAGGATAGTCAGGAGGTGCGCATAGACCGAACACGCATGTCATTTTGCTATCCGATATCCTTTTTCAATCAAGACTTGTATGTTTTTTATTCTTTTTGCTCCTGCCACGAAATCCAATCCAAGTGATAATACTCTCAATGTCGTATCGTTTCACTGTTGCATTTATTTAAACATGCGTTTGCAACCTCCATGTGTGTGTTGCTGCTCTCAGGATTCGGGAGAAGAAGCAGTGTGTTTTCCTTCAACCGCACACGCACAGCAGCATTCAAAAATCATTCGCAACATTTTTCAACGTTTTTAACTGCTTCATAATCGCGCTGCTGTGGAGGAATGTTTTTGCCATTTTATTGATCAACAATCGGGCAAGAATGTAATAAAAAAAATAGATTATCTCATTAATTAAGCATAAGAGCGTAGTGACGAGAATATTGCTTATAAATGCTTCCTTAAAACCTGCTACCCGATTACGTACCGGGTGTCGGGCTGCTGGATGAGGCCGATTTGTCGCTGCTGCCGCTGCTTCCTCCGCCGAGATGTTGTAGCTGTTGTTGAATCTGTTGCTGCTGCTGCTGCTGGTGCAGTGGACTTTGTGTCAGATGCTGAAGGCTTTGTTGCTGTTGCTGCAGCTGCTGATCGTCCGACATGAGATCCGGAAGGTTCATGGGGAAATCGTACCCAAGCATGTCGTCGTTGTTGTTGAAAAGCTGTACACCATTATCATGATGGCGCGGGAAGAGAAGAAATCAAACGCAGAGCAGGATGGCAGGGAAATGCCATACAATGAGAATGTGTTTTAAAAAAGAAAAAAATTGAGAGAATCGAAACGGAAAGAATTGTTTGTCATAATTGGAAATCGAAATGGTTCTAACTCGACGAAACGGGTTGACAGCATGGGCAGTAGTGTTAAACCATTTTGAATAAAAATCTTTAACTGCCAACGATTGAAATTATGAAACATGCATTGAACTGATACGATAAGAAGTTGGAAGAAATACATAATCGAGTAATAAAAGCAAGGACTCGACTTGACCACCTCAATTTCCATTATTATGAATAATAAAAAAAAACAATTTGTGAAATGAAAACTGCCAGTGAAAGTGAGACCGCAGAATGAAGTGTTTTTCCAAATCGTTCCGGTAAGAACGTCGGTTCAATGTGTGTGAAACTTTTTGTGAATTTTACCATCTTTCGTTTCCAGAAGAACGTGTGTTTCAGACGACCACGCCACACCGCGCAGCATGGTTGAGCCGATTAGCTTGAATGGTTTGTTTGGAGTTTGTTTGATCTGTGATTCGATCGCAAATTAGCACATAATTACAACTTACACTCTAAAGGAACAGGAGAGAGGAATTCACGAAAAATTTTACTACAACTTGCGCAAACTTGCTCATCTCCGTTTTCACCTGCATCGATCATCTCCTCTTCATCGAGTGGTGGATTTTAATGTTTACGGGGAGGTGGTTTTTTTTGTTCTCTCTCTCTCTCAAGGACATCCATCGGCACGCGGCGGCCATCCTTCGCTTACAGACTATCGTTTATGCTTACATCGGTCCTAACCTTATTGATGGTATCCGGATCGAACGGGCCCGAAGGGAAGTACACCCGACCGTACGTTGGCACCGTCGAGCAAGCATTCTGTATGTGTGTGTGTTGCACGGATCGGCAGCGTGGTTTTTTTTTATAATTGCATTATGAAATATTTGTAATCATCAGTAACCATCATCACACAGTTCCGATCATCCAGTCACACATCAGGGCCAGAGGTGTGGTGTTGGATGAGTACGTTGGTGGTTGCGGCACACACGATCAGGGAGATAATTTGCTCCATCATCATCATCATCATCATTATTATCAGCATCAATATAATCATCATCATCATCATCATCGGGGGTTGCGATTGGGTTGGGTGTTTGCCAGTTAGAAAGCAGCACCCGCAAACAGCCACACACAAATGTAAGTATTTTGTATTATTTATACCAAAATTCAATTCCAAAATAAAACGTGTTTACGATTTGAATTTTCCGGTTGAAACCATATTAGACCGGAATGGAAAAATATATGTACAAAGTAGCGGAAAAGTTGGAATTGAGTTCATGGTTCGGTGGTGTTTGTTGTTTTATGTTCAACCGGTGTGATTTTACATTTGTATGCAAAAAGTTAACGTAATTGGAAGAGAGAAGAAAACAATTGACACGCATGAAAAATAGAACAGCATTACATTACAATAAAGGGTTAGCTTTTAATAGTTTAAAGACGTCCACGGTCAGCGATTTACAAAATCTGACAAGACGGACAAAAAGTCAACAGCTAGAAAAACAGAAGTTAGCACTACAGAGTGCAGAGCAGGATTGATTGAAATCATTAAACATCGAAACACGGACAACGAATACATTATTGGATACCAATTGGTGCTGTTGGAATTCCTCTGTCCTTTTTGTTAGTACTCGTGTCCCTTAAACAAAGGTATATACCAACACCTTCACATTGATTGAATGAATTTTTCTACCAACAAAAGACAGGACCAATAGTGAGCATCCTGTTTTCATTAAAAAAAGCTTGAAAAATAACGCATTTTTCAGTTCAAAGGATCGCAAAAAGGCAAAAGGATCTTCCCATCGCTCGTTCACCCAAAAACCCACCTCGTCCTCTCACTTACCCCGAGTAAAGCGTTCGCATCGAGCTGGTAGCCTTCGCCCTTCAGCAGCTCCTTCAGGGACTCCAGGTCCGTCTGGACCGTATCAATGTGCTGCCCGTATTCGGCCCTGTAAAGGAAATTAATTTCGTGTCGTGCATGCAAGGATGACGATGAGGAAGACGACGACGAACGGACGGACGGAGAAGCACGGAACAATTGTGTGTTGTGTTGTGTGTGTTTTTCGGCACGACAGTTAAAAAAAAAGAGAAAAGAAATAAAAACATTGAAAGGAAGAAAGGAAAGAAGAGAAACGGGCACGCAACCACCTTCGATTAATATCGCCAGATATCCTTCTACTCTCGGTCGCTTTTTAAGACGCGTCGTACTATATGCAAGTGTGCGCCAAACGAGCTCACCCAGCAGTTCAAAAGGCAACGCAAATATAAAATGGACACTATAGTTATGCTGTCGTCGTTTGCACCGATTGTTAAAAATGGTGCGTGTCTTCCTCTAATCTTTGACGGTTAAATTCCCATTCGCAACACCAAACTTTGTATATGGTTCTGTATGAGTTAGCCATCGATGGAGGATACGATTGGCGGTTGTATTTGAGAATTAGCGGTTAGGCCCATCCTGTGAGTTTGTTGTACTGGTGATGGTGTTATTTGTCCGTGCGATCATCTGATGATACACACTGTACCACGGAGGTACGCTTAACAATGAAGAGATGAATGATAGCACTAGGAAAGGTCCATGTCAAATGTTTATCATAACATCGAATAATCTCAAAAAGGGCTTCTTTACGAACCAGTTTCAAAGGCATTTGAAATGGACCATCCAGCAAGATCGTTGTATGAAACAAATCAACAGCCAATATGTTTGTCTTAATTTAAGCTTTACATAAGAAACACAATAAGCATAACATTGTAATTAATGGAAGAATAATTTGGAACAGCGAAAAGACAACTTGAACAATCAATCCAACAGGTGTACACAAGAAACAGATCGCGATCGCGGACAAACGGTCAAGAAGAGAGGAAAAAGGGGGGTTGGGAGAAAAGTCAAAAGTTTGTCAAAAAAAAAAGGGGAGCCTTAGGGCGAAAAACTCGTTCGATGTAACTCGACTACAGAGACTAGTAGACTTGGGAAAACCCATCGAAAGGTGTAAAGAGACGAAAAGCAGCAAGATCGAAAGATGATTGATCGTGTGTAAATGTGTTTGATCGGGATGAACGGGTGGGTTGGGGTGCGCGTGTGTGGTTGCAAACCATTTTTTTTTTTTGATTGGGAGATTCGCGTTCCCCGCATTCCTCACAACGCGATTTTGGCTGGTTTCGCATTACATTAAGTTACTTTCTACCGATTTTTTACTGCCGACTGCCTTTTCTTTGGTGGGTGAAGCTCGATGTGCGTTGCGATTTTAGCGATTTTTATATAGTAAAAACGTTTGTTAAAATATATAGAAATGAAGTATATATATATAAAACGTGTCCTCGACGCGACTCGGTGTTGGTGTTGATGCGATACTAATAATCGAATGGGCGTTGTCGGCCATCAATTTCCCAGACATAAATACTAACACCGTGTTCAACCGGGACACGTCGGAATCAGTGCTGACAAACTTTGATATCTGCTGCTCGTTGTTTCCGCTGGAAGCGGCCCGCGGTGTTTGCAGCATGCTGGAGTCGAGCGAGTTCTCGTCGTACTCGTCGGCGGCGCCATCCTCTAGCGTTGATTGCTGGGCCTGCTGCTGCTGCTGCTGTTGCTGTTGCGGCTGCTGCTGGCCAGATTGGCTCTGTTGTGCTTGTTGTTGCTGCTGCTGCTGTCGGCTAGCTTTGATATTGTTGATGTTAACGTTAGGGTTGTAGAATCCACCGTCGATAAAGCTGTATCCGTTGAGCATCGGGGACGGGTTGGTGTCCTTCACCATCACTCCGTTTCCCCCGTCGCCACCAGACTCTCCCTCCAGGGTGTTCTGGTCGTTGCTGATTTCGAAAATGTCTCCGGGAAGGATGTCACTCGCCGTGACGTAGCTGCTGGTGCCGCTGTTGGGTCCTTCAGCGAGGAACGTCGGGCCAGATGCGGAAGCGATCGAGACCGGCGGCGATGGGCTATGGGTGCTGCCTCCCGACTGATACCCGGATGGGCCTGGCGAAGCATCGTCTTCACCGCCGGTAGTAGCATTAGCAGCTTGCTTCTTGGCGGCATTCGCCAGCGCCAGCTTTTTGCCACCCCTCGTGACTATCATCGGTCCGGAGGTGGAGGACGATTTAAGGCCACTGACTTCCGTCTTCCCAGGCGACACCACTGGCGTATTCAGTAGACTCTTCTGGTTGCGCTGGGAACCAACATTGCGCTTATTACCACTGAGGGATCCTCCTCCAACACTCGTCGTCTTTAGCAAGCTGTCGCCTCTCTTTCCACCGAGCTGTTGAAGACGCTGTTGGCGCTCCTTCGTCTGCTGTTTCTGCTGCTGCTGCTTTTCCATCTCACGGATCACCATCGGCGTGTTGAGCATCATGTCGTTATCGCCGTCCTGGTATAGCTGCACGATCGTCGGATCGATCTCGTCAACGTGATCCACCAGATAGCCGTGCTGCAGCGCATCGGGATCATCCTCTTCATCGGCCTCGTTCGATCCTCCATCCTGCTGTTCATCGATCTCCTGCTCCACGATGTCACCGTAGCTCTCGAGCTCGTCCTCGTCGACCGCGTTCTCGATCAGCTGGGCCAAATTGGTGGGCGCACTGTTGTTGCCTCTGGCCGTATTTAACGATCGCATAACGTATTGGTGCTGCTGCTGCTGCTGCTGCTGCTGCTGTCCCTGCCCCTGGCCAAGCTTCTCGACCTTCACACGAGCGCCGGACATCGACGATCCGCCGCCTCCCGCTGCACGGAACTGGCTCATCGGCGAGGTGGAAAACACTTCCTCGAACGTTTCATCACTGCCGCCTCCACCGTCTCCTGCCTCACTGCTTCGGATGCTGCTACCGCCGGTGGACATGGCCGGCGTGGCCGTACGATGGTAGGGTGACCGCTCCGTGAACGACATCGGCGAGCTAACCTCCGGTATTTCCGAGTTCCTGTCGGCACAAGGAAGGGGGAAAAGATCAGATCAGATCGCAAAATCGCAAAGCTACTCGGTTTTTCGTTTTCTCGGTATTCTCCCCTCTCTTCTCTTTCTCTCTCTCTTTCTCTGTGCTGTCTTGGCGTTCGCGGTTCGTATATTCAAGGAGCAACATTACTCCAACAGAACAAGGCAAGCTGTCACGCAGTAAGAGTGAACGTCGGCTCGCGAACAGGACGAAGGGACGATCCCTGGTGATGGTGGATACATTTGTACATTTACGTGTATTTGTGTGAGTTATTGATTGTTGTTACGTTCAGGTCACACCGAGATCGTCATCTTCGTCTATACACGGTTAATTTGCTCTCCATTTACTCCACCACGGAACAGCTTATCCTCGTCATTGTTGTCGTCGGCTTGATTCCTCTTTTGGTTATCTGGCGTTGGTCTCCAAAGAACCCTTCCGTCTAAACTTCTGCTGTTTTAACGCAATGATGCTAGTTCCTTATTAACGCGTAATTCGGAATACTTGTATCTTTTCATACGTAAAGCAGTTAATCGTTGATAACACGTTGAGAGGCAGGAAATTTGTATTTACGTCTACCTAGTTCGTTTGTGATGAATGATGCACCCCCTAGAAGCCTAGAAAGCCAATTTGGGCATGGTCCATACACGTAGTCTTTACGGTTAGAAGAACTGTACAAAGAAGGACGCACGCCGGGGGTTAAATGCAATGTACGCACTAGTGAAAAAAATGAAACGACAATAGCTCTAGTAAAGCACGCCAAAACAGGAAAAAAAAGTTCATAACGGAAACGGAAATGTATGAGACATACTGGCCACCATTTCGTACAATTGAGTTAATTTGTAACATGATAATGATTTTATGTGACGGTTTGAACACGGAAGAAAAAATGAGTGATGAGTTTGATGCCCATAAATTGCTTGTTTAAGAAGGTCAAAGACAAAACGGGATCAACAAATTTTTAGAAACGACCAATTTACGAATACTTGAGAAGGGGTAGAATAAGTAGAACGAAGCGATTTTCAAATGATGGAGGGATCAATGATAGTAGAACTTTGTACATTGGAAAAGGGCCAATTATTAGATAACTTTCAAAAAACAAAAATTAAAACACGAAAGCACAGTGATTTATGCAAACAGAAGAGTATCTACGGCGTTACCAAAATTTAGGAACGAGGGCAATGGGCACGAAATTCTGGGACCTTATATAAGAATCAATTTTGCAATCTCCTCTCATGGGTAAAGACTTAAGAGTGAACCGATGGAGGGGGGGTAGGTATCGATTGGAGAAAGCAACCAACTTTTCGAGTAGACCAGTTGTTAAAAACAAGGTTCAACGTGTCGAACATTACCTGGTGGATTTGCCGCCCGGCGGCATCTTCCGCTTCTTAATTATGCTAGTACCACCGTCGAGTATCTTAATGATCGCTCTACCACCACCCAGCGTCGCTGTGTTACTACTAGTAGCCTTCGAACCCTTGCCGACAACGGTGCCAGAAGCAGAAGTAGAAGTGGCGGATGCCGAGGTGGACGGAGGAGTTAGCACGATCTGCGCGGTTACGACCGGTATTTCTTTCTTATCACTCTTGTCTTGCTTTGACCTGGAGAAAAGTGAAGAGGAGGAGGAGGCATCATGTTGAATGAAAGCTCTTTACAAACAACAATATACAAAATTATGCTTGTTTGGCAAACAAATATATACTCCGTATATGCATTTCTCTCTCACACTCTCGTCGATCGAGGGTAAGTAGTCGTCGTTGTCAAAAGATAAATGGCAAAATCTACCGAACTACCCGACCTTGTATTTGTTGGGGTCCACACACTATACGGGCAGCAGGCAAAAGAGAGCGGGGCGCAAACAGCAGCCCAAAGCAGAGTGATGCACAAAATTGGATTCCATTACGTTTGCAACTGAGAGACGACCGTTTGCAGCGCATTCTCGCAAAAGCATTATGTGCCTAGTTAACTTATCTACTTTTTCTGCATTAGCAAAAAAACATGACCTACGCGAGCGTAAGCAAAAAAAAACACGGGGGTAAACAAACGAATGGAATGATATCAAACAGGTAAGATAAGTAAGCTACAACAACAATAAATAATAATTATTATAGAATATCACTTTTCTGTCATGCAGCGAACTAAACTTTCGAATGAATTGAAACATAGGATAATCGTTTCCAACATTCAACAAAATTGATCAACATTGCACTACTGAATAAGTTAGTCCACTTACTTTAAAAAAAATACGCTGCTTCTAACGAAACGGACGATACCCTGTGTACTTTTATAAAAGTATAAAACTTTCTTCTACGAAATAGTTAGGGTTTAACTAATTCATTTAAGAATGGATATAGCACTGTTTTATACTTAACCAATGAGGAAACAATACACATGGATACAAGAGATAGGAAGCACGACCAGTAAAAAAGGTACATTTATCTGAACAATCCGAACAACATTGAACCATCGAAATATGAAACTAGCAACAGAGAAAGGAAAGAGGATACACCTTACCTACTACACACGGGAGATCGAGAGAAAAGCGAGGTAAACGAAATAAACAAAAAAAAGCTCTTATATGAAATCTATACTAAAAACAATTGTGTTAGCTATGTGTAGTGGCTATATATGAAAAGTGTGTAGTGTGTTTAGTCTGTTGCGAGTTGAATAAAGTTTACGAAACAAATATGATGGTGCCGACATAAACATGCCTCTGTCTGCACCATCATGACACGCGCTACAATAAAAGGGCAGAAAGATTGCATTACGAAGGTAGGGAAAAGTTAGGGAGAAGTTCAAAGAAGTTGATTTAAAAAAAGAAACACTACGTAAGGCGTGAGTCCACCGTCGAGATATCGCTCATACATCGGCAGACGAACGGCTTCTCCCAACACTCCTCTACGGGTTGTTCTTTTCCCACGAAGGACACATAGGTACGGTACACTACCTTTCGACTACGTAAGAATAGTACTGTATTCGTTGTCAGTAGTAAAACAGAAAAGTCGAAGAAGCGCTGCAACAAAATCAAAAAGAACTCACGATGAGGAGATTTTACTTACAGCAGTTCCTGCTGGTTTGCGTATGCGACCTCCTCCAAAGCTTCGCCCAGCTCCTCGATCGTGGCACCGCCATCGCTGTAGTCCGATTTCTTGAGCTGGAAGGAATAGGGAAAGCGCACAGAGAAACGATATTATTTTGTGATTTTAATCGCTTTTGAAGGCCCATATGGATTCAGGGAACCGCGTCTGATTTATCATGTTACACCATCAATCAATGGGCAGATGAATGTTTGTATCGATTACGCAAGACGGCTACGAAGTGGCAAAGATTCATTCTTATTTTTTATTCATCACAAATTCTATATGCCTTTTAATGCTACGAAGCATAGTGAAGATTATGAATTATCGATGGTGCAAGCACTCGGTGCACCTTTACCCCGGGAACGAGCAAGAAGAATTCTACCTTTACATTTGTATCGATCCAGGTGATGGAAATCATCATTTATTAGCAAGCAGCCTTCAATTTTATTATCTACTCTGTCGAACACTGCGGCATATATTTTGCTTTCTAATTAAGTTTCAATAAATATCGACCGAAGCAGAATTGTCTTTTTAACGTGCAAAAGATTTAGTAATGAGAACTCTTTTTAGAGATTTTATGAAGACTGAACAATCGTCTAATTAGTTACACTTTTGTGATTTAAAACGTAAAAAATGAGTAATTAGTTGCTATCGAGATGTCAATTCTTGATAGGGATTTGAATCCCAAAAGAGTGAATGAGCGAGTAAAAGAGTTGCTCAGTAACAAGAGATGGAATCCTAAACGTGGATTGGAATCCTAACCAGATGCAAACAAATATTTAATATCAAACGGAATACCAATCTAAATCGTAGCTACTTTAAGTTATTCCGATATAATAATATCACGTGGTCCATGTCGTTCAAGAAAAGAAAAAATAGAATTGAAGATATGCTTCCCCGTTTCAAAGCGTGATAAAACTTAAATGCCACATACAAAGAGCTCTCTCCCTGCTACTGGCTAATCTTATAAGCCAAAGTCGCCTGATTAACGCGAAGCTTATTAGTCTCTATTACAAGAAGAAGGAAGCGCCTTTGTCGTTGCACGATATCTCTCTTTATTTTAATTGCCTTTCCCCCCGGGGTGGGTGAAAATGGCAATCAGCACCTTAGATACTCGTTCACCTGCACCAAATCGCTAACAATAATAATGCTCACCTTTGCCTGCTGTGGCGCATCGTTGATCATTAGCTGGAATCGGCGCTTGTTGTTGCCATTGCCCATCGAACCGAGGCCCCCGCGGGAGGGCTGCACAATTGTGACCAGGAATTGGATAAGCTGCAATTAAAAGAAAGAGAAGTGCCCGAAGGTATTATTACTTACACCGAATTCATTAATTAACTTCTAATGTATTTCTGCGTAGCTTCTTGTAAACATAAATAAGTCTTGCAAATCGTCTGCCTTCCACTCGTTGGGAATAAAATCACAGTAATTCTTCTCAAAATGATTCAGTATCAAGGACCTCTCTGTGGCAAACTGATTGTTTGGCACTTGATTGTAGGCACGGGTACGTCACCCCCAATCTTTTTCGAACTCCGCTTTCCTCCCTCCCAACATTGCAGCTGACCTCGAATGACTTTCAGACTCATGAGATAGGAATGGAGAGCAAAAATAAAGTAAAAAAAAAACACCACCAAATCAGTGCGTTAAGCTACAATTTTCATCGCTCCCTGCAGAGCCCTGAACCTTGCCTTGCACAGCGCGCCTTTGCTCGTTAGAGATTATTATCTTCCGTTCCTGGAAGTTGGCAAAAAACCATGTCAACTGATACTCAATGGGAGCGAGCGGGTGTGCTAGCTATTATTTCGGAGCATGGCGTAGGCATGGTGAAAACAAGAAAATCTGAAACCCAATCGGGGATCATCGGGTTCATCATAGAGATCGGTAGACAATACCGGTGACGGTCTGATAGAGCGCTGATGTGGCGTAATGTGTTGTTGGGATGAATTTGTTCTTCCACAAAACACTGCTGAATTTGGCTTGCAAAGTGTCAATTTCCTGTAGCTTATGGCATACGCACCAACATGCACCAGACCAGGTAGTACACCCCACTTACCAATACCGACCCCCTACTATCACTGTAAAGATTTTATTCATATAGAATAATTTGTCAAAAATTTATACACCTTCAAGAAAGGGTACCATTTTACTCGGCGGCGTTACCGACTGTTCACTGCCAGCTGCACACGCATTCACCCGCTACGGGAGGGTGTATAAATAAATAACTTAGTTTCAAAAGTTAGAAAAAGATTTCCTCTCCTCCTGTCCGACAAATCCTTTCTAGAGCTTGGTCCGGTTTTGGAGCAAGCGCGAGGGGAGCAGGTAAATCGTTCCATAATATCAACATAAAATCAAAGTATGCAAATTTCACATTTAAACCCCGCAGAATGTGTCTTTCTTCTCGGGGATGCGGTTTAATTTCGTTCGGCTACGGTTGTCGCCCATCATCATCGCCGTCTCGTCATTTGTCTTCAAATAAATTTATTGTTGCATTGCATAAGTGAAGAAGTGACCGGTACCGGTAACATCACGTTTCAGGCGCTGATGCCGAGCTTTACTGGCGTAATTGATTCCATTGTAGCGGAACTTTTTCAATACCATGCACATTTACAGAGTTTTAAACACTCAAACTAACTTTACCCTTAGAAGAATGCATCTTTGAAAGATCATCAAGATATTATCGAAGGCAGAAAATGGGAATAGAAAATTCCCATGGCCGAATGGCCATAAATTGTTTACATTGATCTTCTACATTGATTTCTACATTGCGTACAATTTAACCTTCATTGTGGGCTCCATCAAACTAGATTTCATTCAACTACTTGAATAAAAATTCATTCAAAGGATATTTCCAGGCCACGCAACTCTTTAACAACCCCGTCATGTCATGCAAGCTCACCTTGTTAACGATCTGTTGCTGTTTGTGGTGCTTTTGGCGCAGGATCGCCACCTCGCGCCAGAGCGCCTCGTTTTCCTGCTTCATCGCCTGGAAGCGCGAGTCGAGCGAATCCTGCCGGCCGCGCATGTTCTTTACCTCGCTCAGCACCCGGCTGACCGCCTCCAGCTTCAGCGCGCTCTTGTCGTCCGCGGCCTGCTGTGCCTGCAGCTGCTGCTGCTTGGAGGTGGCGATCTTGCGCTTAATGTGCTCCAGCAGGTACGGATGGTCCTTCTGGAAGCACGGATGCGTGAACTCCATCTCGTCCCGGTCGAACCGCAGTCCGCCATTGTCGATGGAGGTAATTTTGTGGAAACCATCTGAAAACCCGAGCATTACGCGGTGAAAAACACCGTTAGAATCCATTTCAAAAAGGGCGTTACGTGGTTCTACTAGTTTTACTTACACATATTCAGCTGCCTGATGAAGCTGGCCATGTTGTTGTGTTTGTAATTGAGCGGCAGCAGTTCCTTGGCGAACTGCGCCTGATTCTGGATGATAAAGCTTCGGCCATCCTGAATGAACGAAACACGCATGAAGAGAAAAAAAACACGTGATTAGAAGAAAGTGATAATAATACATGAACCAATTAAACCGTTGATAAATGATGAATGTTTTCGCTTTTCTTGTGTTGCGATGTTTTTTGAGCCGCCCCCGTAACCTTTTTCGCCTGGTTTTATTGATAGCATTTAAAAACTGAATCAGATTGTCCTTATCGGATAACGGAAAAGGCACACGCTGGGAAATAGCAATCACGGACCGGTGCCAATTTCTGGTCGATAACGAGAAAAAAGAACCCGCCGGGAGAAAAAGAACATTGTTTTTGACCAGACCCAATTTGACGAATGCTTTCTTAATCTGGCGACCTGGAGGAGTAAATGGCCGGAGGGGCCATTTAGATGAAGAGCGTGATAATAAATTTAAAAAAATAAGAAACTGAACTGCCGGTAAAATAATGCTTAAGGGACGGCGGCCCTGGGCCGATGAGAGATAGACTTTATCAGTTCGCTTCGCCAACCAACGGGAACGGCGGAGGTAATCGCAAAAACGGTGGGCCGTGACAGTTAAAAGAACAAGCGAAACAAACCCACAACCCAAAACCGATAGTGACGGGCAGAAAAATTCTACTACGCGTCGTCATACTGGCCCCTCTAAACGAAATGTCACGATGCCGTCGTCCAGCGTCTTGTGAGCCCCATGATAGGATCATTGAAGTGAAGGCAAAGCCAGCAGACCGAAGCAACCGGTCGATGGTTGATAAGGAACGCAGTGTTCCCAGGAGTGTGTATTGCGACGACGACGAGCCTGTTTTGTGGACGATGTTGAACAAAATCTAATGGCTTCGATGTTTACTGATTACGTGGGACGAATCACTCTTACGCACTTTACTGTCGATTTCATAATGTACCTATAGGCCCAAAGGGACACGTGTTGGGACTTCGTGTACCGGAAATAGATTGTTTGATTCCCGCACGTTTATCAAGCTAAACATTAAGCATAACACTAGTCATAATGTCAAGAACAAAGGTTCCTCATACTGTGAAAATAACGAAACGAAATGGATTCACAAAGGTAATATCCATAAACCACTTTCACCAAAAAGAAGGGGCACAAATAAAGAACAACTAACGGATACATGTTTCACAAATTAGATCTTTGCGTTGGAAATGCTTGCATGTGGCAGGTGTTTCGATCGGTCACACGTGAGACCTTTTAATCAATTTCACCACATTGTGGAACCATGGAGTTACTTACATGTTGAAGTTTAATATTTGATCCACCTTATCTTATTTATGAATTACAGTTCGCATGCATGCTTTCAGTTTGAGTTTAAGTAATAAAATAAAAGAGGGTCCTCATGGAGCAGCGGTAGCACTAGAAAACACCACGCCAAAGGAGTGGGATCGAATCCCGAGTCTGACATCTCCCCCGGTATAAAGATGAATACCGGGCAGAACACCGATCTATAATAATTTATCGTCTTTCGGTCACAGTAACTCTCCACGGAGAAAGGCCTAGTCTCACTTCTGGGATGTTGAACCAATTAAGAAGAATAAAAAATAAAAGATCAACAAACTTAAACAGTTAAACAGTTAAGTTTAAACATGTAGTTTAGGAATATAACGAACGAAGAAAATGGGTGTTCAACCAAATTTGATTAGCGAACAAAAGTCGACCAAAACCTAAAAATTAAAGTTAGAAATCATTATGCATAATGGGCTAGAACCTACGACACCTGTTGAGCAAGCGACCTCTAGTAACTGACCTACGAGTATTCCTCCCATATCTGCCGCGTTATTAGATCACTTTATTTAATAGAGGGCACATTAATAGTGCCAACTGTCGGTACGCCGTGGTGCACATCCTTTTGGTTTGTTTGTTGTTTTGTACGATCTTGTCTCTTACAAAATCAAACGTCGTGCACGTTTCAGACCCATGCTATCTTGGGTATGGCGGGCCCAGAGAACATTGTGCCATACAATGTAGAACGCTCCGAGTCATCTCTAATTTGTAGACCGGTCGCCGGTTGACTCGTAGAAATAAATCAAGATAGGGAGAAGGCAGATTGTATACGCCATGGTTTAATTCGTAGGACGATTCCGTGATCGTAGTACGGTGACCCTGAAAAAGATCTTCTCCTAAGATCGTCCCCAAAATGTTTGCTGGCAGCACGGACTTGTGAAGCGGCGTGTTCGGGCCTCCACTCGAGACACTAAACGGATACACTAGCAGTGTAAGTAACACTAGAAGTAGTAGTGTAGTGTTAGTGGCGGCCCCAATGGTGGCCATAATAGTTGTATCATCGTAAGCATTCACATTCAGGACTGGTGGTGGGGGAAGGGCGAAATGACCGCACTTTGCCGAGTTGATAAGTCTCACCACCGAAATCGGAGTAACGACCACCATATCTACACCCCACTCAGGGTGGTGGGAGAAGAAAATATGTGAAAAACAACTATCCGGTTTTGTACGATGGACCACCACTTTGTGATGTGGTGGAGCAAAAACAGGTGCGACGAGTTGGGGAAGAGGCATACGATCGTACGGTTCGCGGTGTTGGACTCTGTACTATCGGATGGTGCAGCAAGAAGAACGCACAGCGGATAGGACAGGTTGGTGGCCGCGGGATGGAAAACGCCGCAGCGTAGAAGCTATTTTTATTGGCTAACAAGCGAGCGACGGAACAAGAGAAGCGGAAAGGAACCGACGGCGAACCTCACTTGAAACGTGAATCGTGTCACAGCATCACGCACACCTCCATGGGTGGGTGTGTGGGAGAAAAAAATCATTAAAACTGGTTAGCTGTTTCGCATTTGACATGTCCGTTAAAAGTGAATGATAAAGAAAATCAACAAAATATTCTGTGATGAATAAATTATACACAGAACGAACGAACGCTTAATGCCTGCTGCTTTGGTCAGTCGGGATTTTAAACTTTGGAGAAAAGTGGATAACTTATTTTTTTCCCTTCGATGAGGTTTCTGTCCAATAGTATTTTTATTTAAAAAAATACCAGTTTTTTTTCTTTTTTTTAGACTAATTTTAATTATAATGAATCTGTATCTAAGTCACTTTTCCCTGCAACAAGTTTACTGTATCGTCCACCATTTTGTTGACACATATGGAAACGAAATAGTGGATCAGTAGGCTGTTGATCGTTGGTCGGCTCGACTCTCTGATCCGGAACAACGATTATCACTTTGTCGCCATAATTGCATCATTATAAAATCAAAAGCAACTTGAACGAGGACGGAGCAGCATCATGCATAGGAGGGAAAACTGCAAATGCAAATAAAAACACTCAAACAAATCGCATATCGCAGAGGATTGAGAAAACATAAAACTGACGTCAAGATCGGAAGAAAATATATGGCAAGAAGTTGGGCCGCAAAGAACGCCGCCGCATCGAGCGGTTTTTGGGGGATAAATTCGGATCTCGCTGTCGGTCTTCGCTTCGACACTGTCTGGTATCGGCTGGCTTCGTTGCTTTGTTGATATAGCGAAAAAGCTGAACACACACTGGATGATGCGGATGTGTATATCGCTCTGCTATAGCTTTTATTTGAAGAACACTGAAACCTGTGATGCTTTAAAAACACACCACAGGACGGGCTCCACCGTTTGTTTTTATTTTCTCTTCTCAGAGGCTGCACAGTAAAACACCCTTTCAGAGATACTTGTTTTCGCGGTTTCAGCTCTGTCACGAAAAGCAAAATTTTTAAACCGTCATAAGAAGTAATCGAGAAACAGAAGTAATCGAGTATGTATGTGAGAGGCACATACAAAAAAGCTGCAAAGGAAGTGGAACATTGGCCCGCTTTTCACCACCCTAAGTTGTATTTTGCAATTGCATATACTACTCACGCACTAAGTCAGGGGTCGGCAATCCTTTCCTAACAAGGACCAGATGATTACAAAGAAACCTAAAATGCGGCCCGGATACCTTAAACGATGGCTAAAATGTTTTCAAAGTAGTTCTAAACCCTTCTGAACGAAATTTCATCTTTTTTAATAGTAAGGTTAAATAAAACTTCCCCTCTCTTTCTCTTCAATCGTACTTCAAATCAATCCTCTACTCAATTCATTTTAAAATATCTTCATTTTACTTGTGTACGCTATGTAGTGATGAAAATAAATCAGCATCGAGAAAATTTCAAAATTCGTGCCTTACTTTTTTCTTTTAAGGGTATGTATTCCTTGAATCTAGTTATTTTGGATGAGCGGGGGTTTTTTTTTAAAAAACTATACTTTTCTGAGGGGCCGGATAAAATCAGTTGGCGGGCAGGACTTTGTCGAACCCTGCACTAAGTGATCGTTTGATTCGTTAAGGTGATCAGTGCAACAGAGACCTACTGATTTTGACGGGTTCAGTTGATTCAAAATACATATTTCTTGGGGGGTGCTTTATTATTCCATTACCATCTTTCACCATCAAAGCCACATATCCACGAAGCGCAAACTCGTCAAAAAATGTAAAAAAGTCAGTGTGAGAACGCCAGGAGTCAAATATATTCCAAAACAACAGATGTTTATAATAGATCATC
>KE525351.1:547014-561171 GCA_000441895.2 Anopheles sinensis
GTGTGATCTTCTATTTTCAGAATCGTTCAAAGCGATTCGATTGCGAATAAGATTAGGGTTAGATACTTACGAATTTCATACACCACATCCGGGTTGAGCTTCTGGAGCAATGCGATCACGTGCTTGGTTTGTGTGAGAGCCAGCTGGAAGTGAAGTAAATGCAAATATTACATGAGAATAAATTCATAGTAAGTGAGTAGAAATAAAGGATTGATAATACTCCAAAGCCAATACAACGTTGAGCCACATAAAAAGAAGAATATTACAAAGCAAAGGGTTGTGCCCTTGAAAACAATCCTTCACTATCTCAAGTCCCCGAAGAGATAAAATACAAAGTTCTATTTTTCCGACATAAATATTTAATGTATTGCTCTCAAAAAATCAACATGTCATTTTATTATTCAAGCTCTCAAGGAAGACCAAATTGTTCCCAATGATATTCCAAGATCCTGGACAACCATCGAAATGTAACTGCTACATGGCCTGGGCGCCCAAGCAGTAAAGTACGTCCCTCGTGCCAGTGTCAAATGTCGATTTTGTAATTCTAATTGCCCCTTTCTGGCTGACGTCGACTGTTTATCGTGTCGTGACGTTCCGACGGCTGATGCGATGTGCCTCCATCGCACTAAAATTCCTCTTTGTATCGTGAGAGCATCAGAATGAATTTAGTCTTTTTGATGATGACTGGGGTGGAGTGTAGTCGAGGACTGCATTTTGGTACGATGAGGAGGAGCACGTTTAATTGGGCTTCCTCTAGGAACTTGTCCACACGAAAACGAATCATCATTAGGGCACCATTTAAGAGCAAATTATCGTCGCCAATGGTGAACAGTATGTCCCATTATTAATCTAATGAAGCGTCTGCAAAAGAAAGACAAAAGAGCCATGAAACAGATCGATTCATGAGCAAATTGTCACATAAAAGAGGTATGTAGATGCAGCTTAATGTTGTCCAATCCATTTTGTAAGCTAACTTTCCTCACACACGATCGGGAGAGAAATTATTATCCAACGCAATTTTGGCCTGCCATAAATAACTTTCATTTTTAGTTGATGGTTGCAAAAACCCGCCAAACACGGTCCTGGTAAACACCTGGACCAATATTTTTCACCTTCAATGTTTCATCAGGTGTACCAGAGGCTCAAGCGAAAATTTGGGAAGCCTTACAAGGAAATAAAATGGTAGGTCTACGAGGAAAACCCAATTTTAATGAAGCCACACGACGAAACGATGTATCAAAAATATTCAAATCCTGGAAACAGTGGAAAACCATGCTTGGTTTTTACATTTTTATTTTAAACACAAACATGTTTTACAATCCGAATAAAAAGGACTTATTTAAGGTATTTAAAAAGTAAAATCTGGACTCAACATTTCAAAAATTTAAATTTTTACGTTATTCCGCTTGTTTCTGATGTGCATCATGCGGAACTTTTTCACAAAACTGTACGCGATTAATGGAATTAAATTCGTCGGTTAAAATTATCGTACATTAAAAAAACCGGTTCATAACTGGTTGTAAATGAAGTCGTTATCCATTCTCGTAAGATTTATTTGTACCTAAGGAAAATGAAATCCACTAATACCTTTACCACCCCCCCGGGTGGGAGGTAAAGCTTATCACAGCTCCAGTTGGCAAATACATGTAAAGGTCTAAACAAACTGCTGCCATGAGTTGGTAAATCTTTAGCCAAACAAACGGCTTAAGACAATTGCTTGTGATTGCTTACTTTTACCAGCACGTGAGTCTACATAAATTGTAGCTACAAACTTACCTCACTTTTTCGCGAACCGACACGGATCGTTTTCTTCGCGCGCTCCTGATCGGCACCCATGGTTTCTTATTGCGAATCCTTCGGTGATTTTCTCAAATAGGCAGTCTGCAGGCAGTGTTCGGTGGCAGATTTTTCCGTTGGTTCTGGGGTTTTTCTCGTCACGTTTTAAACGTGCCCGTCGTCTAATGGCAGTTCTCCAGATGTCCGCCAAACCTTTGACCAAACTTAAGCCGAAAGGTACATTTGTTGCTCGCGTGAAAGTACGCACGGTTGTGTAATGGTCACACACGCGGGCGGCCGAGGGGGATCTTAGGTCACCGGCAGTGTCGTTACGTTGTCGTGAACGTATAATTTGTCTGCACGTTTGGTGCCACTACCACTAAATCCAGATCGACGGGTTACGGTGGTTTCGCGGGGTGAAAGTGTACGGTAAAACATATGGTTTATGGGGCACTACTTGTTCGCTTGTGTGGACGATCGAGATCTTGTCTCGAAGGGCGACCCGACGTCGTTATGCTAGGCACGTCAGTGATGCTGTGGGGAGACCTTCCAGTTTGGTGGAGAGCAGAACCATCCGACTCGGTTGGGTTTCCAAACACTAATGCTACAATGTCCCGTTGCTGGGCCGCGGGAAACACACAACCTTCTCGTCTCGTCGCGGTATGTTGTGGGCTCTGCTGGGCCGTAGGTTCAAGTGTGCTTGATATCCCGTTAGATTGTGGCTGCGGTCCGGGAAGAAGCGAGGAAGTAGCACACAAGAACCGATAATCCAGCGGGCCAGCGAGGAATTTGATTGGGAGTGCACCAGGTGAAATTTTCGTTTACCGATTGGACACACTTATGCAGGGGAATGTACTTTGGGGTGGGCTCTTATCACCTGTGGCAGTGGCGGAACCATTCAGGTTTTCGCAACTATCACGGAACATACAATCACGGGCGAGCTTATGCAATGGAACTGAAACGGATTCTTCTCACTGCGGGATTGTGGTTCTTGCACGAGCGGGTATTTCGCAAAAGTGTTTACATAATACGGGTTCCGTAGCACAAGGTCAGAGGGGGTTGGTGATGAAGGGAAGACAAGTGTAGTACACGACAGTTATCGACACAGGACGAAACGGAAGGGAAAAGAGTTGTGACACGAAACTAACGAGTTATGTTGCCAGCACCTTCACGACTGACGAACGACATTCATGTACACTCCACGAGACGTGCCCGACATCAACTGGTTCTTCACTTTTTGTACTAAGGTGGTTAAAAAATGTATCCAATCCACGAGGTCTTGACACATGGCTGCTCGTGAAGGAGCGAGATGGAACGAAAACACAAGAAAAGAAAGCCGTCATCTCGCGGCTGTCAAAGATGCTGTCAGTGTGCTGTAGGTTTTAAAATCGGCATTTGAATTGGAAGCCACGTGACGATTCGTTTGGAACTTTTAATTTTAATTTGTGTTCAGTTCTTTCGTTTACCATTTCATTTGTTCATTTGTTTAGTTGGAATAGAGTGATTTTACCGGATTATTTATTATGCAGGAATTCTGCAATATTCAATATGCTGATCGAAGATTTTGCCTTTTGAAGTGTATGATTGCCAAATGTTTTATCAATATAAACACCACAAAAGTCAGTACACAGGAGGCAATAGAGATAGAAATGCCAATTGTTTTGTGAGGAATAATTATTTAATAAAAGTAAAAATGTAGGACTTTTCTTACATTGTTCTTTACATATCAATGCACATTTCGATACGATACGAGTTTAGGGACCAGAGAAATTCGCGCCACAGTTGGAGCACTCCCGAGAGCAATATGATCGGATGATAAGCGAACCTTGACATGGCGTGGGCTACCGAAGTGCACCGGGCCGTGTAGGCGGCCGCACCAAGCCGTCGACGGACACTAATCTCCGCACAGCAATATGCGCTACCGAAAGGCAGTGGGTGTTTCGAGTTCTGTTCCGTACGTACGCCACGGTTTTCCGCGGGGCTTATAAGCTTAGCATCCAAATTCTCTTAATCATCCTTCTCACCTGGTCCGATATGCCAAGGACCGAGTCTGATTCACCACAGTTCTTGATAAATTTAAAAAAAACGGCTCTCGTTTCCTCATCGTTAAAACACTTGAGGAATAATTACTTCACAAAGCAAATGGCTTTTGCTTCCGTTTTTGCACCCTGTGTATTGACTTTTTTGGTGCATTTTTTTCCTTTATTTTCCTGCTACAGTGGATCAACTGAACAAACAAATAATAAAAATGAGCTTCGTGGCCACTTTTCAATGTAAGAACATTTGGTACAAAACAAACATCCGTTATGGTTTATTGTACTAGAATGTATTCAATAGGATTTGATTCATTTATTAACTATCACAATACAATGAAGTCAAGCTGATAAAAGAACAAGAAGGTTTTTCTTCGTGGGGTTTGTAAAATTAATTTTGTTGATTGCTGTTACAAACAATCCAAACTGACATTTCCAGGTAGAAAAGTAACGATGGCGTGCAGTAGTTGTGTGCCGTATAAATCTCTTTCTTACTAACTAGAATATTGTCCTCTGCCGCGTGCCGATAACAAACGTTTTCACATCAAGCTTTACATAGTCGCAAAACAAATGTATGCTTTGTCATATAAAACACAATATATGGTTTTATCATCTGCAATCAATCCCTATTTCGCGTCACTAGCATTTTCGTTCGATGCGCATTCAAACATCACGCCCAGCGCGCGTCTGTTAACAACATCTGAAAACAACAAATAGCGGTTTGCTTTTGCATCTAAAAATAGTGCCATCAATCGAACAATCAATCCCCAGAGTGGGAGGGAAACTGATTATGTTTTAAACTTGACCACCTCAAAACAAAAAAAAAGCTATCCATAACATCACCTCATACGTAGAGAAAGTAAAGGGATTACATTGGATGGCAAAACGGAACCTCCTGCTGTTACAAATTAAAATAAGTACACGCGATATAACACAGCTGCCTCTGTGTGGGTGTGTGCCGTTCACGGAAAAAGTAATATAATGTCCCATGTGACTTTTCTTACCAGCCACGTGGGCTTGATCATCTCATCATCGTTAGCACTGTGCCATCAATGGGATAACATAAATGTCGTTTTACGTTTCACAAATTAATCTAGAACAATATTTAAGCCATGGCCAAAGTAGTGGAATCTTTACCTAAGTACCATTAGATTGTTTTTTTTCTCAAACACCATATTTTCTTCCTAGATTGCCGGCTTGAAATCTGTCCGCTTTAAATCATCTTTTCAAAACGTGTACGTTGAAGGGAACGCTACAAAGTACGGAAACATTGTAAGTACTACATCCATCTACATAATCATCCACAAAACCAAACATGTGTAGGCACAATCGTTAAGGAGCAAATAACTGTCCAGGACCGGTTCCCATCGTTGCACAACGCTTACCACTTATTTCTGGTAGCAGAAAGTGAAGCGGGCAAATAATCTAGCTCGTTAATACTTCGTTCACTTTTTCTAACAACTTTGACGGAAACGCTGACGGGGTTCGGCTCTTACGTAGATGAATTGTTATAGTTTTGGCGTCCACCCAGCTCGAGGAGATACCGATCCGGATGGTCCATCCAGTCGGCCGCCGTCATCTTGACCGTCCGCTGCCGTTCCGCTTCCTTGATCGCCCACTTCTTGATGTCCAGCTGGACGTCGCGCAGCTGCTGATTGCCGCAGCCCCACACCTCGATCGAGAGGATCTTGTGCAGCAGCGAGCGGTACTCGAGCCGCTCGAAGTGCTCGTCCACGATGAGGATCGGTTTGCGCGGATCGGAACCGGCCCGCAGCCCCTTCGGATAGCCGCGGATGTGCGTGTTCAGGTAGAGGCTTTTCGGTTTTTTCTCCAGCATCTGGAATCTGGAGGGAGGGAATTTTTTAAATTCGCTCAATGCTTAACGTAATTTATCACAATTACTTTGGTAGCAACTGCAAACAGCAGGCCCCTTCGTCGCCGATGTAAAGATGCGTTTCACGCCACTCGTTTGGATTGGCGACACAGAACAGCAGATCGTCCTCGCAGCGGAACAACACCAAGTTCGGGCCACGATAACCGAGTACGTGATGCAGGAAGCGGTTCGTGCCCGATCCATCTAGTCGTGAGTCGTACAGCGATGTCCAGTGGGACGGTACCAGTGAGAGTAATTTCGCTAAAAAGACCTACAGAAAGGAAAGGAAAAATGAATCATTCCTACATTCCCAAAAACAATCTCTTTTCCTATCACAAGACAACTTACATGCGATGTTAGGTTTGCGGAATGCGGGTTTATCGGTGCCGGTACGGATTGCGGTTTGCTATACAGTGGTGGTAACGAGCCGGCCAGCAACCAGGCCTCCGAAAGGGGTAGCAGCGGCTGCTGGTTCTTCAATCGTTCCCGCTCTTCGTCCGTAAGTGGTTTACCGGGTTCACTGGTTCCGGCTCCGGCCGCACCACCGCCCGGAAGCCGCCCGCCACCACTGGTGAGATCCTTACTGAACGGGTTCGTCTTCTCGAGGATCGGTGTCTGCAGCTCCAGCCCGTAGCTGGCCTCGCCCGCGTTGATGGCACTAACCGAGATGACCGTTTCGCTGTTGCTGGCCATGCTGCTGTCGATGATGGTCCGGTGCGAGGTGCTGAGCGCGTGCACGCAGTACTTGTGGATCGGTGGCACGAGCCGGGGCACGTTGTTCTCGAGCCAGCGACAGATGTAGCCCGGACTGAGCGATTCCTTCGAGAAGAAGCACGACTGCACGACGGAATCGAGCGTGCGGTTCAGCTGGCGGAAGAGGGCAAAAGCAATGTTAAATGGTGATCTCGTATACTAATGTTTTAAGATAACTTTCACAAAGGAAAACTTCCAGTTCCTACCGAAGTTTCATCATCCTCTTTCTTTGTAAGCGGCATAAAATAGATATCAAAGATAGATTTTATTTATTACTTCACCCAGTAAAGTTGCGAACAATCAATCAATCAACAAAATCAGGCCAATTCTATCGTAATTTCAATTGTTTTTAGTTCATGGATAAATATTTTAATCTTTTATAAAATCTCAAAGCTTGCTAAGGATTTATTTTTGATGATAGACATAAAATACTGTCCAATCACTTACCAGCAGACAAGTTTGCGGTCCATCCGAATAGTGTGCCATGGCCAGATTGTAGCACGTGCGCAACAAATTCTTCAGATTCTCCGGCTTAATCAGCTGCTCCTCGCTGAGGTCACCAAACATACGCACGTAGCTCTCGAGGATGATCGAATCGTCGAGCAGGGCAAGAAACTTTTCGCACTGCTGCCGGAACGCCACCAGTCCCAGGTGTTCCGTCTTGGCGTGGCTTAAAAAGCGCAGATAGCGGAACAGTTTCAGGCCGAGGTCAGGATACTTCGGGAATACATAGCGCTGAGGCATAAAAAAGGGGGTTAAAATTAGTTTCGTTTCGTCCACATTTAACTGGTATTCTACACGTTGTACTCACCGCAAAAATGTCCCCCGTGATGCCCTGTATCCCATGCTGTTCTTCACACTTTTTCACCAGTATTCGGCCGAGCTTCTCGACCGGCTGGAATTGCGTCTGCGATCGATCCTGAATGTCGGCCCCGCTAGCGGTTCGGGTCATACCGCGAGCCTGCTGTCCCGGCTGCTGCCCTTGTTTCGGATCAACCGTACCTTCGGTTTTCGATTTCGATGGGCTGTTCGTACCGCTGGAGCCAGAACCTTTTCCACCACTGCTGTGTGTGTTGCCCATCGTGTATAACTGTTTTTGCCACCGCGTGAATCCGTTTAATTTACCAATCAAATTTCCCCTAGAAAGAAAAACAACATATCCCTTAAAAAGAACATATCGAAAAGTCTATCTCTACGAATGTCCGTTCCCAATAAGGAAAACGATACCGATGAGTAGAACCTCCCACGAAAGGGAAAACGATGTACAAAGTGGCAATGTAAGTGATGAAAACGTGAAGCCAGAAACTTGTTTGCCTTGGATCCGGTGACACATTGGACCACAAATAGAAGAAGAATTCTTTCAACTCAATTATCAACTCTCTTTGAGGTCGTGCAGCGTTACGCTCTGTCTAATCAGGTGCAAAGTGTAGACAACTAATTGTGCCAGTCACTGTACGCATCATTCACGTTTTAATGTCCATGATGAGTTGGAGTACTTCCTATCGGCGTGGAACTACGACCACTTTTGTTTCCAGGATAAAATTTAACGTGAGATTCACATCTCAACAAACTGCGGACAAAGTTGCTCGAAAGACCTTTTTCCCCCGAGTCTTAAGTACACATCGCCAACTGTGCATTCGGCTACTTCATCCATTTATCAATAACCGTGTACTGCGATTCATTCAGTTTTGTGCACGGTCCACTTCTTCGCCGATAAGAACGAAGCCCGCGGAAACCGTCGACGGAAAAGATAGCGTACGATTGGGGTTGAGATTGGCCGATGAGCAATAGAAGTCGAGGGACTTCTTTATGCAGATTCGCAAAAGCGCAAGTAGGTCGATAGATAACACTTTCCCCCCAGGGATTGTTTCCTAATCCATATTTGCTTTCGTCTATCGTCATCGACCGAACCGCATGGGGTTCACTCTTTTGCCCCTTACCTAATCGGGATGGGTCGCTATCGGAGCATTCGATTCGCCTGAATGGATGATGTTTGGCACACTACGCTACGATGAAGCTGCGCTGAACGAGGATGCTTCGTCGTGGCTCAGCTAGTACGAGCAAACACCTGTTGCACGATAAGGAGGTAAATTTCACCACACAACCCAAAACGGACCTCCGAGCAGCGGGTATCAATAAATAGTCCTCTCGGATTCGTCCGTGGTTCCTCCGGAACAATGCACGCCTTAGTCCAGTGTTCCGCAAAAACGGGGGATCGAATGTTGATCCTAGCAGGGCACAGTAGACACCGAAGGGATGGACGATAGGAACGGGACGAACATTGCTACCACCCACTTCCGTTGGACCACACACTGAAACAACAACCAGCAACCGAGCTGCAGCACCGTCTCAGAGACAGCGCAAGGCACCTTCGCGAAACTACGTTGTTTTCAGAACTGGGTGACTTTATTTTTTCTACATTCGCAAAACCCGTCGGGTCGTCATTCGCCTGTTTTGACAGAATTCAAGGTTTTCGGTGACTCGCCGAGGAATTACAGTACTTGGTTGAATACTTCAAACGGCCATCGGTGCAGGTTCATTTCGATAAACCACGTTTCTGAATTTAATTTTCCTACTTTATTTCCTGCTCTCCATACACGGACTTAAATATGGTCATTTTGGTGGAGATAAATTGGTAGGTTTCAAAATTTCACTTGCTGCTAGCAACAACAAACGGAAATTCAATATCAACCTATCCTGTTTAACCGTTGCCAGGATACGAGTTTCACGTTGTTTAACAAAGAGCTCTTAAATTTCTCGGAAGCCCATACCAATTGCATCTTTGAATCATGTCGTCTTACCCGTGTGCCATTTTTCCCGAAGAAATAGAACCATTTGTGCAGAGTCTGCGACCGTACGATGTGGCGGATATTGGAAGCAAAAGGTAAAGATCAGAACCGATGCCATGCAACTGGTTTACTAACCGTTTTTCAACTATTTTAGTTGGATTGAACAACATGAGGTCCTTTTGAAACTGTGCCAGCAAGCCTACATCGAAGCATCCACCAAGCAGGAGGAAGTGGTCAAGGAGTATCTGATATTGGAAGGCAAAATTCCCCTGCTCATCCATGAGCTCTTCAGTGTGCTCGTGTGGCGTACGAAGGTGTTGCCACGCCTGTTGGCACTGGAGGATCCCGAAAGCAACTTCCTACTGTACAGCGTCATTTACCATGAGGTCAACATTGGATCGATGCTGGAAACGATTCTTTACCATCGGAACTCCTGCGAAGCTCTCGGCGGTAACGCACTGGATCTAATTGACTACTGCGCTCAGGCACTTGGCCGTCTGATGGGGCTGCTGGCGAACGGATATAATGACCGCGAGGACGATCCACCCCCGGAGCAGCTGCTTAACGAGTCGACGAAGGAGGAAATTTGCCGGATGCAGCGTGGATTAGATTTTCGCATCGGTATGAAGTGTCTCTCGATAGTGTCCTACCTGGTGGATGGATTGGATCAGCTACCACTGAGTGTCGCGACGCGTTTGGTGCGCGTGCACGACTTTCCGTGTTTAATTGCTGAAATTCTGCATTCGAAACCATGGCTTCGACGATCCCGCACCGGGGTGTTTGAGAAATTCCGTAAAGACAGTTGGCAACCGGCCGTTGGTGAAGCGGTTCTCAAGGTTACCGAAACCGAAGCCCAAACGTGGTTCTGCCTGTACAAACTTCTCTTCAACGGTGAGGTGATGCGGGACTATGAGATCAATAATTATCGACAGCGCGAGATTGGGAAATGTGTTGGTCTGCTAAACGAGAACCTTTTGGATCAACTACCGGCTTTAATTCCACTGAAACAACACCTTTGTACGCTGCAAGTTACGAAAGAAGCAGGAGGAAACCAAACGACGCGAAATGATGTCCTACTACTTGAGGAGCTGCCGGAAGTGCACGATAAATTGCTTTCCGATGCACGACGCTTCGGATGGGATAACATTGTTGAGCGCCAAAGGACGATATTCATCGACGTAAAACAGGAAGACGTTCGAGAGATGGCGAAACGTATAACCGCTGCCTACAATATGGACCTGTTGGAAAACTACATCACCAAAGAGGACGAGGAAGTACGTGCTTCCGTAAAACCAGACGAGGGAGCTGTTGGGACGAAAGTGTGCGGGAATTGTGGAGCACCCGCCGCGAAGAAATGTTCCAAATGTCTCCTAGTGTTTTACTGTTCACGGTAAGTACAATCAACAGGCGTCATGATTTTCTACCGATCGTTAACATCTTTTCTTCTTCCGGCACTTTTCGATGTTTGAAACAGTGAATGTCAGGTGCATGACTGGCCGGAACACAAAGAACTTTGTCATCAGTTGAAACTTGGGTGAATAGCGAAGAACGCAACATGGAATGAGAAACAAACGTCGTGTGGAATTTACAGTGTTCGGGGACACCCTGGTTTATGTGTTCTCTTCCACTTCACAATAAATCATAATGCGCTGTAAAACTTCACTTGTTTAACTCGCCTGCCGGAGGTGCTCCTTGATGACATCGAGGGCCGGGGTTTCCTCTCCGAAGTCCTGTCGGGGGGTAAAAGAATGATTGGTGTTAGCAAGACGCTGGTGGGAAACACGTCGGTCGGCGAAATAATACCCACCTTCAGCACTACACAGGAAGCACCGCAGATCTTTCGGGGCTTGCCTTCCTTGTCAATCTTGCAGAGACCGGACCACTCGCCGAGCTTCTTGTTCGAATCGACTCGGATCAGCGGAATCTGATGCTCGTTGCACAGGGCAGTAATGAGCTTCTTGTACTGCGGCTCGTCGCAGCTCTCGGCCAAAATGCACAGCACGGCCTGACGCTTGTCCAGGGCCTTGCACGCCTCGTGAATACCGTGCACCAGCCCGTCGGCAATCAGCGACTTCTTCAGCACCTCCTGGAGCGCGGTGTTGACATCCATGGTGCCATCGGAGGGCGCAACTGGAGCCTCACTGGAAAAGAAACGAGTTTGTTTAACAAAGTTTTGGTCTCTTGGTTGACCCGAGGGTTTGACTCGTAGTCCACCAGCAGAAGCCGTGTGTGTCAACAAACGGTACGATACTTACACTTCGACGTCGGACATTGTCTACACGATGTGAATGCAAGAAAGAAATAGAAAAGAAACAGCCAGATTAGTTTCAAATAATTTCGCTACCACATGGAGGCCACAGGGCGCACAGCATGACATCAAAACATCTTCCGCCAATGTACCACCCGAGAACCGACGGTATCGTAAATCGCTGCGAGACGTCAGCGCCGCCTCAGCGAGGAGCGAGGAACCGCACAGTACGCGAAGCTTGACTCGATAAATTCCACATCAAATACGCTAAAAGAGGACCACTTGCGCACATCCGTCGATCGAGCACACATTCCGGAATTAGTTTTGATGCCATTCTAGATGCACATTGTACAAATTCACGAAACTTACGGCAATTTATACGCTAAGCGACACGAAATGTGTTTCACTATCGATGCCTGCGATTGACGGAAAAGAGCGAAAGGGACAGCAGTCGGCCGGAGCTGAACGGCGGAAGTTGATGATGACTGTCAGCTGTCACACGTAGGGTTGCTGATAACTTTCTACTGTATATTATTTTCAAGCAAGTTATACCAAATTTGAATTATTTTTATTTCGAAAACCATTCGTTTCATTCCATTGGAATTGTGGTGTGATAGGCTTTCAAAGTGGGATCTGAGATAAACATTTTATTTTACAGATTTGTTTACAATTGTAAATTAAACCCCGTGCATTTTTTTGGGGTAAACTTTTTAATGCGAACTTGATTATGTTTCATGTATGACAAATAAAGAAAATCTAAGGGCTCAAGTGATCAAAAATGCCAATAGAATATGGTTGAAATTCAACAGACTTTTAGACAGAAGGGAAGAACCTTTTTGCTGATTAAAGATTCGACGGAAATTGAGTTGATTTGCAATAAAAACCTTGTAGAAAATGTCAAATTTTAAAAACGTACTGTCAAAGTGGAATGAATTAAGGCGGATGCATGAGACAAATCAGGTTAGTTCAACGACAAAGTTAAAGAGACGATTAAATTGTATTTAATTCACTATAAACTTTCACTTTATGTTCGATTCTAGATGTGGATGTAAAAAGGATTTTATTTTGCAACTGAGTTAATTGATCTTCTTTGTCTCAGCAAACCGGGAAAGAATTGAAGTTTGGAGTGAACATCTGCATAACTACACCTTATATGGATTGACGTTGGCGGACCTGCGGTGCAAACACACGAAAGTCCACTTCGCGCAAGCAGTTTGTTTGTTCGCGTCGCGTACCGTGGTTCGTGGAAGTGCAGCAGTCGTACAAGTTGATAAAATGGGTCGCGAAATCGCCAGCTGAAACACCTCTACGCATAGAGTTCGTTCAAGTGTTCTTTTCCACTCTGGTGCCAACCTTTTTTTCCGCTTGCTGATATGACAACAGGAGGCGTAATCGTGATAAGAAAATCGAAGTAGGGCCCACTTCCCCGTGTTTATTTGCTTTCCTTCGTTCTGTCTCCATCCGCGATCGCTTCCCCCTGCGTGTGCAGGATTGTGTTGTGGCATTCGTGCCCCACCCCCGCACTCATTGCACACCCGCATGACGACGGTTTTCGTGGGGAAAATAATTTTCAACAGTGAAGGATGCAGTGAACCCCTACATATTGACTGATCAGACCTACCCTCGACCAGCTTCGTCCGTGTTTCGTCAGCGCCCCAGCAGACACATCCGGTTATAGAAAATCGGGTGTGCAGTCAAGTGGCACAACGACGACGGGCAGCAGCAGTTGTCCGCGTGTCCTCGGCAAAGCAAGAAAACGATTGTCATTTCGGTGCGGTGCAGAAAAAAATATGAGAAACACAAATCATGGCACTGTGCGAAACATTGTTCGATGTAATGTAACAAGCATGGATCGTTAAGTCGATCTTTTCTTCTGGCTTTATAATTAGGCATTTTCCTTCATTTGTATTCTTTTGGTACAACAAATTAAAAGCATTTCATTTTGAAAAAAACTTGAACACTCCCTTGCACCTTTGTTGTTGTTGTTGCGATTTGTTGTTCTCGTATTTGACAGTTCGGTATTCTCCCGAGATGTTGCACAAATGGCGAGAGGAAAAACGTTAGTTGCTATTTTTCGGCATGATTTCACATAAATCACCAAAACAGCAGCCCCAAGAGTCTTACTCGAAGTTGTATAAGGTTTTAAAGTTCCTACCACAAAGGCTCTTCACGACGTTTTGCTTCGGATATCCAGTTGCATTTCAGTTGGTTACTATGGCGATAGGAGTGTTCTCGTAGAAGAACGATGTAATAAAACATTGCAAATACAGTTAAACGTACGACGGTGCAAAAAGGAGTGTCTCGCCCTCGCTTGTTGTTAATTTGGCCCTCCCCAAATAGGGCAATATATTACGGTCGGCACAGAGAAAGCGATCAGCGATGGAGAGAAAGAATTGAGAGCAAATGGGCCAATGCTCGGTGCATCGGTTAGTGCAATATTTTCATTTTTGTTTCTGCCTGTTTTTTTCTCTCCAACTTCCGGTGGAAACAGTCTGGCTAACTTTCCACCGAATCGTAGCGCCACTCGATGTGTGTGTGTGTATGTGTACGTGTGTCTGACTGGTTGCAGTGAAAAATGAATGAAGTTTACTGAAAGCAAAAATTGTATGAAAAATGGTGTGATAAAAACCGTGTGAGTAATTGAAGAAAAAAAAATTAGTTCGTGAATATGATTCACAGGTGAAG
>KE525351.1:561191-576609 GCA_000441895.2 Anopheles sinensis
TATATATTGGGTACAAAACGTGTCGGATTTGAGGTGCAAAATAGCCTATCTTGTTTTCAGTATTTCTTTCAGATTCATTCATACCATTCAAGGGGTCGAGACTTCGACTACGCTACAGACACGACGACAATGCAAGAACGAGCGGGACGGACAAACATATGTGCGACATGCAAAGTGCAATGGCGCAATACACGTCCGTCCCGCACGAGCATCAACTGCCGACTGACCGACCGCTGTGTGCGAAGCAACGCATACACCAGCGGAACGATAGAGACGACTCAGACAAAACAAGAACAGATAGATGTGAAAAGCGCGGCAAATTTTTTTTGCCGTTTCATGCGTCCATTTTGCATGCTTTATGGATCCCGGTCCCCATCACCCGGGGCAAAACAGGGTTCGGCGTCTCCTAAAGGTATGCAATAGGGTGTAACAGGTAACGCGGACCGAATGAATTCTCCCTGTTTGTGTAGAAGACCGTTGAGAGAACCGTAGAAACAACCGGGTCTCACTTTCTATAGTGAGAATTCATTTTTGCGGCCCATGGGAAATGGGCCAATCGGCTGCTCGGTGCATCGGTTAGTGCAATATTTTCATTTTTGTTTCTGCCTGTTTTTTTCTCTCCAACTTCCGGTGGAAACAGTCTGGCTAACTTTCCACCGAATCGTAGCGCCACTCGATGTGTGTGTGTGTATGTGTACGTGTGTCTGACTGGTTGCAGTGAAAAAATGAATGAAGTTTACTGAAAAGCAAAAATTGTATGAAAAATGGTGTGATAAAAACCGTGTGAGTAATTGAAGAAAAAAAAATTGTTCGTGAATATGATTCACAGGTGAAGAAATAGAGCAAGATAATGCTTCATTCGAAAGTGTAGTGTAGTTGTGTGTATTTATTTTTTTAAACATCAAGTGACTGCATTTTGCGAGTTTTTTGGGAAGTATTCCAGAGGCGGATTATTTGTTTAAAAGATCTACAATTCCCGCTAACACGTACGGAAAAAGTGTGGTGAGGAAAACATACACAGCCAAGGAATGACATCAGCTGCTGCTGCGGTTTCCGAGAAGGCCTGAGAACAGGTGGCGAGTAAATAATCGAGTTGGTGGTTGCCATTCGTACATGCTTGCATCGTAGCAACCATCTTCCTTCGTCATGTCGTGATTCTTAGTTCGCGAAACGTTACTACGTGTTCAAAGTTTTTCGATATTGGAGCAAATTGTTTGGGAGGTGAGGCTCACGATGGATCCGTTTGGGGAAATGCAGTGTAATTTTAACACCGGTAGCCACCAGCCGGTAACTGACGCGGCAATGGCGGTCTCGACGGACGCAGTCGGCGCGGTAAAACCGGCACAAGGGACGGGATCGACGGGGAACACACCGACCACACCGAACGATCCGGAACAGCAGCAGGAAAAGACGGACTGTTCGCCGGAGAACTCGAAGAAGAGCGACAGCTCGCCGGAAGGAGACAGCAATGAGGCGTTTGGCCGGGCTGAAACTCGCACGTCGGACGCGACCGGTTCCGTGGCGAAAAGTGTTTCATTGCAGGAAATGCTTAAAGCGGGCGGTGGCGCTGGCCGGAGTGTGAGCGAGGAACCGTCGTCGAAGGCCCGGAACGGCGTGGACGAGGCCCAGATGATGGACTCGGTGCGGAATGCGTTTGCATTCACGATCGATTTCGGTGACGGCCGGAAGCCGGTCGATTCGCAGCGGCACGAGAAAATGCTGGAACGGTTTCAGGCCCGCCACAAGCGCGGTGTGTCCCTCTCGAAGCTGGAGTCGAGCTCCGGGGCGGTCACGGGATCGCCATCTTCTTCGGCCCGGGCGCAACCGGGAGGAACGCGAGCCCCGGCCAGTGTAAACCTGCCCCGGCGGAACAAACCTCCCGGGTACGATGCGGGCGACCAGCAGCAACAGGCAATGGTGATGATAGACGATGCAACGGGTCGGCCGGTTGCGGTGAAAATGAGGGAAAAGAACCAACGGACGGTCGGGCGGGGTGAGGCGGCCACCAAGCGGCACAGTTGGAGCCCGAGAACGAGTATGACCGAGGTGAGCGCCGGTGGGCGACCGCAGGAGGGCACCCCCAAACCAACCGGTAAAACTTCCTCGGCAAGCGGTGGTCGGTTTGCACCGAAATCGGCCACGCTAGCACTGGCGCTCGAGCAGCAACAGGTGGCGGCCCACCTTGCGGGGAAAGATGCGTCCTACTCCAGCTCGGAGTTTAACACGGAAAGCCTCGACTCGTCGGGAGGGATTCCCTGTCTCGAGGCACCGCTGGAGAACTTCCGCCCGCCAAAGGGGGACGGTGACGACGACGAGGTTAGCGAAACGGGGACGTACACGATCGATGGGGCTAACTATACCGAAGAGCAGAAGGAGCGGATGAACATCGATCGGATTGGACCACTGCCACCCGAAATAGACCCCGTTCCGGTCGTTCCGCCAACGGGAACGGCCGTTCGTCCCACTGGATTCCGGGAGGAGCTGGAAGTGATCGACCTCGAGCGTACGGCTCCTGCGGGTGGAAGAAAAATCACTCCTTCCACCGGGAAACCTCAACCGAATCAGCCACAGCAGGAACAACTTCCTTCCGAAAAGCGTTCCCATAACATCCTGGAGGTTTCGTACTTCCACGAACCGGCTGGCGTGCCGTTGACGAACGATAAGAGTGTGACGGAACGGGCAAAAAGCAAGCAATCCTACATCGAGAAGCTCAAGTCGCGTATGAAGCATATGGCACAGAAAACGACCGGAAGTAGTGGCGGAGCGGGTCGTTCTTCGATGGATAAGCTTGGCTTGCAACAACAACAGCATCAGGTGCTGATGGCGCCCGAACTGGATTCACCCGACCAGGGTACGTTTACCTCCGTCACGACGAGTGGAATCCTCAGTCTGAAACCTACCCTTCCGGAGGGTGATCCCGTGCCGGGCGCACCCGCGGCAACTCAACGACGTCGTGGTAGTTTAACGAAGGCGCACATCGATAGCTCGGAGTACGTACAGGGGGTGGCCAAGCTGAACATCCACAGTAGCGTGTCGTCCGTGGTGGTTCCGCCAACGCGCGAAGACCTTACACCTAAGGTTCCTGCCGAGCAGGAGGACGCCCTGGAGGAGGAAGAACTGAAGATACTCAACTGCTACACCGACTCGGAGAAGGCACACCAGGGTGGTAAGGGTCGGGCCGAGGCGAGCCCGGTCGGAAGTGGACGCCGGAAACACCATCATCAGGGAACGTCTTCCGATGTGGCCGCTCTGACGTCGGTGGCGACGAAAAAAGACTGGATCCAGGAATGGGCGAAGAACGCCCGTGAGTACTCGAAATCGACAAGTCCGAAGGTGCACCCACACGATCCGCCACCCGCATCGACGGCATACGGCACCAATGTGGTACCGGCGTCGGCAGGACACATGACACGCAGCTACGGGGATTATGATGGCGAACGGAACCCGCGCAACCGGAACCAGTTCGGGTACGATTTCGACATCGACCTGACGAAGAGTGACTACTACGAGGCGAAGAAGTACGAGGAGTTTGGCGACAATCTCGATCACCGGCAGCAGCAGCGTCGTGGTGCCGCTGGCGCACGTAAACAATCACAGCAAGGCGCCTCCTCGCGCCATCCGGAATACTCAGCCGGTGGTAGCGATCCACTGGTATTTCGCCAGCAGCCACCGCAGCAGCAACCACATCATCCTACCACGCCGGATGATGATGCGTTCGCGTTGCCCTACGGGATGAACGAGTTCGCACGGACGGGATCGCGTGGATCCACCCGAAGATATGGCAACAATCAGCAGCAAGGGCAGCATCCGTCGCCGGTGTCCGCCGCCGCCAAACCACCGATGAGTCCGAGTAAAATCCCATCCCCGATCGGTTCGATCGGTCGTGCACGTAGCGTCAGTCGGAACCGGAGTCTACAGGGCAGCAATTCGGTGAGTAGACTCCTTATAGCTGATGGATCCTAATGCGCCTTTCATTATTTAAATATTTATTTTAAGGTTTACCTTTTGAGCGACAAAAACTTACCCAAATATTCCGAGTCAATCCTGGGAATTATTGACGTTGTACCATTACTTTTGGAAACGCTTGTATTTGAAGTACAACTAAGGCAACCAACTTCTCATGCTGGTCACATTCGTCAGCACGAACTAGGGGCACCCAAAAATGGCGCGGACTCGTTTCACTTCCGTCCCGTCCTCGGCGATGTTTATCGGCTGGTGAAAATGAAGTCACAATTTGTAGCCACAAACTTACTTGCAGGACGGTCCGTCCCCGAATTACTTCGGCTGTTACCCCGATTCAACTTTATTTTTTGTAACGGGAATGCATGAAATACGATATCCTAGTTCGTTTCGCTATTTATTTATTTTTTTTCTATGCCACCCCACCATGTAATGATGGTTGATTTCACGACCAACTTTGGTAACGGGGGTTGTGTTTGGACACTCTGTCTCGGCAGGTCGTTTGCGAGGAATCGGGGACGCATCGCCGATGACTCAGTCGTATGACACCGGCAGGTGAATAGCGACCACCTTCTACAAGGCCGCAGATGGGTTGGATTTTTCAGTGTTTGACGACATGTGAATGACGTAATGACTTGGTTTGTACAATCAAACAGTTTATTTATTTGTACATGTGTGACTGATTTTCAATTTAAGAGACATATTTCAACATATTATATTTGTAAAATGATTGAAATTTTTCAACGCAATTTCGCAATATTCCCCTTTTCTTGTTTGCTTTTCACTTACTCAAGGCTATTATTCACTTTTTGGTTTTTAATATATCAGACATATGACTCATTAAAGTGTGAGGCTGTGTCTTGGAACAAATCCTGTCGCATTATAAGGTGATCGGTTCCGGGAAGCTTTCTCTTCGATCATTGAGGATCGATGGTCTTTGGTTTATAATCAATCATTTTTAACACCTCGTTGAATTTATTTAAACAAATATTTGATAGAAAAGTAGTAAAATTTTTATCAAATGGTAATTTGTTCTAAAACTTTTAAGTGATGATTTATCGACACTGGAATGTCAAGAGACGTTTGTCAGCCTTTGATGACGTAGGCCGGACACATTCCCTTCCAAACAACACCATACAAATGACGTCTCGAAGGTGATGAATTTTTCGTTTATTTATTTCGCATGTGTTTGCAGCAGCATGGTTGAGCGTATGCTTCGTGTTTGCTGCTGAATGTGAACAAGAGTTGCCTTCTTTCTCTCTTTTTCGGTAGACGAAATTGATTCAGGCAAGAGTGAAAAAACAAATAACATCCAGTCTGTGTGTTGATCGTGAATGGCATATTTTCGAGGGAGCATATTTCAATCAACTTGTTGCCTTTTTCTCTAAAGAAAAAAGGGGGTTGTTTTCGCCGCGGACTTTGGGAAGAAAACCCTGCCACCCATGCAATTGATTTGGGGCTTTTCCGTCCCTTCTTTTCCTTCCAACCTTTCCTTTTCGTCAATGCAATTATTCCCGCACTGATGAGATCATCCGCGTCCCTGTGTTTGTGTGACGACGTGCGTGTTGTCCGTGCGCGCTTTGGAATTATGAAGATTGTTATAAATATCTTTGCGAGCCGATCACAACGGAGAACGAGATCTAAGGTCAACGACGAAAGGAAAACTCCAACGTGGTCGAAATTCACAACCCTCTCGATCCCTCGAACTGTTTTGCCATGTTGAATGTTGAATGACGTTAAAATGGCGGTTCATTCACGGCGGCCAATTTCAATGGACCCAGTTCCCTTCCCGACGTCGGAAAAACCCCTTCTCCCGCCGAAATGGTTCCGGTGATCGCACCGCCATGTTCCACTTCCGATTGGGTCGGAAAAATTGGGCTGCATCGGGGTGATGGATTATAAATTTCAACAAATTATAGGCAGACGGTTTGCTGGCTTGCCTTTCGGCGGTGTTGGTGTTTATGTTTTTTTTTTCTTTCCCATGTTTGGGTTGTGGAAATTTGTTTGACCAGCCGTGAGAAACCAGGGCAATGTGCGAATTGAGTTTCGCTTTCCACGGGGCTAAGCGGTTTTGAATTAAAATAGCTCTGAATGAAACAAAAAAATAATCAAATTTCCTCCTGCCTAGAGGCGAATACAGTGTAGGGTAATGCAGTTCACCCTATTTTTAATTACTTTCGTGTCTATGTTTGTTGTTGTTTTTTATTTACAAATATTGAAATAATGTTTCTCCTAGTTTTACTTTGAATTCTTATGTTTCTTTCCAATGTTTGTTTCACTTTTTCTTATGTTCGTTTTTTGATTTTCTAATCTAAAGTTTACTACTTTCCTTTTTGTAATGTTTCGAATTGATTTTCATAATATTTATGCTAAATTTTCCGATTAATCATCCGCTCATCATCGTTTTTCGCTCGCTCTTTTCCATTTCAAATTCCCCCTTTATTCAAGCTGATGGGATATTAACCGGCGAACAAAATAACACATGTTTATCAAGGTGTTTGCATTTTGATCGCGCGCTCATGGTCGGCGAGCGTATGGATTTAGTTGGGTGGTTGGTAAATATGCACACTACTGTGCATAATATAAGCCGGCGCGACGGGTGGTGGTTGATGGATTTAAAAAAATTGTGCCGTTTTGTTTGGAAATCAACAGGCTCGGTTAGGTTTTTTTTATATTGAAGGGTTGTTGGGGAAGAGCGGTAAAGCAGTTCAATACGAAGCTGTGCGAATATGAAAATCATCGTCAAGACGTGCCTTACCCATTTGCTGATGCCACACTATGGTTTGCGAAATAAAAAAAAAGGTAAACATCTCCTAAAATCAACGAATGAAGAGGGAGGAAAATCACTCAAATCGAGGGAAACTTTCTCCGGGTGGATTTTCAACATCCATCTACTCTCGTTCTCTCTCTTTCTTCTTGTTTCTCCCTGTAGCTACCCCTTTGGGTACATTTTATTCACCCCCAATTAGTGGGCACCTCCGTGTGAGCATTTGTTCTTGTTTTTATTTCATTTTTGCTCCGAAGTTCAACCATACACGAATGCATCCAGAAATGCACGGTGGTTTAGACCTGTCTGCTCGATGGTAGGAGTGGGACGGGGTTTGTTTGCCAATTTCACGGAGGGAAACCAGAAAAAGCGAACATCTTGTAGTGAAGTGTTTAGTTTTGTTTTGCCTTTTTTTCTGTTCCATCTTCGTTCGCTCGTTTTGGAAGAGGTAAAGACGGTCACGAGTCCGGCGGATGAGTTTTCTCCTGTAGTACATTGCAAAATCAGCTCGTAAAAGTTGCATTCGCACCCGAAACGATACTCTTTCGCCTCGAACGACGACGTTTATTAGCGTCGGGTGAGCTGTTGATTGGTTTCTGGTATTAAATGTTTTAACTGGTTGTCAGAATTATCGTCTTGTATGTAGGTTAGTATGAACTGTTTGAACTGGTTTATTTTTAATTATAGCTGATAAAAAAGAGATTCATAGAAAAGCGATTGTTGTTAACTGGTTGATCTCGTTCTAATAGGAAAAAAAGGTCTACGCCCCTAAATTGAATGGAAATGAAACATGTGGATGTTCATCCCCGAGCGCACGATTGAGGGACGCATATGGGAAGATTGGAAAATTAGATCCGCCGAGATGATCGATCGATCGAAAGCACGACGGCTCCGGTTTCCCGTTCAACATCGTTGAGAGCTCCCGGCTGAATTTGATTTTTACGAGGCATTCCAACATTTTTTTCCTTGGATCTCATTCATTTTTCATTGTTTTCATCGGGTGAGGTTATTTTCTTTTGCGTCAATGGATTTTCTACATTTTTCGGGACGAGTGTTTTTGGTTTTGCTTTCTGCAGCGGTATTTATATTCCATTTCGTTTGCTCTGTTGAGGGTAAGTCGTCGATTGATGTTCAACATTTTGTTTTCATTTGTTTTCCTTTTTACTGTGTGTGTGACTTTCCAATTTGATTTGTTTTGGAAGAGTTGTGTTTTGAATTTTTGTTTTTAGTTACCATAAACACCATTCGTGAATTTAGGCTTTATTTATAAGAATCATTTTAAATGTCTTCGTTGAAAAATGGAATGTAATTGGACAGCCAAGTATCAAGGTCGTGCGTGTGGATGTTTCGAGGACCCCAGGGCCAGCCTACAATCACCTCCCGTGATGTGTGGTGTGAAATGATGTAGAACTGGGCGAAACACGTTCCCTTTTACACTGCGATTCACGTTCTCAGCTCGTCGATTTGCGGCTTCGAGGTTGAGTTTGCAGTTAATTAATTACCATACTATGAGTCAACACTTTAACACCGCTCACTTTTATTTGGTTTCACCTTCTGTCCTTGGTATTGGAATCGATCGTACGGGAAGATGCATTCGATGCAGATTTGCATCGTAATGTGCCGGATATCACGGCTTGAAAATTTTTGTTTAAATTCTTGATCAACTGGAAATTTATGCTTTTATTTAATCAGCAGTTTTAAATTCGCTTGGTTATGTTGAAACTAAAATTAGAAAAAAGAAATCCCACTCGTAATCACATTCAAAATTAAAAATACTCAACACCCAGACACCGGAGGTAATTTGTCATTGTTGCACCATTGGGTTTGGTGTCTGCCCGGGACGGGAAAAGGTTTCCATCTATTTCTTCCGGCGAATTCCGGCCTCGAGTTGAAGGGTGTGTGTTTATGTATGTATGATGGTAGGTTGCACAGGCACGGAAAGGACTAACATATACATACAGCCATCCATTGGTGTGCCGGAATTTGATCACTGTTCGCTCGAGCTCCTTCTGATGGGCGAGGCCGGCTCACCTTCTCGTTCGTTCACCGCAGGAGAGACACAACAGTGGTTTGCCAGAAATCGTTAAATTACCTGTTGCCACCTTCCCGGCTTGCATGCGGTTCTCCCTTTCGGCACATCCGTTTCCATAATTTTGCTTCATATCCTTGGTGTCGAAGGGGCAGACGGACTTTGTTGCGCCATAACGAGCGGGAGTGGCTTGTGATTGACATTTCGGAATATGGTGGACGATGGAATCCGAAAAAAAGCTAGGATGTTAAAGAAGGGACAGCTCACTGGTTGAAAAAGGAACAGAATACATTAAGTGCCCGATAAAGGCTATTTATTTTATTTTTACTACTCAAATATTCGACGAAAGTGATTTGTTTATAAGATTAAGGATTTGATATTTTTTAGTGTTTTCCAAGGGATTGGAAAACCAACCAATGTTAATGTTGTAGTTAGCTTCATCATTATTATGCATTATTTATAAAAATTTAATTTAAAAGCGTATGGTATATTCTGACCGAGGTTTGACCCCTCGTTTGGTCGTAGAGTATAGCATAATATTTGGTGGCTATCGTGTTAAACTCCGGTACCAATTAAAATTGACGTTGACATTAAGGCATTTAAATTGATCTTAAGCCGCGCTTTCGCGATATAATCAAATGCGATGGCAAATGTCTGTGATGTACTTCATCTCAAATGATTCATTTCTCCGTCAACAAAAGAAGCTCGTTTCTCCCGGGGCTTGTAACAAATGAGTTGAAATTTGTGAAATAACATATTAAACGGTTGTGCCACTCGCCGTTATCGTCATCCTCATGTATTTTTCCGTCTCTCTCTCTACTGCGTCCAATTGGCTGCTGCTGCATTATTCATGATGACTCATTTAAGCCGCATTTTGGTCGGCCCGGTTTGGTTGGCTGTTGAACTCACCGACATCGGCGGAAATATTATTATTATGAGCATCACCACCATCACCGTCTCATTTTTCCATGTGGTATATTCCTTTCTTAGGCCGTAAAGCTCATTAGACCGAACAAGGGTGACGGTGGTTTTTGGTGAAGAAACAGCATATGTTGAATATTTTTACTTTTAAATTTACAACAACCTGTAGCGCCTGTGTTGTCAGAGTGCGGTGACCCGAGAGCACTCGAATGTGTCGAGGAAACCGTGTTAGGTGGCCATCAAGTGAAATGACATGCGAGAGCACGTCAAACGAACTTCGCCATACGGGGCGAAACGAGCATGTATGGAGCAACTTACCGACCATTACCACAGACACACAACGGTGAACACTTCTTAAGTGAGAAAGTTTACACGAGAAAAAGTTTTACACACTTTGTTGTGATTGCCATTTATAATGACATCAGATTAAAGTTATAATAACAAGCTTTTTGTCGTAACTCTTGAGTTGGAAAACGATCGAGAAAGTCGTAATGATTGAGCCATTAGTTTTTCCTCCGATATTAAGCAGCAGATTTTTACAGATTATTTGCCGTAAACCTTAAACGTTGTTTTCCCAAACGGAGCTCATCACTCGCAACCACCGACCGCCGTAACATGTGCGTGACGCCATCGTTTGGCCGATTTTCCGGTGCCGTTTTTCCACTCGTAACAAGGGGGAATCAATTCGTTCTACATTAAACTGGATTTTGTGTTCCGCGACGAGAGCTCTGGTCCCCCCAGGGGAGAGGGCTGGGGTTAGTAACCGGTGCATCCAACGGTACTGCTCCCTTTTTCGGAAAATACACACAGACCGAAATCATGCTGCACCGGGGCCGAAGCAAGAATGTACATTAACGGGGCATTTTTTTTCTGGATTTTCTGTTCCGATTCCGACGTCAATGATGTTTTCTTCCGCACTATAGCACTATTTTATGTCGAGGAAAATCGCACACACACGTTGGACAATTGAAGCAGTTTAACTGCACGGGATCCAACGGATCGGGAAAATTATGGACCAGAACAACAATGACATTGGCGATCGATCGTCGTATGAGAAGTAAACTAGGGTTTGTGGGGAAGAAACTTGAAATGGGATCAACGACCAGTATGTTTGTTCCGAGCATAGGGAAAAGAAGGAAGTCTTAGGAGATTTAAATTGATGCACAAATAAAGTATAATAAAGATAGAAATTTGATTTGTTGAAAAGAGATTCGAAGAGACTCCAAAACATTTTAATTTAGGACAAAAATAACAAAATTAATAATAGGGTAAGTGAAGCAGTTTTGACCCACTTTGTGCAGGGTCACTACGAAAAAATTCGTTGCACTCTTTGTATCAACCATATAACGATAAACTTGGTATGATAATGTAGATTAGTTATCCAAGCATGCACTAAAATTCATATTTTTTAGTTTACTAGTTGTTTTCACTGAAAAATAATCAATTTCTGAACACGCCTTTTGTCGCTGTTTTGGCCCACTTTGTTGGTATTTTGGCTCACTTGTGTACCAATTTTGGCCCTCTTAAAAATGCTTATTTCATGTATTTTATGATTTAAATAACCTTTAAAATAATTTAGAAACTGCTATGTACCTTTATAATTGTTAAAAAAGTGAGATTAATTGCTTTATTTGCTATTTGAATGTTAACTTTTTAGCACGATGATCGCATTTTCGTCTAGCAAATTTTTGACAGTAGGCTGTCACTGTCAGAATGTATGGAAATTTCGTTTCTGTCCAAACCAGATTTTCTTGCATCTATTTTGGCCCACTTTTACATCGAAAAATAAATTATTTCTCGAGCCTAAAAAATTTAAGTAACGTTTTGATAATTCTTAAAATCACTCAAAGTCTAAGAAAAATGCTTATATTTTGAGGTGGGCGAACTATCTGCTTAGAGCATAAATGACCCACAATCTGATAGCGTCGTAGAATTAAACGATTTTCTCGAAAAATACTGATACTTGGCATTTAATTAACTAGAATAAATCGTTATCCATACAATGAAAAAGGCAATACAATGATTTTATTTGAAATCAGTGTGATAATTGATGTCCTTTCAAGGTGAGCCAAAATTACATGCATGGGCGAAAACTCCCTCTCTTACCCTATTAAAAATATTGTGTTAACTATTTTAATTTGGATATTACATTTTCTTTAGTCTTTGCTATAGTTTTTCCTAGTACGTATTGAAGTGCTGATTTTCAAGTAGTGAAACTTTATTACTGTTGTTTATTTTCTTTTTACACCTTCCATCAGAGCTGGAAGGTGCTTTTTCCTTTCTTTGACCAATTTGTTTTTCTTTCTCAGTTTTGAAGTATGGTTGAGCAACCTTAACGGCACCCCCTATGCTCCCAACGAGCAAACTGCGGGATGAATTTTACTTCCCATAAACGCTGGTCCATAAAACGTTCACCTCCACGGCTCCACGATCGTGAAAATCAAGATCACGATATGGGGATGACACTGGCAGGGGCGAACGATCGTGTTGGTTGGTCTTGGTCATGGTTTTCTGACTTTTGTCAATGTCGCCATGAAGATGAAGTAAGAAACGGTGCCGAGTTCAAAACGGTGCTGTTGAAACGGTCGTTGCGGGAAATTAGTGAGAGTGAATCGAGATGCAGAATCACACACACGCACACACACTGTCACGGTTGCTTAAAATGGAGATGAAAAGTGCAGCTGCACAGGAAGGATGTGTTGTGCCAAAAAGCGTTATTTGGGTTGTGCGAATTTCGTCCGATGCCGGAAGGGTCATCCGCTTTGCCAAATTTTGCAACTGACGCAGATTTCCGTTTTCCACAGTATGGTGTTTTACTTCAGCTGAAATTGGAGCTTGGATGGACATTTACGAAATTGGATTAACTTTTTCTTCAAGATAAACTTCTTATAAATTCAACTCAAGGAGAAAAAGATTTGAAAGTTGTATTGTAAAAATATACAAGAGTAAATCACTTCTCCCTAACAGGGCTTTAATTGAATCCGATCGAGATTCCGAAGAAGTGATTCTATCGTATCATAATTGCTCATTCACATTCGGGTGTAACAGGTTCGCGTCACGGTTTCATGCGCATCGTGCCTTAATTGTGCTCGAGATCGGCTTGCGCATAGCGAAATCCAATCTCCGAACCCCGTTGAGGGTGTTGCACATACGGCGTCAGCTGGTGGATGGAATTAACCGGTGTGTGTGTGTGTCTGTTTGCGGGACGGACGGAACGTTACGGTTATTCCGCCACTAGCGGCACACTGATCTGATGTTTTAATTTTCGATGCATTGAAGTGATAAAAAGCAACGGTTACGGATGAATTATTCAACGAGTAGAGTAGAGGCTGTGAGGCAAGACCACCTTGGATCGGTTGGAGAAGAGTTGGGGTGGGATGAGGCGGAATGGGGAGGAGTTTTTCGCAAAAGCCACCGGAAAGACGACAGACCGCATGGATTTTTGTATCCGGCGCAAACGGGTTCGTTCCGTCCTGAAAAAAAGGAAAAAACGGCGAACCTAGTGAAAGTGAGTGAGTGTTTTATGATTGATGTAATCGAACGCCCACAACCACCTCCCCAGCATACACACGGGCGTGTAATGTGCGTGCGGCGAAGTTAATCCATCTGTTCGATTTCGGTGGAAAGTTATACAATGTTTTGTCGAACCACTTTCACCGTTGGAGATATTATTTATGATGGCTTTTATGCTGGTGTTTAATTGTGGCCGTATAAAGTTTAGTACATTAAGTAAAGATTGCTCTAGAAATTAAGTCTATCTGTACACCTGTTGATGACAAATCGTAGTCACCGACAATATGGTATTTTTCGAATAAGTCTGGACTTCCTTGATCACGTCGGAATTAAAACATATTAAATTTACAAAATTTAAAACTCCTAGAATCAAGAATGACCATAATTTGTTTGCTAGAATCTTCGTCACATCTCATTTCCGGTCAATAGACTTTCAGTATTATGTCTATTACTAGGTTGATGAAGTACCGACGTAAATAAAATATTCACCATCTCATGGGAGACTCCTGTTCGACGTTTGTCACGCACAACTTCACTCCTTTCCTCCAAGAATTCAGGGGTCGTATGCGTATATCCACAAGGTTGTACAGATCATGGTTAAACCAGGCGGGTTGGCCGTGATGTAAACAACCGGTTAATGTCTCCCAATGCGACCGCAGGGCGTGTCTGTGCGCTTTGGGAAGGGAATGGAAGAATCGGTGGCTTGAATCAGAGTCGGTGAAGAGAATGAAAGTAAATATGCAAAGCACACACACACACACCGTGTCGACACTGTTGCATTTTTCCTACCGATGTCCGGATATGCCTTAAAGGTTGAGTCACGCGCCGAGAAGGCAGGACTTCGATCCTCTACGAGACATTGTGTTCACCAGTTGATTTTCCCTCTCCTTGACCTGTCTCTGCTTGAATTCAGGTGAGGCAGAGATAATGACTTCAGTTAAAATCGATCGGAGATTACTGTAAGTAAAAGGTTTCCCCGATGGACAGTGTAGAAATGACCTTTTAACGAGATAGGCAACACAAAGAAACGATATATTCCTACTAGAATGAGTATACTTTCCACCGTAGACGTCTGTCATCGGAAGAATTTTTTACTTCCCATTATTGTAGATTATTTTGAACAATCTGGTCGCAATAAAATCTAACGTATAATATTGCGTTGAAGGCGTGGACAAGCACAGTTTGTGAACAAAGACTCGTTGGAAGAAGCGGAGAGAACTTCATTAGTGTGCTTATGACTACCTAACGTCCCGACTATGCCTATGTTTACGTTTAGCCAGTAGTGTCTGGGATTTCGCATTGTTCGAGCGTGTGGTGAAGTTCATCAAGTCTGACATTTACGATCCCAAGCCAGACCGCGCTGGCGACTTTACTTCTTCTGGAAACATTTCTTGTATAGTCCATTCTCAGACACATTTCCAGACCTCTGTAGGTTCCCTCTCTCCCCGCCGGATTGGCATTGATTTATGTTGTGCACCCTGTTAATGACCATAAGGAGTTCCCTGGGCATCACGTTCGGACATTCGCAGCTGGTCCAGTGAGATCTGTATGGCCTCCATGGCTGACGTTGCCTCTGGTCAGAGCGATCACTCCCAGTTGTTCATGACTCATTTGTCGTCCAGGCTGACGCAAGGTTGGACAGCATCAGCAAGGCTTATCTGACGGAATTATCAATGCCAAAGACTTGCAGCACAAAACCACCCAAAATGATTGAGACATTCTGTTTCGTTATCAGGGTTCGGTTATAAGTTTTTGTCTGTTTTCCTATGACAGGAACCTATTTTTTACCTTAATCTAGGTTACAGGAGGCCGATTATCAGTCCTCCCCTTAAGAAAGTGATTGTCGGCTCGTGCAAAAGTATAGTTCGACAATTGGGAGTTATCAGGAAAGGTCTCTTGTGCTTCTGAAGAATACTATATTACACTTTCTTTACGGCGCTGCATTATTTAACTTTTCATAAATGACGGTAACTTTTATGAATGGATTACAGTTTCCCATAACGGTCGTTTGTTGAGCAATCGTTTTGAAAAACAATCATAAAATGAAACAAATACAGCCACTCCTGCTGCCGTCTTTGTTTGTTTGAAAAAGCTAACCATCCGAGCTCGAGTGTCGCGTTTCGCATTCTTATCTCACGCCACAAACATTGAAAAGGGCAGGCATTACTGCTCTGTACTTACAATATGTTGTCTTTTGTGCACGTGTCGGTTGACGGACGTGATTTGAA
>KE525351.1:576629-623390 GCA_000441895.2 Anopheles sinensis
TCAGGAAGCGCTAAGTTTCTTCCTTGTTCCGGATAAATTTTTGTAAATGAAAACCGCATCGTTTTTCCGGACGACAACTCCCCGAAAGACGACGTAATAATTAACGACGGTCGAGCGGTTAGTTTGACCAATGATTTTCTGCTTCACAAAGATTCAATTTTCCATCGCAGCCCTTTGACACAACCGTGTATTAAAGTTAGAACTATCGTGGCGAGACGACGACGGTAGATTTTCCAATCAATACCCTTCGATTTTCTTTTCCCTCTGCATTCATCCATTGGATGATTTTTTTTCCCCAGGTGAACGTGCACGTTAACCTACGTTCACGACTGTTTCAATGTTTTTGTTTTTGTCTAGTCTAATACAATTCCCTCTTGAATTGGTTACTTGCTCAGTCCTCAGCAATGCCTGGATGGATGGTGACAACATTTGATTTTCGCTTTGCTTATGTAACCGTACTTCCGTACACGAGGGAAACTGGACTAACTGTTGAATCAAAACCAATTAAAGTCTCCACTAGACTCAGGGAGATCTCGTCTCTTTACAGCGGATTAAATTGTTGTTCGTTCGTCTACGATTGGTTTCCGATAATTATAGATCCGTAAAAGCAATTGTCTCGGTTCGTTGGCTTGTTGGAAAATAGATCAAGTAATTACTAAAACATTGCTAAATTGTTACTCACTCGATTAGATGGTTCACTTGTTTTGTTTCCTGGACGAAAGCTGATGATTTAAACGTTATCGTTTTTTCATCACGTGCTGTAAATTCTATGTCTCTTTTAACACATGCCATCTTAAATGGATGAATGAGTAATTTCCAAATTGTTCTAAGGTGTGAAAATTAATAATCCAGTGTGATAAAACAACTTCCGTCGCATTGAGCAGTAGGAAGGCACGCTGGAAAAAAGAATGAGTTGCTAATTAAAACAAACCGCTCCTAAGCTTCCGTGGGTCGTCTCCCACGTTGTGATCGTTAAACCGACCCCAATTAAACGTTTAGCACTACCGGATCTTGAGTGGCTTTCAAAAAATGCCAAGGAAACCTCCCAAGGAAGGGCGGACGTGAAAAATGCATAAAAGTGCATCTTTTCGTGTGGCTCGTGAGAGATTTATTTTAGGCGCCCTTCCATTACATCCCGCCACAGAAGGAAGCGTGAAAAAGATGCCTCTCGAACGCCAACTATGGCAGGGCAATTAACGAGCGTTGGTTGGGAAACCCGAAAGGTTTCGGCAAACATCCGGAAATGGGCAGAACGGAAACGATTCCACAATCATCGAATGCTTGAGATGAGGAAGGGCATTAGCGTGTGGAAACGACGTTTTGCTGTCGATGATAAGTTTCTTCTACAAACCTTCGAGGAAGTGGAATAATTTGTGGTGGCTTTTTAAAAGAGCGAACAATTCCAGCATATTTGCATTCGGCACCTTTGTCGGTATGTTTTGTCGATTTGTTCGCAACTGCAACTACGACTCGTGTTGAGCGGTTTTACTCCGACCCATCCTTACTTCCAGCTCGGTGTAGAGTTCAGGGCTGCCGCATCGTGTTTCGTGGCATTGGAGCATTAAGCTGAAAATATATTGACCTGGTAGTGGTGGGTGTATCTCCCTCAGTGCCGCCCTTTTTTGTTGAAGCACGAGATTATTTACACAGTGTTCGTTGAAGAAGTTTTAAAATGGGAAACAAACTGAATCTCTAATAGAACTAATAAAGTTTTGTAAAAAAGGAAAAAACCAATAAAAACTTACATTTTTAGTTACAGTGTTTTGTTTATTATAATAGCAAGAAACTAGGACATGAACAGAATCCAAAATTTTGACTTTAACAACTTGTATGCTTGACAACACTTAAAGAACACAACAATAGAACTGTGAAGTACTTTTTCAGTGCTTGTACTTCATCGCATCGACACGACCTTCGTCATACCGAAGAACCATCTTTGATACTTCATAAGAAAAGATTGTCCACTCTTCCTGAGAGACCCCTTGTGTCATCTGGGGATTTCATGGTATGAGCCTCTGATATACTGTCTGATAAAACTGTCGCCCGCCACTACCGTAAATGTCAAGGTCGATCCATTCCGAGGGTAGCCTTCAATGGTCCCTCAAGAGCCTTTCGGGTGGTGGTATGTTCCCTCATTACGGTGACAGATTTGATGCGCAAATGTCTGCGATGGCGGCGGAATCCTCACCGTTGTCAGAGTACGCGCGCGCGAGAAAGTCAGAATCCGAAGGTGATAATGGGTGTTTCATGTAAATTCAATAACGTGTATCATATAGCTGGGCCAAACGAGGCGAGCATATGGTGCCATAAATGGAAGTACTCTCGGACGATGAGGAGGTGTGCTGAAAAATATGGTTATTTTTTTGTGGTTGTTGGTTGGGACTTTATTATCCGAGGGTTGAATAAATTAATGTTTCAAGAATGGAGTGGATGAAGTGAGGGTCATAAGAGGAAGGATTTATCATAAAAGGATAACATTCCTGTAGATGATTATGGATCGGTATGACACTCTTACTTTAATACTCAACCCAGGCAAGGTCAACGCCATGTATGACACCATGTTTTCACAGTGAAGGTTAATGGGCATGGTTTTATTAACAGAAATGACAGCCGAAAGAGAAGGTTAATCCTTGAGATTTATTAATGTCGCCAGTGTCAAAATATACAAATTTAAATCTAGAACTCTGAAAAACGGATGACCGGTATGGCATTTTACTCCACCGACAACCGTTTGATCCGGTTTAGGTGAACGTGCGTGAACATTAATTAAAGTGTGCACCCGATCGAACGTTCCGAAGGGAAACATTAGTTTTGGTTATTTAGATCGACCTCTGCCAGCATATGTCGAGATTTAAAGGACAGCCTTCCCTTTGAATACGTTCTCTTTACCGCCAGAATGTGTGTGTGTGTGTGTGTGTCTTTGGGTTGGATTGGATGAAGGTTAATGATTTTAATTGCCTCTGTCCGGCCGCGTACGTTTGATGTCGGCTTTGACCGTCTCCTCCCGGGCAAACCGGTTAGCTCAAAATTCAATTTTATTAATCGAAGGTTAAACTGCAACGAACGGAGGAAAGCTGTGTTGGGAAAGGTTTCATAATTTATGCACTTTCAATCATCCTCGGGGGAACCAGAACCTAGAGGATGTGGAAATGAACTCGCACTAATGTGTGCGATGCTTCCGGCTGGTAGTAAATATTATCGAACCGCATACCAACCACAACACCTGCTGCGACTACTTACCGTTCGTGTTGAGTGAAATGGAATTGGAGATGTGGGAAAAACAAATACTTTCCTCTTGTTTGTGTACACGATTCGGTGGCATTTATTTGGCAGCGAAGTGTAGGATTTCCCTGGGTGTGAACATGCCATCGCATCAATTCGTTGGCACCTTGGTTGAGCTGAAAATATTTGGGGTTAGATTTAGCTTACTAGAGATCACCAACTGAAGCGGGAACCCTCTGTATGTCCGGGTGGTGTGAATTGTAAATGAGAAGTTTTAAACTTTCATGGTTTCATGAGTCCGCAATCGCCTGGGGTGTGTGAGTACCGCCTGTTGATGCTGGCGCAAGGTTTCCTCCGAAGGAAGGGAAAGGAACCGGGTACAGCATCCGTCAGCGGATATCGTCAGTGTGTCTAGGCCACCGAACAAGCCGTCTGTTTGGCTGGTGTTTCGAGTAGTGCGGTGGGTTATTTATAGTAAAATCTGACACGGACTGGCACCTCCCTCCCGAACCTGGTAGGAGGTAGAACTCCAACGGGGGCGCTCATCGCAATGGCATTTGCTGGTTTGTGGATTCGCATCTGTGACTGGGTAGCCTTGAGTCAAAGTAGTAGGGTTTTGGATGCTCGAATGCATATGAGCTGCTCGGTTGCACGTGTTTTCGCTCGGTGGTAAATATGGCGACCTTGGCGATGAGTCGCGTAAAATGGGACAGAGAACGAATGCTCCAACACAAATTATGCAACATAGGAAAAGGGATATGTTTTGTTGTTTATGTTTCTCTTCTACAAGTAGTTTCTAACATGTCATGTTTTGTGTTGTTTGTTTCGTTGTAGGATCTCTCTGGTAATGAGACGGAAATGTATCTTCTTAAAACGGCGGCCGCCATCTCGACGCTCCAGAATCTACAGCGGCGCAACTCGCTGCGCAACAGCTCCTCACATCACTCCTCCAGCCCGCTAAGTCCGGCCTCGCGCAAACTTTCTCCCAAAGTTTCCCCAATGAATTCCCTTCACTCGCCAATTCACTCACCATCAGCGGCGTATCAGCAGGAGAAGGCCTACAACAACTATGGTGAGGTGGTCGGCAATTCACCACTCTACTCACCCCAGCATCATCCGCGCGGTAACCTGCAGCACCATCAGCTTCATCAGAACATTGGCGGTGGTGGTGGAGCTGGTCACAAGAGGAACCATTCGCTCGATTCCGGAACGCCGGATCCACTGGCATCGCCCGGCGCTGGTTACAACATGTCGAACGGAGCGCCCGGTCATATGGTGAAGAGTGCGAACGCCAACACGAGCCCCAAGTTGGACTACCAGATGCGGCACCATACGCGCCACAATTCGTACGAAGGTGTGATGGCTTCGTTGCCACCGAAACCGGTCAAGTGCTTCCAGCAGTACGATCCTTCGGGTGCCCCCGCTGTCGGGTACTACGGTGGTGAGGGTGAGCTTGTGGTGGGCGACGATGTGGACGTGGATGTGCTGGTGGGAGATGGTCAGGATTACGACGAGGACTTTGAGGACGACATCGACGATGAGGAAGAGCAGGAGGAAGTGGAACTGGACCAGCAGGAGCTTCACCGGAGGGCGGCGGGACTGGTGGACATAACCTCTATGAACGATCATGCGATGCCGCGACCAAGGGCGATGTCACTGGGACCTCGACGTACACCCCAGCAGCAGCAACAGCATCAACATCACATTATATCCACATCCTCCACAGGTGCCAAACAGCAGGCGACCAACGCCGCAGGCCAGCAGCGTGATACGGTCGCAATGAAGAATGTCACTAATCGTGGCCAGAAAACACACAATCAACAGCAGCAGCAGCAACATCTTACATCACCGATCAAGCGGTCGAGTTCGTTTTCGGTCAAACCGAATGTCATGAAACCGGCTACACCGACCTTGTCGGCGAAGGCCACCGCTGGTGCTGGTGTGAACGGACGGACGGTGGCGGGTGGTGGCTCAAAGATTCAGAAGTCTGCCAGCAGTACCAGCTTCAAGAAGATGATCGGAGCGCTCGATAACGGTGTGCAGCCACAACAGTACCATCATCACGCGGTCCAACCGCCACACCATCGGCATCAGCTGGTGATGGACCCGAACTACCCGGACGAGTTGATGCTGTACATCAACGACGGTGATGATGACGGCTTGCAGATGCACGGTGGTGGTGGATCGGATCGGCGCCATCAGCAGCAGGGTTATTCGTCCAGCTCGCTTACGGACGAGGACGACGATGGTGGGGAGTTGGATGACGAGGAGCTGGAAGAAGGTGGACGCACGGGCAAGGAACCGCTGACGAACACACGCTACAACAAGACGTTCCTGATGCGCATGGAGCAGAATAAGAAAATTGCGTCCGGCGCGGGGGCTCCAGCGACGGCAGGTGGAACAGCAGCGGCGGGAGGTGGTTCGAAGCAGAGTGGTGGTGCTGCCGCTTGTCCTAACACACCGGAACTTCCTCGGCGTGCGGTACAAGTTCGGAGTGGGGTTACTCTAGGACACGGACGGGACCGTGCTTCAATGCCACGCGATTCCAGTCTCAATCGGATGAAGCAGGATCTGGTGCTACGTAAAAGCAGCACCGGCCGGGAGATGCTGCTCGGCAAGGGTCAGCAGCAGTCTACCCAGTCCATTCAGTCCACCTCCTCGTCGACGGCAGCCGCCGGTGGTGGTGGTGGTGGTAAGGTGCAGCCGAAGTATCTGGACATTTCGAAATACAAATCCTCCAATGCGGCCAACTTTCTCAAGAAGGATGAATCGAAAAGCTACCTCGTCCGGCAGGAGGGTGTGCGCAAGAGCCCGAGCAGTGCGTCCGTGTCGTCCGCCCTCAGCCGGACCGATCCGAGCCGGATGAGCGCCAGGAGTATCAAGTCGGCCGGCAGTACCGCCAGCAAGTCGAGTGGTAGTGCTGGTGTGGCCGGCGCAAACAAAAAGGATCGTAAGTGCATTTGCGACTTAAAAGTGTGCAAACAATAACCCTCTTCTTTTTATTTTAGCTGTGAAAATCGCGAAAGAACAAGAGCTCGAGATGTGGCGCCGTCGGGCCAGCTACGATCCGATGAAGGCGGCCCTCGAGGGCAAAAAGAAACAGCTGGAAGAGTCGAGACGGCTGGCGATGCAACAGCAGCAGCTACAGCAACATCAACCCCAGCACTCGGATCGCCAAAGTAAATCGAACGAAAGGTTTGCTACGCTTGATGCTTCTCTCACTACACTGTCTTCCTGTTGTGTAACTTCTATTCCTCATTCTCCCGATCTCTTTTCTCCCCCAACGACTGTCGTTTGTACCTGTAGCATAAATATTCAATCTATATCATCCTGTTTCGAAGGTTTCAATTACCTTGTTTTGGAAATCTTTATGGTTGTCTCAAGCTATACTTTCCTACCCTTTAGTTTTGTTTGTTTTTCTCTCTCTTTGATGATCAACTGCACCAAGCACTGCAGCGATGCTATTATCGTGTTTCCAACCTTTCTTGTGGGTGTGTATTTTGAGTGAGATTTGCTTATCATTATCAAAACGCTTAGCTTTTCGATGTACCCCTCCGGACGTGTTCATCGATCAATCGTAATTGTGTCCCTGGCCGTGGCACAAACTCTACTTCCCGCTTTTACGGGACGGGTACCTTGACTAGCTCGCCGTGACCGATAAAGCACGACGCGTATTTTCTCACACACTAGCGATCGTATCGTTTTATTTTGTTTTGATTGCATCAGCCCAAACAATCTATCTTCATTTATCGCTTTTGGTCCCTTACCACAGCCCGGTCAATGTCAGTATTTTATCAAATGTTTACATTTCGTGTAGATAGTTTCAACTTGCCCTTATCTTGCGTCTACAAAGATTCACGGACCGCCGGCCCCTAAGAATGAGGTAGTTTGGTAGGGTCACGTCCCTCTTTAGGTGCGTAAATACTTATGCTATCTTTCCCAATAGAATCTAGTCGGGAGTAGGTCAAGTGAAAGGTATTATTTCTAGCTTATCCATGCTCCGTGTGTTATGAGTTGCTTAAGTTAAATCAAGCGAAATTGCCCTCCGCGTGTAACATGAAGGTGCAATGAACGTTTTTCTTTTATTGTTTTTGCGTGTAAATACAATTGAAAATGCTTTGATTATGAATAGGAAATTCGCTTTGAGTGATTGAAACAAAGTGAGATGAATATTATCAGACGTAAACGACATTCAACAACAGGAATGATTATGATTATCCTCTAATTTTCGTTTCGATTGCCGTGACTAATGACATCTTCCCAATTCTCCTACATTCAAGCTCCGTTCTAAGATCCCAGTCGTATCACAGTGGCGTCGGCAACGTTGGCAGTGCCGGCCAACATCGCCTCTATCAGGGCACCGTCGGTAACAGCAGTAACGTTAATCTTCGTGGAGCCTACAACCAGACGCTTGGGGACGAACTTCCGTCGGACGACGGTGACAGCAATAACCGGTGGACGTTGACATCGACCGAGTCCAGCGAGGATCTGGAAGGAGAGCTACATTACATCAATTGAAGCGCCACGGGGATCCTAGTGCTTCTAATAATTAGCGTCCGAGTCCGTATGGTGCAAGCGGATAGATCAAGGCAGAAGTAGCACAAGCGTATACAGCTTTTTAAGATTTTATTTTAAAACAACCTCTGCAACGCTTTATGTCCTACGTGGAGCTTTAGAAAACGCAAACTACCCGCCTAAAGCTTTTTTTTACTAGAAAAACCAGAACAGAGAACAGAAAATACGATGAGGACTCTCATTTAAATAATACCGGCTTATAGATCGGTATTTCTTCGGACAATTCGTATTACAATGAATGAAGAATTAGACAACACCATGTCGTGGACGAAAGATCTGGAGGATGACACGTGTTATGATTGTAGATATCGTTAGGTCTCATTACGTTGTACGTTTAGGTTCGGAGCAATACGTTTAAGTTTTCTCATGATTTCACTAAGATAATACATTGTTTAGTGTAGTTCCAGTTCTTTATTACAATCCGTCCGGATAGGTGATCCGTATAATCGTTTCATCAATCCGACCGCGTTTCCTTTGGTCATGATGTGTGTATTGTTTTCTTCATGCCTTACATCCCTAAGATAGTTTGCTTTAGGAAATCAATCGACCTTACGTAGAGAAACGAACGAAACACAGGTTTGTTACCTGCGCTCTAGTGTGCGCACTAGAATTTGGCGAATATAGGGCGACCCTAGTGACGATCATTTCCGCTTCTTTAGTTGCGCACTAAAAAGTAGTAAGGAAATGGTACGGGAGAAAGTGGACGGGAAGAAGTTGAACGACAAACGAAGCGAAAGTTAGAGTAAACAACTGATGATCGAAGAGTCAAACGACGATAATTGGGTGCGAAAAATTGTAATGGTGGTGTTGTACCGACGGTGCTTGCACCTAGAGAAACGATTGTTCCTTCTGCAGACGTTTTTGTGAAGTTTACATCGATTTCAGCACTTTGAGTATATGGTTTAGAAAAACAAAGTATTTTGCAGTCGATAGTTAGTTAGTTGTTAGGTGTTTCGTTATCTACGCCGTACGTGCGTAGGTTTGCAATATTTGATTAGCTTTGTATTTAGATGCACCATCTGCGTTAAAGGTTTACCCATATGAAAGTAATGCTTCCGGCCGCACAACAGACAGAGATAGGGTTTTAATAGGCTATCAATAAGTCATTTTGTGTAGAATTTGTTTAGAATTTTATGATGGTTGTGTAGAAGGATGGAAGAGACGTGTTGTCTACATCGTACATCGTACACCACTCTATGTTCAAGTAGGTTATAAAACAGTCAAAAGAGAAAATAACATCCACGGAAAGGAACCGTAAAGGTTGAGAAAAGAGGAAGGAAGCGAATGTTGTCCTACAAGAAAAATCAATCAAACTAGGGTTAATGGTACTTTGTTTTGTATTTTGAAACGGACTTTTGTATCAATTATTCACTTAGAAATGGAAAGATCGCAAAATAGCTTGGTGCTAACATCGAATGAAAACAAAATGGTGTTGAACGGTAGAGGATAAAGTATGGCAACAATTTTTAAAAATTATTACAACACTCCGTAAATTATGTAAAAAATTTTGTTTCTTCATATGTTGCCTTTGTAGACAGTGCTTGGATTATTGATGTCGTTTACTCTTCAACATTGTTAGATAGTGTTTTTCACGCGTTTTCTTACTAACACCCAGTGCCCTTGTTATGCGCTGGTTGTCTTTTTTCAAGTTTGTTATTTATGCCGATAGTTAACGATTGCTCCCCCATCCCTGATACTTTCGAGTTAATTTGGAGATCAATTTCTCTTATACACTTCTCCAGATCAGCGCCGGTTGACCGCAGTTTATCGTGGGCGATTGAGAATCGATCGACGGTAGCTGTAAATGGTGGCGCAATGCGAAAGTGGTACATTGCGATGTACTACTATGATGCCGGCGGTGGCGAGGTGGAGCAGAGAACCGACCGGTTGCCACCGGTCGGCACTCAAATGGAACTGAAAACTATCAAAAATTAGTCATATAATAGCAGCGTAGTGTGACAAGAGGCTGGACAATGTAAAGATGAACCTAATGGAAGCAAACGCTTAAATCCGGGGTCTCGAAACATGCCTGATGAATGAATTGGATGGATGCGATGGATTTTTTCTATTGTGTGTTTGCTTGTTGTGTGTCTGGCGTATGCAAAAAGGAAAAAAAATAACTATGAAAATTAACTGCAACAAATTTAAATGCGTGATTAAAACGAGCGAAAGTAAAACGAATGTGATCTTGGTTAGAAAAGTCGATGTCGAGAGGTCCAAGATAAGTTTCGCAAATTGGGCAAGAGTAACACGTAGAGTTAGTGTATCATTTATGTTATGTTTTTCTTCCATTCATTCGTTCGTATTACTTCTCTCTTAAGCTTAAAACATTGCGACACGTGATTTAAGTATTAGAAACCGATATATACCTTACCGTAAACGACTAATCACTATCGAACTAATCGAACGAAGTAAAAAAAAAGGAAACCCAAGAGCATAGCATTACGACATACGATGGCTTTGTGGAGGAACACGGAGGAGGAAGCCTAATCACACATTGAAACATTACATTAAACATAAATAACTGTGCAATCAATGCCACTTCTTTCATCATTTAACAAAAAAAAAACAATATCAAAAATGTATTCGTAGAGAGCCCCCGCTGTACACTTCATGCAGTTGTGCCGTAGGCGAGAACTAACGTTTCGATTGTTTTCATTATTCATTCAACCTACGCTTCGATGCTGCCGTACAAGAAGCGCTTGTTCCGTAGAGGAAAACGCGAAACAAACAAAGCCAAAAACCACAAAAGCTTAAAGAACATTGAAAACATAAACCAGCCAAAAGGATGATAACCGTTCGGTCCAATAATCACACTCCGTACGTTTTAGTGTTTGGTTACCATCAGCTACATCACAAACCGGCCAATCGAGCATCATCGTATCTGGATCGTGGATTTTTAATCGTATAATACAATCCGGAAACCAGCTCCTAGAAGTGTAGGCAAGTTGTGTAGAATTAATCTGTTTTTATACGCTGCACAATTCGTGGCACATGGATTGTACTGTTTATTATGTTTCTTTTTTACCATAGTTATTGTTTAGTTTTTGTGTATATTTTGGTGATCTTTATAGCGAGAGCTAGTAGCTCACTTTTCGAACGCCGATTTGAACAAGGAAAATATACGTTTACGCAGTATTGAAATATCATTTCAATTTGAAACTTTAATCATCTGGGATTCAGTGGCTTTTTATTGCATCCGAACTTTTTGCGAGGAAAATATATTACTTAACTTTAAATTATTGTGTTGTGATGGGATATCTTATTCGGATTTAAATAATAAACTTCAGACACTTTTTTATTTATTCGAACTAATATTGTATTGCATAGTAATTTGTTTAACGGTCATACTTTGAATGGCAACACAAACCATTTTTCACGATTTTAATACGCTCGACGTTGCGAAGCTCTAACAATACTTTAAATGCATTTAAACTACAGAAAATCAGTTTGTATTGTTTGAAGTAAAGAAAAAAGGGAAATTGAGTGTTGGATGTTGTGTTTTGGTTTCGAAATTATACTTCAAGTTTAATTCACGGAACGAATAGTCAGAGTAAGACGCTTGTAAATTGAAGCACACCGAGGAATTATTCGAGTATCGACGGTACGAGTTAATTTGTTTTTGGCGAACGACATACAGATAGTTGAATTTGAAAACGTATGAATTACTGCAGAGTATTCTCATCCGGCTTGTTTGGGTTTTAGTTTTTTTTGTTTTCGTTTACTTTGCATTTGCGTTATTCTACTTATGCTCTAACGATAGGCGAACCGGAACCGAAAACAAATCCCACCTAACTCCTATGCGAACGAGTAAAGTATTTGCTGTTTGGTTTGTTTCCGATTGAGGGGAAAATCGAATCGGCCCGGCAAATGTGTTTCGGTCGTCGGTTTTTGGTTGTTAATTTAATTTTCCATCTAAACAAAATGGAATCACCGAGTACACCAAGATATGTTCGAATTAATAAGGGGTGGGTTTTTTGCCTTAAGAAGGATGCCCGTTCATCTGTGTCATAGTTTAATGCTTTTCTGAACCATTAGTTTTGGGCATGGCTTAACTTCTTTTTGCAAAAAGACTAACGAGTCGTACGAGTGCACTTTTTCTTCACCCGTCCCGGTGTTGGAAGTGAAGGGACGCTTACGGGGAGAATTATTAGTAGTTCGTCAGTTGTGTTAAGATCCACTGTACTATTGAATGATGATATGTACAAATCGGTGCAAATTGATAATGCGGGAATTATTTTTAGCTTGTCGGGAATGACACGGTGCAAAAATACTATTGCTCTCGGAGTGTAGTGCAAAGTTTGTTTGTAAAAATGTGCGAAAGGAAAGAGTATTTTTGGGGTTTTGTATGCGGAAAAAGTTCCCTCGCGTGTCGACGAACGAATGTTTCATATCATCATTGATTATCGACCCCTTCCGTGGCTTTCATCCTTCACTTCGCCCCTCGTTCAACACCGTCTTATCATTACATCAACACCGTAAGCTTACCTAGTTAGTTATATAGTGTCCCTTTTATTTTCCCCTCGTCTCTAGTTTTGTTTAGTGTTTCTTGACTTTGTTTCTTTAATTTCTTAATCACACGATTATATCATTAAAATGAAAATGGAAGACTGTTTTAACGCTATTCTGCGCTAGCCGTTTGTGTTTCTTTTTCCGCTTGTTCACTTGCACTTGCTCTCTCTTTTGCTATCGATCCAACTCCGTTTTCCTTATCAGCGACTGTGCTTGTCCTTTCCTAACCGACCTGCGCTCCAAACGTTCCGATTTGTATATGTATATTAATAATATGTATATATATATGTGTATTTAGATACAACTTTTCGCTTGCTTTTACGCTTACATCTTAAAACATTGGTAAATACATTGGATTTTCACTTGCACGGTAGAACTATTAAGAGTGTTAGAGTTTTTTTATCTCGTTTTAAGGTTTTCATATTTCCTTTTGCATCGTATTGTTACTATTTTTTCAAATGTTACCAAGTTTTGCGATTTTGTTTCAGGATTCTTTTAATGTCCCCTCTTTTTGCATATGTTATTAACTTTTCTGCTGTGTTCCTAAGGGTTGCACAGTGAAAGCTAAAGAGATTGACGGTGTGTGTGTGTGTGTGTTGTGTGTGCTTGCCTGTTGCTGTCCGTGATGGAAGGTTTTTTTTCAATCCAGTTCATAATCTGTCTGGTTTCAGCGGGTTCTTTTTCCCACTGTAGACGATGTGCTGTGCTGGGTTTCTGACGTTCTACTGTTTGGCCACGATAGAACTATCTCTGCTCCCAATGTCTTGTGCTGTACGGAGGTGTACCGCTCACGCCTTAAGCCATGGTTCCGTACTGGAACTTCTTGACTTTGAAGTATCTGCAAAGAAAACGTGCACCTTAGTGTAAGGCCTACTGGAGGTAATGTCAAAGGTAATACTGTACCTCCACAATCCGTAGCCAACGACGGTGCAGACGGTGGCGACGGCCAGCGTAGAACCGACGGCGATCGGTGCCGTCTCGTCGCGGTACGTGCCGGTGGCGCTGCACTGGAACGTCGGTCCCCAGGCGTTGCCGGCCTTGTACATGAAGCTCTGCATCCGCAGCTCGCGCAGGTACAGCTTGGCCAGGTGGCCCGACTTGTCGTTCTCGTCCTGCGCGAACATCGTGATGGTCAGCTCCTTGTCGCAGGTGTACGACTTACCGACCGGCGTCGGGAAGAGCAGCGTGCCGGGTGGAGTCGACAGCTTCACGTCCAGCCCGGGGCGGTCGATGTGCTCGAACAGCTTGTTGGAGGACGAGTACGCCAGGTCGACGCTGTTCACGTACCAGCGCTCGCCACCGGGCGTCTTCGAGAAGTACATGTTGATGGTGAAACCCTTCCAGGCGAGCGTAATACGCGACTCGTCCTCCCAGCACTCGCCAGAGATGTCCATCTGGTCCGGCATGAAAGTGTCCGCTTCCTAGGAGATAAATAAGAAGCAAAGCAATCATTTATGCACGTCTTGGATATATACGGGGGGTCCGCGACAGCCGAGCGGTAGCGCCAGTTAGAAAATCGGCCCATGAGCGCCGGGGTTCACCACTTCGACGGCGTGGGTTCGAATCCTAACCGAGATCGGACCCTCCCAAGTACGAGAAAACTGTCTTTCCACGTACACGAGGGAAAAAGTCTTGTAAGCAATTCATCGGGAAGACATGACCAAGAGGTCGTTACGGCAAGAAGTAGAAGGATTTAAATGGCTTTTATACATTGGCAAACTGACATAAAATGTTGATTGGCGACAAATTTGAAGAACATGATATTTCACAGCCATCGAAACTTGCAGTGTGAATTCAAACTAAATTAATCTTCTATCACATTGTGCTATCTGATGAATGTGCTTAAGCTTCCTTTCTTCAATGTGGCAATTTATCCTACCTTATCGTTCTGTTTTTAATTGGCCGTTTATTACACCATTAAGGACCCTGTTGACACCATTGAAGACCCTGCAATTTGACTCGTTTTACACAATAAATTAGTTCCTATGATGTTTTCATTTTAGGTCGAAATCAAAACGATTTCTTCAAAGACAATATACATCTCCTTATAAAAGGAATGAAATCTATGAAAACGGCCTATTGGCCAACATTTATTACCCAGGAAACAAAGATATCAATCTAAAAACAAACTCTAGAAACAAATATGCAAAGGAACATTTGATTTGATACGACCACTGTTGAACGAGTATTTCCTAGTAGCTAGCTTGTGATCAACCTTCTCAAGATATCTTAAACTCTGAGTTAAGAGACTTGTCTATAACGATTCCTACTGACACTGTTAGTATCAATCATTTCTCCATATATTTTTAAATTCTCTGCAAGCAAAACTTTATCAAATACTCAACAGGTGTCCTATTAGTTTGAACATTTGTTTTCATTTGTGTATGCCTCAAAACTGATCCGTTTTCCACCGTACTACTTAGTTCGATTTTTCCTAGGTTTTCCACGTCACTTTTCCACTTTTTTATTATCATTTTATCGGATTTGTTTCAACGACACCAAAGCAGAATGTCCAGTATACACTTCACCACACGTTTTGTCCGTCCGGTCCACACTTACCTTATCCTCATTGTACTTATCCCGGTACTGGATACTAAGCAGCCCGTCGGTTTGAATCAGAATGCACGTCGCTCCACTCGACGCATTCAAACGATACAGCGACAGAGACGATGGAACGGCGGTGGCCTGCACGGGCAAAGATGGGGGCGGGGGGAAAGAAAAACAGAATGAAAACTCCATGACGTTTAGGTAAACAGAAGACTCTGCGTCGCGGAAAATGTCAAACGTGGGTGTCTCCGTGGGCGCCTTGACAAAACAGGAGTTTTTCCGGAGAGCGAAAGCTTCGGAAAAACGATTCCAGAGAGTGAGTGAGTGGGAGTGAGCTCAAAAGTTTGGTTTGTGCTTTCGCGCGACGGAATGGAAAAGGGTGGGAAAGGGGGAGAAAGAAAACAGTCCTTCCAAGTTCTTCTGGTTGTACTATTATCTGGGTATGGCGTATGTGTCTGTGTGTGTGGGTATGTGTAGGGAAAATGAAGGGATAGGAAAAATCGATACTCTTACGTGTGGTGAACTAGCAGCACCCTATCGAGACACGGGTTACAAAGAGGTTTGCCCACCACATGGGAATGGGGTTAGGGTTCATTCATGAAAAAGAAGGAGTTGGCGGGTCGTCATTAGACTAATTGACCACGACAGTGGGCCGGAAATGGACGACGCCTCGTAGCCCCGCACTTACCGAGCTGGCCGTGGGCTTCATGGTGTACTTCGTGATGCGGGGTTTCTTTGTCGAGAGTCCTTCCAGCTGGAGTGCGTTGGCCAGATGCAGCAAGGTTGCTGGATGGAAGGAACAATAAGGGGGAGATAGGTTTTTTCACACTCCGATTGGCTTCTGCTGACTTCCATGTGTCTCCTTTGGCTGTGTTCGGGTTGCACAGATGCTTCACTTACCGAAAAAGATCGCCTTAAGATAGAGCAGTTCCCTGCGGGAAAACATTTTCGCTACCGTTTGCACTGCTTTCCTCTACCCGCGATTCGGACTGCACTTTTCACTACACTTTCCTCTCCTCGGCCACAGTGGAAAATTTCTTTTCACGTTAACCACTACCGACAGGTGTTTGCTGGCTGGTTTGCATAACCGCTGAAGTCTGAAGCGTTTGCGAATTTGCGACGGAGAAAAACGGTGTCACGGCCGTGTTTCGGGCGGACCTTTCCTCGGTGAAAAATGTACCGTCCCGTTCGAGCGACTATCGTGGAATGAAAAGGGACGGATACGGATTGGGAACCAAATTTTCCAACAAGCACTCACGGTGAGCGAAAAGCTTTTCCGCGGTTGCCTCTCTTGCGAGCGAATGGAGAAAATGTCAAAGTCATACGAAATGTTTTTCTCTCATTCTTTTCAAACAAGGATTTTTGGGTGAGTAAGCGTGAGTGGAGGAGGAAAATGGAAAATGTTTGGAAGGCATTTGACTGAATTAATTAGCCTACCACGTGGGTGGTGGAGTATTTATTGCTGGGAAATGTGAAGGCGGTTGAAAGAATTGTTTATTAGGATGCTTTTAACGTAATTTTACGGTTGTATCTAGAGTTGGGTAGTGAGTAAGTGAGCCACTTAGATAACTCTGCTCACCATGCTGAGTAATTTGGTGGCTCAGCAAAGTGTTGCATCGATATAGGTCTAAAACAAACCGGTGGCTCACTTAGCTCGCCTACTCAGGTGGCTCAGTAAACTTCGGTTATGCTTGTGCTCAGTTGAGGATTGTGTCCCCCATCTGTAGAGGGTAAAAACTATAGTAGTAAAATAAGGAATCAAAAGAGTTTAATTTGGCAAATCGGTTTTCATCCTGAAAATAACATTATTGTTTGAATGTCCAATAAAATTAATTAGTTATCAAATAGAAGAGTCGATAAAACAACAAATTATTGTTTTTAATTCTAAATAGACCATGATTTACACAATACTTTCTACTGCTATGTTTGCAGTAGAAAATAGGCTTTCCAAACATGTTTAGAATATCAAATTAACACGTTGACTGCCAAACGGTTTTAGCACACTGTTTTAGTATAAACCTTTTCGATTTTAATTGTTTATAAAATTTGTTTATAAACATTCGGTTTTCGTTGACCAAGCAAAGATAAAGCACCACAAAGAACTAGTTTTTAATATTAATATAATTTTGATGATGCATTTTCATATATTTATGAGGCAAAAACATTTTAGAACTTATGACACCTGGCTATCAAAAATTATAGGCATGGCAGTCAACGTGTTAAGGTTGTCTACTCACTCTTCTATGTATTAGGTATTTTCAGAAAATAGGAGAGGCTGTGTATGTAGAGGGTATCTGATTTTTTCAACCCAGATGTTATAAATAGTACAACTTCATTTTGTATATATAAACAGGATTCCCAGACTGGTAGACATGCAACATTTTAACAAACCGAAGAGGCTGCACAGGTTCACTTTGGTGAAAGTGCCATAATTCGATGGAAGTGATAGCAAGGCCATAATTATGAAATAATGGATTTTGAATGCTTTTAAGTCCCTAATTGTTCATCTCTATATAAAGGACCTTGGCCTTTACCGTCATTCGTTTCGCGTTTGAAGTATTAGAAACAACACGATGGTGCTCCTGTTGCGCTTAAGTTTATTTCTTTTGATTTCTCTACCAACAGCTGCGGGCCAATTTGGAAAACCTTTCCTTAGGAACCTGATAGAGGCAGGGTTTGCTAAATCGGACCTTAACGTGGTGTACTTCACCACCAGCAATGCTGAGAGTGTATCCTTTCTTGCGGGTGACTATCCGAGAGTATTTCTGCCTCGATTCGGTACCGGACGGTGGGATGGCAGAAAGGTTCGTATCGAAGCTCAATCGATGGTGGTGATTGATGGACGTCACGAACCGGTGGTGAGTAACGTGGAACTGTCGACGATTTTTGAGCACAATTTTGAAATCGACATCTATAGGCGCAGAACAAGTGCTTGACGTACCTGTTGAAGGAACTGGCAAGGATACTCAACCCGGGAAGCAACAAATTTGTGCTGCTTGTGGATCGCACCTTTACGGATGGTTTCCAAGCAAACGGCGTGAGGATACTGTATGAAGCTGTACGTGACTCTGGTATTGGGTATATGGCTCTGCTAAGTTTCACCCCTTCCACCGAGAAGCCGGTTTCGGTGACGCGCATCAGCTTTGGGGAGCTGGTGACGTACGCTCCGTCGGAACTTGACAACCCGTGGAGTATCTTTCGGTTCGATATTCGATCGCTCGACGGTGAACGGGTGGCTGGACTTTTGTACAATTTTTTCCCCTTCAGCTACATTACCCGGAATAGGCGCTGGATGGGCACAGATTTTTACATGTGGAATGTCATTGCCGGTCAGTTACGGTTGCGTCTTCAGCTGATTTACGCTAAACCGAATAACCCTCAGTTCATCGGTGGTTCTCACTCGCCTGCGATGCGGAACGGGACGGTCCACTTCATTGCCACACGGGACATGCTAATACCCGACGGTCAACCCAAGTTACATCTGTTCGCGCGGGATCACCTTAGTCTGGTAATCCCACGACCCTTCAAGCGAACTCTGATCGATGCACTACTGCAGCCATTCACGCAGGAACTGTGGATTCTAATCGGGGTATTCATAGGCGTTCGAGCAGTGGTTGGTCATCTTGCTGTAGGTAAGATGTGCTGCACCCTGGAACCCTGGTCCGAATGGTTAAATCTAGCTGCAGACGTGGTGACGTTCATCCTCATCGAGGCGTACCTGGCGAAGGTAACTTCACTCCTTCTGACACTCCGCTACACCGAGGGTCCGCAAAATTTGGAACAATTTCTAGCCGCCCGACTTCCGATCCTGGAACCATTGGATAGCAAGTACGTCCTGTTCCAGGCAGGTCCGGAGCTATCCGCTCGCCTAAAGGACCGCTTCGTGCGGCTTGATATGAGCGAGATGCGCAAGTCCACCGACGAGTGCTACGTGGAGCTGAGGAGTCGCGTCCTGCAGCTGACACACGGTACGGAACCATTCGATCCGGTCACCGGGCGCCGGAACTACTACATCCTGGACGAACCGCTTGCAATCATACACTATCAGTACACCTTCGCCAAGGAGACGGCCCTGAAGCACATATTCGAGCGCTGCATTGGACAGTACGAGGAAAATGGATTGCGGGTAAGGATGGAGAAGCATTTCGAGCACTGGGCTCAGGTGCAGCAGTTGAGGAAGCAGTTCGGCATCAACAGCACGGTACTTAGCTTCGGAGATCTGCACTCACTGTGGCTTTGTGTGGCTCTCGGTTGGTGCATCAGTGGAGCGGTATTTTTGGTCGAGTGTACCGCTCATCGTGTGGGTAAGCGCTTAGTGTCCCGGATTAAGCGGAAGAAGTAATTTGTCGTGGTATTACTAGATATTTGCTTGATATAACTGATGGATTTTTTACAAGATTTAATATTGACAAGGCAAGACATAAATCAATACGTTTCTTAAAACGTATTTTTGTATGAGATTAAACATTTTTCCTGGGAAAGTATTGAGCCTGACGTTTGATATATCAAGATAAGTATCTTCTGAATTGGCTTATTTGAGTTTCACCGCTAAAAAGAGATCTTTAAATTTTACATCTTAATCGACTTTCTTTTTATTGTTTTTAACCAACAGCGAAGGTCATGCCAAATTTATCACAAAGATTAGAAAATGAAAAGAAAAACACATAAATTGGAAGCTAAGAAAACAAATAAATTGGTAGGAAAAGCTTATAGGGTACCTGTACCAAAAGGGGCACACTTAGTCATGTCACTAACAATATGAAGTAGTTTATAAGTGTCACGAACAGAATATTTTACATTTTTATACCAATTATGATCGAAACATCATTATTCTTCTAAAAAGCATCTATTTTCACCGTTTACCTTCGAAAAATACATGAAAAAAGAGGTAATTCCTAGCCGGTTGTTCCTTTAATGGTGGTATTGTTCCTATATTGGTGGTAGTACTTGGAAAGCTAGGAAAATATTGGATCTATTTTGACTGTAATTTATTTTTGCAGCATATTCCAAACAGAACGGCCAAATTACTCATAGACCAATGCATTGTCTTAATTATAGACCAATGCACTCCGTCTAATAAACCTATTCTTTTTTGCGGTGATTTACAGCTTTAAGTAAATCATGGCACTCCTGATAAATTCTTAAGGAATCCAGCATATTAGTACAGCCTGTTTGGAAAATATGAATTTTGGAGCCTTATTTTTTACGGAGTGGCAAGGTTTATCTTTTAAACACTCCGTAAAAGATCACAGAACATTTTATTCAAGGCTAATAACGTGTTTGTATTTACTGCTTCGTAGAGCGTAGAGCTAGGATTGCACTACCTACACTATTGGCACCACTATAGGAGCACTTATCCTAATATTGTTCAAAATTTACTATCAATTTTGCTAGTTTTGTAGGAATAATGCGTGATTAACCAGTTTAGCAAATGTGTGTTGAAGGATTGAAAACATAATTCAACTTTAATAAGTCTTAGGATTCTTAATAACTTAAATGTAACCCACGCAGTATCGACAACATTACCATAGTCGTATCATTATTGCACATTAAAATAAAATGTTTGTCGTGTTTTGAATACTTTGCACTTAAGAATTTTGGATTTTTAATGTTTAATACGATGGACCAAACGACATTGAATAGATTTTCAATACAGATTTTACACGAAACAAACTTTCTACTCAGGTTCACCTGGATGTCTTTAATAAGGTCTACGAGAGAGAGAGATAGAAATTGTGAGCAACTGGAATGCGTCTAGGCTGCCTAGACTTAGGCAAGGACACCGGCATGATAGGGAGAAGCGCCTGAGGGTCTGTGTCATTTGATTCGTCCTATTCTTCCGGCCAAGCAGCAGACAGAGTATTTCTCCTTTGAAAAGTGGATTTTGCCGGTAATTTAACACCTCATTTCACACGACCGACGACAGATGAACGGAACGAGCAATAGAAAGGTAGAGCCAACGAGCACACCGAGAACAAACGCCGGTTGAAAACGATGCAATTTTGATGAGCACGCTCTGGTGAGCGTTTTCGATGCAATGTGGATTAAAAGAATAAATGTTTCCCTAAAATGGCATCCCAAAAGTGTGAAGTGATTGTAAAAAAACGAAAATCGTTCCTCTTCAGCTTTTTCCGCCTAACAATCGTTCAGTTTCGTTAAAATGTCCTGCAAACTCTCCGGAGACTTAATTTGTATCGGGTGACGAAACCGTGCCGGAAGGACCGATTTGGGTTTTGGAATCCGATTTTAATTAAACAATTTCATGATTTGCTCTCCAACGATCGCTGGGAAAGCCACTCGTGAGTTGGTATGTTTGCCGTCCAGCCAACGAGGAGGGAGAAATCTCGTCATCCGCTTGCCGATTTGTTCCGGTGCCGTTCGCTAGGGATCGGATTACCCGTCGGGTCGTCCGTCATCGACGAATGGAGGCCGGAGCGCACGTGGGAGAACCGGCCGACGGCCGTGTCGTCGACTTTGTGGTGGTGGAAGGTGAGAAATGATGCTGTTCCATCACTCGGCACATCCGGGAGTGCGCTGGATGAGACTAGGAAACATCAAAGCATCGGTGGAACCGACACGCCAGGGTTGCTAGGTAGCAACACATCTAGCTCAGTGCAAACGTTGTGCTTGCTAGTTGCGTCTACCTTCACAAGTACAGTAGGTGTACACAGTTTAAGTGTAGCGAACCTACTGACTATTAAGGGAAGATACGAAGGAATACAGGCAGTATCATGTACATTTGCACAGAAAAAGGTCACATTCTCCACCATTTATAATTGAGCAATGTAATATATTTTACCCCTACATTTGTTTCAAAGAAAAAAATAGAAAACTATGGTAGCGTAAAACTGTCATATTCGCATAAGTTGTTCACTTTTTTTGGAAATATGAGAATTTGCTGTTTTAAATTCATCAATTTTGGTTTCATCAGTTATCGAACAAAGAACTATGTTATTTAATTACATTATTATATTTTCTAAAATATCAAATTGGTTTGTTTTCTTCTCCATTGAAACTAACGCTTTTGACCAGTATTAGTATATTGTAAATATTGCTTAAGAGCTTCAAGCATTGTTTCCTTGATAAACATTAGCATGCATTTATATGTTTTTATTATCGTCCCACCATCACGTGAATCGATGAAATGTCAGTGACTAGCTTTAATGTTTTAATCATTCAATCAAACCGGCACCTATTATTTTATGATTTTACGGGCGATGCCGTAAAGGTCATTGCACCCATAACTTAATTGAAAATTTTAACTTGTTAATTCTAATGCTGATCTCCTTCTCTTAATGTTATTGAGCCTTCTTCTAATAAACTGGCAATAAACCGAAAGAAAAGAAATTCCTTTAAGATTTTTGTCATCTCAACCTGCACTCAATTCGTCGTTCGTGTTAATATTTCCTGCACTGTATTTTCATGAGGATTTTCATTATGTACTCCTGATTTGATTCACTTCGCCTTTAGCTCGGAAAATGCATGGCACCGTTTTTAACAAAAAGTGGCCCAACCTAGAATACATGAGCAACTAGCATAAAAACGAACCTGAGGTGTCGCTTTACGTTCGATTCACCTGACACCGAGTGGATGGAAACACGCTGGAAATGGCCGAAATTGGCCCCGGCCCTGAAAATAACACGACTAGGAACGCGTCCGAAAGGGGTACACTGTATGTTGATGTAGTCATGGAAACGCCAGGGCCAGGGTTTCCTAGCGGCGCGAAGGATCCTGTACACGTGGTGGATTAAACGTCGACACATGGCCGCCTCGGAAGGTGGCTCCGGTGTTGGCAGTTAATTGAATTAATTGGATGGCCAATTATTGGTGGTGTGTACTTCGGCTTTCTTTTTTTTAAACTAAATCTCTGCTGACCTTCGGATACGATGGGGTGGATTTCCATCGCGTGATTTTTCCGCTAGTTATTGGGTTGTTTCCTCCGGCAGGAAACCCCAGGGGAGATAATTATTTGCTTAGTTTAATAGATAAATTCAAGTGGCATTCGAAGGAGGGGGTAAAAAAACAACTAAACTTGTTCACCCCAATTTCCTCGTTTTCCACCATTAATGTCGACGAGCGACGAGAAATATCAAACACCCCTCAAATGTATGGTCTCGGGGGAAAAAAGGCGAACGGTTTTACAAACCGGGAAGGTCGCAAGGACGACTCCTTTAAATGGAGTCGGATTGGCTGGAAATCAGATTTCACACTCGGTTGAGAGCTTTGCAAGCGTTTGTCTCGGGATTTTTCTCTGCCTTAAACCCGGGCTAAGCCATACGCTGGCACTTTGTATCGGGAAACTCCGATCGACGTGTTTACAGTTTTATCGATTTGCTTCAGTTCGAAGCCATGGAATTGCTACCAGTTCCAAGATCATTTCCAGGACTCGCCGATAAAGTTTTCACCTTCCAGGACACGCGGTCCTAGGCGTCGAAGAATTGTTTTCAAAGGCGTGAATATTTGCTTGAACACCTCCGGGTTGTGATACGATCACTTGGGATGCTCTTGTGCTGATTACCCACTCTGCAGGGGGAAGTGTTAAGTTGGTAGGTGTTTGCTTATCTTTTCCAAGACAAACCGAAGCGCACAGCGCATTCTCGGAGATAAATGAAGGAAACATCCGAAGGAGAAGATAACCCGACCCGGTGGTGATCTTTCGGAAGAGATTTATCCTTCCAATTTCTTCTTCTGCACTCTACATACCGAGGATGCGTACATTAAAGGTTGGAACTCGCCCTTGAAGTCCCTGCACAAGATAAGATGTACATCTTTTTTCCACCGAAAACTTTGTGTAAAACTAGAGCGAAGCAAATGAAAACGGTGGAAGAATGTTAATCCTCTCGTTCTGCTTGTCCTCTAATCCCTCTTGTTTGTGTCCTTGCCTGATGGACTTTTTTACAGAACAAAGAAAAAGAACAACATGAAGCAGACCCAGCGGAAACACGCGCAATAGCAAGATGGTGAAAAGTGCGAGTGTTTGACACCTTTCCTTCGTGCGACCTCGTACTTATCCCTGGTGTTTGCTCAAACAATCTTGTACAAAAACGGAAAATGGAAAAGATAGAGGCAGAAAAAGAAGAAGTAGGAAAAAAACATACAAAATCGTTTAATGGGCCCTCGGTCACAATATACCGTCAACAATGGCACTCGAGCAACAATTCGGCAGCAAAATATTGGTTTACCTTTTCGGGACAGGGACGCAATTCTGATTCATTGAGAAATAAGGTAAGGTGGACGAATTTATTGCGATCGGTAAAAGGTTTTGGTTTGTTCTTTTTTTCGTTTTACACGGTAAAAGTTGATAAGCGAACGAATTGACACATCCTGACAGTGAAGTGTCAATGTTGAATGCAAATCAAATGTTGACATTTTATTGCACGATAAAGTAAGCAATTCATTCGGTGTATATTATGTTCTTTAACTACACCCGAGGAAACAAGAATAGCACCACTCTGTTTTTTGCCAATTTTATTTAAATGTCCATAAAATTCGAGCTTTTTCCAGTATGGAACGTTAGTTCAATCAGTTTTACAAGTTTTCAGTGAGTTACGATCGTATTTATTTGCTCTATTAACGTTTAGGCCAAATATTTCATTAAATTGGCCTGGAAGTAAAAATAGCACCACTTTGGTTTTTGTTCAGCAATTGAAGGTATTGTAACAAAAACTCAGTAATAATAAACTTGAATGATGTCTTTATTAAGTTTACGAGTATTTGTAGCTAATCCTTTCAATATGCAGAGATTTGTAGGCACAAAATTATTTTTTCTTGGGAATTCTGCTCGTGATGCACTCAACATTCACAAATACAACTTGGCATGTAATTATTGCTTAACTTATTTAAAATTGAAGACAACCACGATGATCATGATTAGGCCAAAGGTTTTCTATGAGATTAGACACAAAGTGTCTGCTGGCCACCCTGAAATCTCCGTTCCTTGTCAGGAAACCAACCTATAGACAGCAAAAACTTGTAAATTCCGCCATTATTCTGCTGCAAAACGCAGTCCAAGCCCATCAAACACTCATTCTGGATAATTTACTTTGTTTCTAGTGTATTCGACTTCATTCTTACTCAGATCCACAGCAAGGCAAGCTTTCACCGCAGTGAGGGATCTCCCCATATCAATGGTTTAAAACCATGAATGTGCCGGTACAGTTTAACTCGAATTTTTTGTTAAGAATCATGCCAAAAGTATTGCCAAACATCTGAAAAACTAAGAATAAATGGTATTTGGTTGAAAAAGAACTTTTTACCATGCTTCGCTCCAAGAAATATACTTTACAACTAATTCGAACCGATTCAGTTCATGCCGCTGTGTCACGTTGGGTTTACAGAATCTTTCTGGCCATTTGCGGTTTCCCCGCTTAACATAATTTACTGCACATGCCTTGGTGGCACCTTATGAAGAATTTCCACATGATTTAGCGATACTTTTCTTCCCTATTTCACTACATATTTATAAATTATTCGCATATCTATCACTGTAAGCTGGGTTTCACTCCTACGTTGATGCTTGTGACCGTCGTTACCGGAATTTTTCATGAACCGTATTGCTTTGATAAGTAATCAGGAGATTTTTAGACCGGTTTTCATGAAACAGAGAGCTGCATCATGATTAGATTTGATGTTTCAGTCAGTTTTGACAAGACAATGTTGTTCTTGACCCATTTCTGTTAAATTACTTCAAAAACCAAATAAATCACGACAAATAAAACTTAATCACTATAGTTTGCGTTCTATTCTAACTAGTGATATCCCTTAAATTCACTTAAAATTGTTAATTGTTGAAATTTATGCAATTGCTGACCAAAAACCAAAGTGGTGCTATTTTTACTTCCAGGCCATTTTAATGAATTATTTGACTTAAACTTTAATAGACCAAATTAATGGTATCGTAACTCACTGAAAACTTGTAAAACTGATTGAACTAACGTTCCAAACTGGAAAAAGCTCGAATTTTATGGACATTTAAATAAAATCGGCAAAAAACAGGGTGGTGCTATTCTTGTTTCCTCGGGTGTATTGTTCCTCCGGTCGTTGTTGGTCTCGCCTGTCTATGACACTTTTCCATGAGAGTTTTCTTCTCTGTTCTCTACTTGATGCCCGGTAGCTAGCTGATCGCATAATTTGCGGATTACAGGGCATGACATGTGTGTACCTTTTGCGGCATATTCACTTCACTGAGCTCATCGTAACCCATGGCGGGGATTATGGTTAATTGTCCTGAAAAGTATATTTACCACCACCCGGACTGAGTCTCCCAGAGGGTTTTGTGCACCGTTGGAGTCCTTTACGCAGAACGACGCAAACAAGGAGATCTGCATGCAACACTGTTATTCCTTTAGGGCAATAGTGTGAAATAAGGACGGGGGAAAGAAAACTCCAAACCATATGCAATTTTCAATGGGCGAAAAACATAAAATGCACAACTGAGTCCTGCTGGGAGTCGACCCTGGCGAGAGTGTTGTTTGTTCTGGAAACAGCGGGTCGGAGAGTTGTCTTTTTACAGTCTGAATTGGACCACTTTGCCAACATTCACTTGCTTGCTCATGGATCAGGCTGACTTTGGACGGTCGTGGGAGATGATCAAGTACAATGTTGTGCAAATCCAGCTGTTAAACCCTAAGAAAGCACTCTGCAGGATAAAACAACGAGCTCTTGGGAAAATCTTTAAGAAGGACTCTTTCAGCCAAGAACATTTTCGTGCTCATTTTCCCAGAAAAGCACATTATAAATGAAAACACACATCCTTACACGCTCGATCGTAAAAGGACCAAACACCTTTTCCCTTCAAGAGGCCCATGTTTGGTATCGCCTGGTGGATAAAGTGTGAGTTTTTCCTCTAATTAGTTGTCGACCCAGCCGCAACAACGGTGTAAGGATTATGATTAATTGGACGGTGCGATAAATCACGCAACCCGTCCTTGTTGGAGTATGTAGGGTATTTGTGTCCCCTGTCAAATTTGGAACTTGAGTACCCATTCCTGTTTGTACACGGGCGCAGTACGGTTCCCTTTTTAACGCCACCGTAATGACCCAACCTCATGTCGTTTTTTACAGTGGAAAATCTGTATTCAAAGGGTATGGATTCGTTGAGTTTGTGACACAAACACTTTTCTAGAACGAGTACGAAAAGGAAAGAGGATGAAGGACATAGAGTTTGATAAAATGTTACATCGAGGAACTCTTCCAGTGTAAGTGGTCTACAGGGAACTCCAAGTGGAAGCCATACGGAACCAGGAGCAACTAAACTATGAAGGAGTGAAGCGCCACTTGTGACGGTGTAATGTAACGAAAAACCGTTCATCCGCGAACAATAAATCTTGTCCGCGTGGAAAAATGAGACTACTTCGATTTTTTTAACAAGCAAGCAATACCACTTTGAGACGTAGCCTTTAATATGAATATGAGCTGATTTGAAGGATGGTGGTTTGATTCAAAAAATGTTTATCATTATTTGGTTTTAAAACTAAAATGAATTTTCGTTATGAACTAAGATTTGTTTTGCTCGGATCACATTTATTTGATTACTTACTTACAAGTTACAATAAACAACAAAAAGACGTCTTATTTATGAAGATGTACGGCACGTATCAGTTCATCAGAATTCCTCTTCTGGCACGCCATTGTCAAGTTATGAAATTTCCACCGGTCGTAAGTTGTACAGCATTGACCATCCGAGCGTCATCGACGTCCAGCTTTCCCCTCTCTTCCCAGTTTCCTTGCCATATTTTTCAGTCCACGAACGGTTTTCGTCAAAATCAGCAACATTTAGCCGTACCATCGTGTGAAATGTCAATCCTCTGCACACCGCCTTCATGTGTGTGATGCAAAGCAAAAAAAAGGAACCATCCGTACGACGGCGCATAACATAAACAATCGGTTTCCGGCTCCTTCTTTTGCCTCGCTCTCCCTTACGGCGTTCGAGACAGTTTCGGGACTTGGTTGAAGGAAAGCGGCAGGGGTCTTTCCTTCCAGACTGCTGGTGTCGGTGACAATTTGGCTGCCGATGGTTACCATTCTGGGATCACGTTTTACATAGGCATCTCTTCTCGGTTTCAGCGGGCAAACGACAAGTAGCCGGTCGGTTCAGCTCCCACGATTGACCACGTAGACGTCTTTCTCCTTCCAACTCGGGTCGTACATCTTCAGTCCGTTTTTTACTTGCAATTCTAGCGCGATTATTTTTGTCCGACATTGGATATGTCCTTTGTTTTGTCTCTCATGATGGGGATACCTCAGGGAGTATCTACATTCTAAGCGATTCATAATAATTTGATGAGTCTTGTGGTTTGCCCTTGGAGATCTATGCGCCCTTGATGTGGCCGGTGAGTTCCTTAACCTCTGCTGAACGCAAAGGCTCCAGTTCACACGAATTTGATTCCATGGCGTTAGCTGTACTGGTCAGGTTCTAGTTCTAAGAGCACTTCTCGCTTGTCTATCTGAATGGCGTTGAATAGAATGATTTAGAGAGTTCCTTCAACTCGCGAAATTGATGATACCGGGCCAAAAGTTAGAAACTTTATCATTCTGTCCAGTGTACGAAGATATCCAGTTTTAAATTTTCCTAGAGTGTGTACAACGCCATCACCAGCCTGAAGTTAAATTCCATATCCTGCTCAAAATCGGCAACAAAATCAGAAACATTTGTAATTATCCACAACGAAGTTTCGCGATCATACACATCAGTTGTGTTCTGGTATTTTGAAGGGCACCTCGACCTCCACAAAAAGCGTTGGTTCCGTTTTGTCCAGCCCTAAAACGGGTTACGATGACACTTCAGGTCTAGACGTAGGGCACCTCGAGAAATGGCGCAGAAAACCTTCGAGGAAATGTGATGCCATCCGCAGTTCAATCACGCGGGAGGGGACAATGTGAGTGGCAGGAATCGATGGCGAAGAACACTTATTTAGGGTACACGGGGCGGCCGCCAGTGCGCAAGTTTTGGAGTGCGCCTACGCCTGCAAAAATTTGATTCCCGATCCCCGGGACCGAAGCGGTTCGGTTAGGCTTTGCCCTCATTGTGGAGTTGATGTTTGTTTGAATTTTGTTTTTTTGTGATCTGTGACCGTTCCATTCCTGGCCGCACTTTGTAAAATGGCGTTGTTGGCGTTATCAGTCATAGGAATAACGGGACTTGGGGAAACTGTACTAACGTTGTTTCCTGCTTATCGTTGCGCAATTTTTTGAGCTCATTCGTCGGATTGGAACCCAACGGTGGCGATGGTCTGGTTCAGAATTTTTAGTGTCGATTCTCACAAACTGCGCGTTTGAGCATAAGGAAATGCTAAACCAAAAACATTTGGTTTCAAGGGATTATAGAAATGTAATTGTAGAATTGATCCAAAAGTTGTTTACTGCTTTTCTACTACAAATGGCGTCTGATATAGGCCACACCCTTGAAACTGGGGATAGGGAAGAGGATTTTACTCCCCCTGGTACGATGAGTTGCATTGCGCAAGACGAGAATCTACAGCTGTGTCGATGGTGGACGACAAAATAAATAAATAATGTTCACTCGCAATGCGAAGATTTATCCCCTTGTTGCATATCGTGCTAGAAAATAAATCAGTTAGGAAATGTGTTTCTTAACGAAGTCTTTGAAGCGACAAATTGAGCTCAAGTTAATCAGTTTTCGGAATCCAAGTATCTTTAATGTTGCTACTTAAGATTTGACATCGTTTTACAGAAAGATCAGTTTATTTCGCTACGATTTTGTGAATGGTGACGGAATTTTGTCATTCCGTTTCCCGATCAGGGACTTGTATTTCGGAACTCTTCCTCAAACGGATGGTGTGGGTGACCAAAACTGAACGACTCTGGACAGAGACGACCGTTTCGCTCCAGTTTGGCTAACTGCTTCATATCGTCGGCATCCAGTGTGAACCCGAACACATCCGCGTTCGAAACGATCCGTTCCCTGTTCACCGACTTCGGTATCACAACGTGTCCCAGCTGAATCTGGTAGCGTATCAACACCTGAGCAGCTGACTTCGAGTGCTTCTCGGCCAATGTCTTCACCACCGGATCTTCCATCAGGACCGGATCGGTTTGCTTTGCCCAGGGGCGAGCTGGAGACCCAAGCGGACTGTAGGCGGTCACGGTGACTCCCTGTTGGTGGCAAAACTCCGTTAGCTTTGCCTGGTGTAGGTACGGATGGCATTCGATCTGGTTGGTGGCTGGAGGAAGACGAGGTACATCGAGGATACGCTGGACCTGGCGCGAGTTGAAGTTCGACAGTCCTATGTTGCGTACAATCCCGGTATCTACCAGACGCTCCATTCTCGGCCAGGTATCGACGTAGTCCACGTCGGAGAAGTGCACCCGCTTCCCGTCGGGACGAAGTGGGAACAGCTCAACGCCCTCACGGTAAGCCTGCGGCCAGTGGATAAGGTAGAGGTCGAGATATTTCAGCCGCAGATTGCGGAGCGTCGTCTGTAGCGCTCCGAGTACCAGATTCGGCCGGTGAAACGTATTCCACAGTTTGCTCGTCACAAAGAGGTCCTCACTTAAAAATAGAACATACAGAATTGGAATCGGAAGCACAACAACAATATGCACTGTGAGTGTTCTGTGACGTACCGTTTGACGATTCCTTGTGCGATTTTGGCAGCGATTCCTTCGCCTACTTCGTGTTCGTTCTCGTAGACGTGCGCGCAATCAATATGCCGGTAGCCGGCGTCGATCGCATCCTTCACGGCTTGCGCAACCTGTCCGGGAGCTGACTATAGGAAGTAAACGTCGTGATAAGTGAAGCACTTTGATGAGAAATCATCTTTCATTCTTACATTCCACGTACCGAGGCCAAGCATCGGAATGGAGGCACCGTTTGTAAAGACCACTCGGAGAATATTCGACGCCATCACTAACACTTTTGTGGAGCTAAGCAGGTTCGATCTCGGTGATTTGTAATCCACGACTGAAGGCATCGAGAATCAGCATTTGCAGCTGCCTATTTCCCATTGGACTTTTGCCAAAAGAGCGTACAAAATGTTGCCGTCATCATCTGCCAACAAATGGCTAGAACTAAGTTGATCTGCTTAGAAGGTGTTTTAGATTTCCTATATTTAGCTAATTTTTCGTTTGTTTTATTTGATGTTACTAACGTTTTATGCATAAATTTGCTCTGCGAAAGCAAGAGAGTGTAGTGGTTATTCTGTTTGCAAATTTACTTTTTTACATCCGTTTATAGAGCATCATCCAATTTGGATAATTTAAAAAAAATAGATATTATTATTTGCGTCCAGACAGCTTGTCGAAGTTGCTGCTACCGCTTTTATCTCTTAATGAAATGTGTTGGTAAAATCTAATATACTGAATACTTTATTTAATGGCTGCGTCGAAAGCTTTCTCTAGCAACCCAAAATATAAGATGGATGTTATCGCTGCTAGTATTTAAATCAAAGGAACGCTGTTTTACATCTAAGAATGCAATGATCAAGAAATTTAAGAGTAGAGTAGTCAGTCGCAAAAGAAAAGTGAAGCTGAACAGACTATTAGAGCGATACTATTTTTTTAGTTTTTGGTTTGATAGAAGTTTGCTTGAAACAAGTTTTTGATTGAAGTGAAATTTGATTGAAATGTAATTTCAAATAAACTACTTAAAAATCTACTTAAAAACATTGCCGACAGTTGAGAACATCAAAAGAAAACGATGGTCTCAACAATGGATATGGCACACTTTTATAGTAGATGGATATGGGTTCAGATGGAGGTGTTCAAAGAAAATGCTTCATTTGCAATAAACTACCCTTTTTCTATTCTTTTAACTATCGGTAACTATTTTGGGTACAAATTACGGTCAATTAATTTAATTACGATACATGTGTATCACTTTCGTATCACGATAAATGGTATAAAGGATGCCCTCCGGGAAGCTAGAACATTTCACAGCTGTTGGTAGAATGTGCAACATCCGGTTCAGCATAAAATAACAGCATTTTATTAACCGTTGCAAAAAAAGAAGCAACTTCATAGCAGCAGCCATAGTTTGGCAACAACTAAATAAACATTCGCAGGGAAACGGTTCGCTGGAATGACAGATCCTTTTCAGTGGGCGGAGCCAACATGGATGCGTCGTCGTCCTTGTACCTTCGTCCTTGTCCGTTCGTTTGTGTTGTCCTTGTTTAACTCAAGAAACCAAATACGTAAGGAGGCTGCTCCTTGTGGAGCGTAAAATCGGGTTAAAAACAGCTTTCGACGATCCTCTAAAAGAGAAAAGATAGTAAAGCATGCTTCGCTGGACAACATAAATCGTTGTCACTGTTTACGCTTGTTGGTTTGCCTTTCCGTGCTCTCTTTATTTCGCTCGTTTTGGTTGCAAATATTCACTTCATGTCGAGCAGGAGTATGATTTTCCCCTTCGATTGATATGAACCCTTCCTACTCACACCAGTTAAGGCCCATTGCGACAACATGGATTTATGCTGAGGAACATAAAATTGTGTAAACCGACCTGGAACAAAGCGGGACGGCGGACGCAAACGTTTGTCACTTCTGCACAGTGAACACACGATCGCAAGGAGACGCACAAGACGGAGACGGAAAGAGCGCCGAAAAAGGAAGCAAGGAAAACCGATGCTCTCGCGCGTGTTTGTCTTGCGTTTATGAATGGGATAGCCTGGCGTCGGGGAGGCAGGAGGGTTATGGGACAGCGAAAAGGACGCGAGAACTTCCCTTTTTCGCTCGGGTTCCGTTGTCGGAGGTGCGGTCTCGGGACTCGCAGTACGCAATTTTCCTTCGTTCGCGACGGTTCGTAGTTTTGTGTCCACGTAGTGGTCTCTCGTGAAACTGTATCAAAAAACCAACCCAGATGGTTTGGTAAATTGAAGAAGAAATAAAATAACAGATCGTGAACGTGATTATAATGTTTTTAAACCAGTGAAAATGGCTTTCTCATGTGCAAAATAGTGAATACAAAGGGAAACTATCTCTGTAAACGTAGTAATAGTGGATAAGTTGGAAAGATAATTACTTTAAAAGCGGTGGAAAAAGTTCTTCAATTTAGCAAAACTAAACGATTTTAAGTGAAGCCACAATGGATACCTCAGGACTATCACCGTTGGCGGATTTAGACTCTAGTTCCGGCGGATCGGACGGCGTCGGAGGATTTAATCACAATCAGGCGCTCTACATGAATCAAAATGGTAAGCAGTTATGTAACAAATTATAATGATGTGTCGTATAAATCGTCGTTTTTACTGAAGAATAAATGGTGAAGTTTAGTTTTATAAAGTAAGTAGGATAAAACACTATCCTTACTCAAACGACTTCAATTCTACATAAGATAAAATCTCGGAAAAAATATGAAATGAGTTCTTTTAGCTAAAAAGAAGATGAATTGAATATTTTCTGTGAATTTAAGGTTCTTTTAAAATATGTTGTACTAAAATCCCAATGTACCTTCTAGTGTAGTGTAATTATCTAGTTTTTTTTTTATATTTTAGTAGCTTAATACTTTTGAATATTTATTAACGTCAGGTAAGGCTATTAAAGAGCAACGAAAGTATGCGTTGATGAAAATCGGGTTTTAACTACGACCTAGAACGAAGATGACTTACACACTTATATTGACTATTTTCATTGCTTTTAATTATTTGAAACATGAGTAGAATTTATGCTTTTTCCTTTTTTTTGTTAAAAAAAAAAACGTTTATTTGTGGTGATCCTTTTATAGGTATCAATTTCGGTATTTTTAATTTTATACTCATTTTGAAAGTTAAACTAGGGGAATTATTATAGCCTTGTATTGTCTTTAATTTATGTCTAGTAATAAAAAAGAAGGGACGGAATATGAATAATAAATATGTTCCTATTACATATTTTCCCATCAATATAGAGTAATAATAAAGAAAAAGGATTAGGAATGTCTCCATTAAATAATCTACTTGTCGCTCTCCGTTGGCAAACAGTTGAAGGTGTTGAATTCCCTTCAAACATTTCGACCGATCTGTCGACACCATCGATCACTCCCTAATTATGCCGCGCTAGTTCGTCACTAGCACTCCCTCAGACCCCGGAACATTTTGTGTGTTGGATTTTCTTTTGCCCACCATAATGAATGTTTCCTTTTTGAAACGTGAATCCCGCTCGCGGCTCGTGGAAGTCGTCGGGAGCATAAAATAAACCAAGAAACAATGTAAAAAACAGTAGCGCACAGCGTCCAGACAACTGTTGGGGAGTCGACGAGCGCTAGCGAACACCAAATATACAACATAATTCGTGCCCGTTTGCGTCCATCCATGGCCAGCTTGAGAGCTTGGGGTTGTATATCCGTTCGAGATGACGGAGTTCTGATGTCGAACGGTGGATGGAAGCACTTGCATTCCTTGTTTCGCATACACAAGCAAAAATATTTGTGAAAGAGAGAAGTGGAGACGATGCAGACTGTTTTTCCAGAAAACGGTAGCATAAGAAGCAACGTGTGTTTGCATGGTCAATGCTGTGCTAAACATGGCAATCAGGACTTCCGGCGAAACGAGAAACGAGTGCTCTTGTTCTAGCGTAGGGTTGCATTTCCGATAGCTGAATGTTTCCTAGAGAAAAGGGGGGAGCAAATTTTTATCTTGTATTTCAAATCTTATTTTACTTGCCTCAGTAACACTTTTGTTACCTTCAGACTAAGAAGAATATGATTCTTTTTTAAAATCTGTTAAAAATTGTTTTTGGCATTTACTTTTCCTGAAAATTAGCATATCTTGTGTGTTATAACTCTGTGTTATAAATCTGTTTACAACATTCTCCGGAAAAGAAATGGTAGAAAGCAATGGCAACGCAGCACAACGCGGCCAGGTCAAGGGAGTTCATGTTTATGGCATCCGCGCAGCTAATTGTTATTGCCCGAACTCATGGTATTAATTTTTACCCTTCCAGCATACGGAATCCGCCTTATCGATGTTGAATGTTTATAATTCACTTCTGGTTGGTCGTAAATCCGCAAAGAGTCATAACAATCATCTCGAAAGAGTTCGCCAACGGGGTTGGTAAAAAACCGCACCCAATGATAGTTCTGTGTTGTGTGTTTTTATTTATCTTAGTTTGTTTACAGCACACAAATTCCTCGTTGGCGTGCTCGTGGCTGTCCGGGGCATTATGACATGATGAAACGGTTTACGTGATTATCGTTTTATTTGCGACACATTACGATCCGTTCGATCGTGTAGTGTATCACGAGCAGATCAAATAAAACCTTAAGAACTTCATTGAGTTTATTTTTATTTACATATCATTTAAACGAACTTCTCTTCCGTTCATCTGCAGTCTACCGAGATACCGGAAACCCCATAAAGACGCTGTTTTTCTCCGAAAAGCTGCAAGAGTTCACCGACAAGGAGCCGTATCAGCACGAACGGAAGCAGTACCATCATGAACCTGCCGACTACCATCACCATCAGATGAAGTCCGGACCTCCGACGCAATCGGTGCAGCATCCATCCGATGTCATCTACTATGCAAGTGAGTATCCCTAAGAGATATTCGGTTTATAAGGGGTTCTTTAATCTCTCGTTTGATTCTAGATAAACCTATCAGTGAAGCATCCTCTGGTCCTGGTGGAGTACTGGTGAATGGCGTGGAGAACGGTGGGGAAGCGAACCAGGTGAATCAATCGGGACAGTCTGGCAACCTGTTGATCGTTCCGAATCCCGTCGGAACTGGAGTTCACAATGGTTCGGTGGGACAGTGTGGAGTGCGGGAAAACAACAATACCACCTACCTGCAGTCACTACATACTTCGGCTGGGACTCCACAAGTAGCCCCTCAGCAAGGACACCTTTCAGCTCCTCTTCCCACCGTACACCCTCTGGGTCCCTCGAATGGCGTTGGTGACAATCTTGATCGGAAGTGCTTCAGCTTTAGCGCGGAACAGATTCAGTGTATGTGCGAGGCGCTACAGCAGGAAGGTGATCTAGAGAAGTTGGCCACCTTCCTGTGGAGTCTGTCGCCGAGTGATTTGATCAGTGGCAACGAAAGTTTGCTGCGGGCGCGAGCCCTAGTCGCGTACCACCGAGGACTCTACCATGAGCTGTACGGAGTGCTGGAGTCGCACTTCTTCGCCCCGAAGTACCACGCCGACCTGCAGGCCCTCTGGTTTAAGGCACACTACCGGGAAGCGGAGAAGGTACGTGGCCGGCCGCTCGGGGCGGTCGATAAGTATCGGCTGCGCAAGAAGTACCCGCTGCCGAAGACGATCTGGGACGGCGAGGAGACGGTGTACTGCTTCAAGGAGAAGAGCCGGAACGCGCTGAAGGATTGCTACACGCGCAACCGCTACCCGACGCCGGACGAGAAGAAGACGCTGGCGAAGAAGACGGGACTCACGCTGACCCAAGTGTCCAACTGGTTCAAGAACCGTCGCCAGCGGGATCGGACGCCTCAGAACCGACCGTAAGTATTCAGAACTTCGGTCCAGTGTCTTTGAACCATGTTAGGTTTAGGTAATTCGATCTCTACAAACGGAAACAAATGTGCAACGGTCAAGGACGAATCGGAAACCGTAAGGTCCGAAGTCACGCGAACCTAAAATTACGAGAGTTTTATGCAACAAGGACTTCAAAGCGAATTTTTGGCAGAAGTCTCCGGAACACATGTTTTCACTCTCGCTTGACTGAGGCTAAAGGCAACAACCATCTTCTTGCAGCAGACGACCCGTTCCGCGCTGGTTGGGTTAATGTATTCCACGAAAGGGCCGAAGGACCGATTCTAGCTCTTGGTCGGCTGATATCAGGACCCCGAGGTACCAAGGGACATTGAAGAACGTCTTCCTGTACTCTGGGGGTGAGATAAATTATGGCAGCAAAGTGTGTCCTTTTTTTCTCTCTTGCCTCCGATTTGCTCATTAGCTAGGCAAATGCTGATCCCTACCGATGGGAAGGCGTGAAGGATCAACATCGGCTTCTTTTTTGGCTCAAGAAAACAGATTGTTTTTAGCCCTCCGTCGCAATATAAACTCACACTTGTTACAGCGAAGCTGAGGATCGTGAAGGATCTTGTTTTTTATTGTTTTCTCAAGAGCTACCATATGTGGGACTTTTTCTAAATGAGCACGATTTTCAAAAGTTATCTAGTCTCTTTTGGAAATCATCCTGCAATCAAGTACTTGACCTTGAAGAAAGGTCTAAGATAATCACAGCTAAAGTTCCAGAGGATAATGAAGAGATATACTCATATCTGGTGTTAATATCCTTCTTGAAGTTTGCTCAAATTAGGCAAAGTAAGAAACTCGGTCTTTTTGATTTCAGAGTTTTATGAAGTAAAATTAATTTAAAACGAAGGACAAATCAATAGAAAACAAAAAAAAGTAAAACGATAGACGAAAAAGATTTAAAAAAAGAGTACTCGTTTAATATTGTAAACGAAAAATAGGATTAGAAGCAATGCGATAAGAGTAAATTGGATAAGGTAACTCAAAAAGAGTCACAATTTTCGTCGTTTTGACCATAAATTATTTGAACGGAGAAATCTTTTCAAACAAGAAATAAAACTAAAATTAGAAAGAGTCAATTGAACGAATACACATTTAATGTGTAGATCCAGAACAAGTAATAACAGCAAAAACCCAACTTAAGCCATATTTTTTGATGTTCTGATCATAAAGCGGATTGTTCGAAAACGATCGATATTCAAGTTTTTATTCGGGAGATTCGGGAAGAACTGTTTTCTTCTGCTCAAATGATTCCTTAATCAATTTGAAAACGTACCAAGAGGGCAAAAAACAACAGTCGTCTCAAAGTTTACCTCTGCAATTGACCTTACCGATGCAAAGTGCGAAGAACACCCGAGGCAGCCCATTAGCCCCAAAATTAAGCATGCAAAAGTGGTACCCTTCAGGGGCCAACCCAAAATATGCATCCTTAAAGCCGCTCGGTGCGAGATTTCGGTGCACTTGTTGCCTCAACCGTAATGGGTGTTTTCCCCCTAATTATGATGCCCGGCGTCACTCTTCGGGAACCTTCGCGGGATCAACGAACTTTCTTCGCGACCTAATGTTTGATGCGCGCCTTTTGAAGAAACACGGGACGTCTGTTGCCTTTCGGTTTCCGCCAGGAGAACCTTCTGCGTTCGATTTTATTCTTTTCTGTCGTGGCTTCTGGTTCCTCAACAACGTCGGCTTATCGTACCGCTTAACCTACACCTCTTCCCCCTTACCTGTATCGTTCTCACTTTCTCTTTCCGATTTTCGTTCACCACTTTTCCATTCTTCTCCTCCACAGAGATCTGATGATGTCGGTGCTACCGGTCAGCCCGGACCAGATGGACGGCGGCTATCAGCGGCTGTTTAATGTGGCCAATTACGGGCCCGCGCACGGTTATCACGCAAATGATATGTACGCGGTGCAGTAGTGTGGTAGCAGCAAGATGCCTGAAGACTTTCCCGGAGGCGTTCGCGTGCGCCGTTTAAAAACGTGAAGCAAAACGTTACCCCGTTGGCATCCCCGGCTTCGCACCGAACCGTTCCACCGTGTTTGTGATAGGTTGTAATTTGTTTTCAAAGCGGGCTCCGTTTCGTCCTTTCCCGAACCGGACCACTAGTGGTGACGGTTGGTTTCGCTGTAAATAGCTGTGGATCAGTGTGGATTTAACGTGACCATCAATCGAAACCTTCCGAAAAAACTGTTGTAAATATTATGAAATACACATACAAACGTACAATCATATACCACCAGACAAACGCAATGCCAGTGAAATGTAAATTGTAAACATAAGGTCTAGTTTTGGCGAAGACGGAAATTCAAATGATCAACATGGATTTTCTGTACTTTCCGTCGAACCGATGTAAAGTTTAGATGAGAGGAAATAAATTGTAAAAAGTAATGTAAACTGTGTTTGATTTTAATTAATTTTAATTACTTAATTACGAAGTCAATCAACGAACATTTTCCAATCAATTGAATAATTATGATAATAGTTGGGCAAATATTACAGACGCGCTTTTAGGAAGGTTTCTTTTATTTTTCCGTTTCAACAACATATTTTATTGCATTGATTCTGCGTCGCGTTTCCGTTGGAAAATTGCACTATTCAAACTGAAAGCCACAGCTGCATTCAGCGTCCAGCGATGCCATGAAAGATGCGGAATATAAGGTGGTTGAAATATTTCAACAATAATGAAACTTTTCACGTGAAGTGCTTTTTAAGGGAATTTAAAAGAAATCCGTTGCAAGCGGCGTTCGGGGACTTTGATTTGTAAAATAAATGCCAACAAATGTTTCAAAGAGCGATAACATGTGTGTGAATAATGATGAAAATAAATTATAGTTACTTATAACATAAGGAATAGGTTTCTTTGGGAGTCATTTGTTTGAGATGTTGGTTTACAATGTTCTTATAATTGTTGTAGCGGTCAAATTTTGTTAAGATAAGTTATTAGAAGATGTAAATGATATATTTCTAAGTTGAACGATAACCTGAAACCGATGCATTCATACAGGGTCTACTATATCTGGAACCATTCCACGAAGGAGAGAAAACAAAAACGAATAAAAAGGGACTTCCTGTTGCTTCATCGGCAGGCGGTAGCTTTAACACTCTTTATTAAGGGTGGCATATCAATAACTCGGGAAAAGCTTCTGGGCATTCGAGCCCCGAGCGCCAACTTCCTTTTTTCACCTTCCCCGGACAGTTTCGTTTGGTTCTAGGCCAGGGCGTAACACCCACCTCATCGTAACATCCTTTCGTTGTTCCTGCGAGCAAAAAACCCATTGACTTTACGACCCTTTTTTACGGTCAGTGTGGACGTAAAGGGGAATGTGAGTCCTCCTTCGCCGAAATACAAACCACCGAATCCGAATGTTTTATTGCCCATCGGGTCAATCGGGTCGGCGGGCCTAGCACCGGCTGCCCGACATCGAAGCGCGGTTAGGTTGAAGGAAGAAAATGACGGCCAACGGGCGGCTTAAGCCTTAAGGTGTCTCTAGTCGAAGGAAATAAAATGCATCAATGAGCGCTAAAGGCGCTAGCTCATTGTGTCGGCCTTTTTTCCGGTCTGCTGTGGACCAACGCCTGTGGAGGAGAGAGAAATGAACGGGGGAAATAAAGGGAAAACAAATAAAAAGTAGCTCGTACGATCGTTTACCTTTGCCTCTACGTATCGTCCGATTGTGGCTCCCAATATTACCCATCTTAACCTACGATTTGCTTCAGTCTGCCTTCAATTTGACCCCATCGGAATGAATTCTTTTCCCCGAACGTAGGAAAATCCACCACAATGGGGGTGCCATGGATGTTTCGGTTGGAGTAAATTTACGAGCCGAAGACATAAACTGCTCGCGGCCAGAGTACATTTCTTTTATTTTTTTTAAGGGAGGGGGAGGCATTTTCTGATGTCTTCACCGTACTCCGGGAATGCTCCTTTCACGATGTAGATAATGAGCGGCTCAAATGTGCAACGGAATGATCATGCCGATGGCGATGATAATGATGATTACGATGAAGATAGAAACGACTCTCCCATCAATGGGAAGGGATTTTATTTCGCTCGCTATCGGTTTTCTTTTCCAAATGGCGTTAAGAAGGTCAGTTTTCACAGAATCTGGCGAAGGATTGGAGTCGCTTTGCGAATGTAAGACGCTGGAGCAAGATTTTCTTTTTTCAACTCGTTTAAGGCAATATTTGATTTTTTCATTTTTGGAGCACACTTTTAAAAGTAAAAAGAAAACACGTAAAATTAAAGGCTCCTAAACTAGCAACAACTGAGACAAAAAATAAGGAAAACAGTTAAAGTGAAAAAGGTTTAGTTCTGGAAAACAAATGCAAAAAGAGAGAACGACTTCAAAAATCGAATTAAATGTTAGTAATTTGAGTTTTAATTTAATTTCACTTTTAATAACTTCTCTTACAAAGTGCACTAATACTAACAAACAACTTTTCCCACTTTCTACCAAAAAAGAGGTCTCGATTCTCTTTGCTGCTCCACTTCCGGGTCGATAAGTTTTCGGTTTTCCATAACCTTTGCTGCGCTACAAATCTTCAAACAGTTTTAATTAAATTTACGCTTCTTTACATAACCTCCAGTGTGACTCTCATTACGAACCCTTTGTTGACCGTAAAAAAAAATCTTGACTCGACTTTTCCCTGTTTGATGTGGTTGCTGAAGCTTAGAAAGATTTGCTGAAAGTTGAAAGTCTTAGGCCCGGAAAATTCTAATAATTGGATTCTGGAGAGCGACATACCCAACAGAAACAAAAAGATCATTTCTTTATTCTTCTGTGGTTTAGCAAAGGAGCATTTTTTTCCGTGTCTTTGTGTTTGCCTTTCTGTCAGATTAATCCTTCCTTCTGCTCCCGTCCTTCGTTCGTGCTGAGCGTTTTCCTTGTTTGACCTTTATTTTAGTTTATCTCGCACATCCTTTTATATATTTTTTTTCTCCTATCTCTCTTCGTGACCGGAAAGCAAATGAAAAATCGTGCTTTTAACCTAAGTTTGTCTTTCCGTTTTCTGGGGGTCGATCGTGTTCTCCGGTTTTCCCGCGGTGCTGCAAACAACCTATCGAAAGATTTCGGTTTGCATTTGCACGGTTCTGCACTTTTCCGCCGTTTTTTCGGTTGTTCTTTTTTCCTGTTTAATTTTCGTATTTGAAAATCATTTCTCGCTGTCCGAAAGGCAAAATATTAGCCTTTCTGGGAAACTATCGCTCGCCGTCGTCGAGGAAAGCACGAACCTCGAGGTACGATAAATGATTGCAGCGACTTTCGCCCGGGAAAAGTGCATTCCCAGTGTGGGGGCGGGAGAAAAATCTCACATCGAAGTTTTCTACTCAAGTTGTGTGTATGTGTGTTTCTACCTATCGATTTCTTTCGCTCGAGCTTAACGAATCGGACGATCGGAGCAGAATCGTTGCCCTTCGGTCGACGAAAACCATTAAATCAAAGTATTCCAGGCAGATTGGTGTAGATTACGTGAAATCGATACGAATTGGAACTCTCTATTGGGTTGGGAAGGGGGAGAGGGACAGGTGAGGCGGTCGTTGTACCAATTTTATTATTATTTTCTTTGTAGATTAACAACGGCTCGAGAAGGATCGTGCAAATCCGGCCAAGTTTAACATCCTCTGTGGAGTGTGATGTCGACAGCACTCGCAATAAAATATGCTGTTTGCTTCTGTTATTTTTTCCCCGAGCCTTCTCCATTTACATCCTCTAATTCCATCACCCATTCCCTTTTCCCATTTAAAGCACATCTTTCAGCGCGCTCGTAAAATAGAACATGAATGGCCAATTGCTTTCGTCAGGGTTTTGCGCAATAAAAAGAAAAACTCGTGATTCGTGATTTACGGGTTTTCCACCGGTAATTATCTTGATTTGGTGTAAAAATTTATATCGCCGAGATGCGCCCACTTCACGGCGTCGAACGCGAGGGCAATTACTGCGAGATTGATTAGCGATAAGCCACCCAATTCGGTGGGAAACCCGGTTCAATGCGAGGAAGGCAGTAATGAAGGAAAATAAAACAAGAAATAAAAAAAAGCTTTCCATATTGATGGTGCTACAGATGCTGGTGACAATCTGACTGAGTGGTGTGATGCTATCGGAAAAGTAAATTAACTGAGTTTACGTGCGATAAAAATGATAGCAAAATGGATAAAATTACAAAAAGAAATGAAGGTAAAGCGAGCAAAACAACTGTGAAAGAGAACCTTCTAAAAATTGTAAATTAAGTATAAACACTATGGTGCAAAAATGGTTGTTTTAGAATGTAATAAATGAATATCGAACTTGAACAAACAATCGATCATCGGAATTTAAAGTGAAGAATTGGAATATTAGTTTAATTCCATTCAGATGCTTTCATAATCACTTCTAGAAATCTATTTGGTTCAACATTAATATGTTTACTGTGAAGTAAAATATTAGAATTATTTGATTTTGATTACGTTGCATTAAGTGGCCACCCTTTCTTATTCCTCGGTTGCTTCCGTTACTTCTACGAAAATGTTTTCCCGTTCATCCTACTGTCGTTCGAATCGATTTCCATCCGTGCGCTTTTACTTTTTCCAGAGGTATACTCTGGTGTATCTGCGTTGGGGAAATAGAATCGGCATCGAAAGCAATTGCACTTGCTGCAATTGACCTAGCGCCAGCCTTCTGGAGCTCCGGAAGTCAATTGGCTTGCCGGGTTCTGTTGTGCTTAGTATGATTGCGCCCCGACTTTGTGGCGAGAGCCCAAACAGCCCAGATTTAGCCATCATTTTGTCGAGCGAAAACCGCATCTGATCATCAGCTTCATTGAAGTGTACGCTAGCTCGTGTGTGTCTGCAATCGGAAGTGGCTTCATCTGTGTTAGGATGAGTTTATTTATGCGTCCCTGCGTCTTTCAAACGTCTCTTTTTTCTCTTCAATTTACGTTCGGCGGCGTGGCATCTATTGCTTGGGGTTTTTCTCACCCTTCAAAAGCTTCTCTGCAGCCGTATTAAAATTTGTCAACTTCCTGCCGCATACGTTAGCGTTCGTGTGCGCGTGTATGTGTTGGCGGGCGATATCTTGAGCGTCCTTAGCAAAACTTCGGAACTCGGATCATGTCATCACCATGGTAAAGCCAACGCCAACTACTATTTCGGATCATCTGGTTTCGGGTGGTGAAGTTTCGATACGATACCGCTTGGTTTAGCAAACGCTCGGAAAAGCTGGCACGCTGATGCTTGCTTCACCGTCCCGGAAGTGGAGCTGAATATCGATGTTGCTGCGGTTGGATTTAGTTTGAAGAAGCAGAGGAGTGGTAAAGGGAAACGGAGGACACAAATATATCCCGACAACAAACGACTGGTTTCGATTGGAGTGCATTTCCTTAGGGATGTTTTTGCGAAGGAGTCAAATGGTGGCGAGGGATTCGTGGCGGTGATTTTTAACCCTTCAGGACGAAGGTATGATTATCGAGTTTATTTGGATTATTCAGTTTATTGTTCTTTATGATCTTTATTTGGACTATTGCACATAATTGATCAGGCATGGTAAAACACTTTTTTATGAATCTTTGCTGCGTAAAATTTTGAGGAATATTAAGAAATTAAATCTTCTCATGTCTCTGGTAGGAATACAAATTCGTTTTTATCAGCGAAATAACAAGCTGTAATTGAAAATAACAAGTCTAAGTAAAATCAAGATGAATTGGGTAAATCGGTGTTTGCTGATACGATAAGAATTATTTTACGTATTGATGTTGATAATGCCATGATTTCAATTGTGAGAAGACTAGTTTGAATTTGTGTTATACGAAACTATGATTTCATAAAGATTAGACGTATAAAAGCTTGGATATTGACTCAATAAGCGAAATATGTATTTCAGTTTAAGTTCCTACCCATCAAAATCATGTGTTTGTTAAACAATATCTTACCAGACTATAATTTGTTAAATAATTTCTGTTGGTTTCTTGTTGTACTGGTAGTTTGTTGTTATGTTGTGACTTATACAATCTTTGACTAAATTATGGAACAAACGATATAAAGAGAAATTTGATTAACTATTACTTTTCGATAATTCCTTTTCTAGCATAAATTATTTGGTTTAAAATTAACCATGGATTGAATTGGAAAATTTTACCCTCAAACCCATCTATTATTATCTTACAGAATAACTGTTCGCTTGCGGCACTCAAGGGTTTATCTACCAAACACAAAGGTGCTCGCAGCAGCATAAAAATATACTCGGCACAATCACCGTGTTCCGACAACGATATAGATGTTTTATAGATGTGTACCGCGACAAACCGGCGAAGGAAAACTAACAGCGAAGAGAAAAGTATAAATTACCGGGTACACAAATCGGGACAAGGAAAGACAAAATAAAATAAAAATAAACTTCGACCACTCGGTTGACATTTGCCTTCCTGCACTGCAGTAAAATACCGGCTTTCACTTCCCCAAACAAAGCTTACCTTCGCTTTGCTTGCATCATTTCCAGTTAAACTCCTTCCGTTTTACGGCTTTCGTTGCTGTTTATTCGATTGTCACTGCTTCCCTCTATCTCTCTTTCTCTCTCGCCCGTTATACTTCCGTTCCATTGTGTTGGGACTTTAGTTGGGTGTATAATTTTTATCCAAACTTTGTTTACAACCATTTTCCCGTTCCAGTGGATCGGTGGAAAACGGGGAGGGTGTCCGTTTCATCCATGGGGTTCGGGACAGTTATCGGGGCAGAGCAAGTTGTTATCAACCTGCCACTTTGAGAACAACGGGAAAATGAATGAGGCAAAATAAGCGTCAAACGGTGGAAAGGGAGGATGATATCGTACGATCGGGTTGTACCAGTTTTCCATCCAACGATAGGAGGGATGGATAAAACCGTTCAATGAAGCCATTTCGATTGGGGTGAGGTGTTTTTCCACTGGCCATCGGGTTTCTCGCTTCAAAGGATCACAACAAAGACACACACACATACACTATTTTATGGTGGATTTGGCATTGGTGGATGTTGTTCTGGAAAGGCTAAACAAGTAAAGGAAGAGATGCTGAAGAAGATGGGATAAACGATAAGCAGGAAACTGACCAACGCTTCCGAACACTTCCTGAGGCACGTTTTTGTTGTTCTGTTTTCCAACTTTTTCCCGGCTTTCCGTCCACTTCCGCTTATCTGAGAGCGGCGTTTATCGAATGATGATCATCTTGCAAGTGTTTCGCTTTTCCCCCGTTACTTTTATTTCTCCTTTTTTCCTAATCTTTCCTGATAGTTTCCCTTATTTTCCCGAACCCACTTTATGTGTGTGTGCTCGACATTGTTTCGGCCAAGCAATCTTTAGGGGGAGGTGTTTTTCGAAGGAGGAGGTTTCCACCACGACACGCCGGGAAACTGACGGGGCTGGTGAAAATTTGTGGAGAAGAGGTGTCTCTTTGTGTGTTTCGCCCTTAGCAACTGTATTGTTTCGGGTGGACTTTTGTTTCCGATGAGATCTCCCGACCGTCTGATAAGATGCTGACGGTGTGAAGGTGGAAAACTGGCTCGGGAAATTGTGTGCGCGGTGCTGGGGAGAAGTTGTTTTGATCCGGAAAAGTCGTTCGCTTGCTTCCGCTTGGGAATGGGAGGAGAGAAAATAAATAATCGGCGCGAACAAAGACAGATTAAATCCACTTCCACTCGTTTGACGAAAGCAAGACGAACAACTCCAACATGAAGCGTTACGAAAATGAAGTAATTTTCAAGGTTTTTCATTTTTCAACACACAAACTCGGTTCACGATTTTCACGGTCAAGAAAGACGGGTGGGTGTCGAAATTAATATAAACTCGCATCGTCTTCGACTGTTCTGGCCACTTTCGATTGATTGAGCCATAAATCTCAAACGCCTCCGTCTCAAGAAGGCCGGCACGTGGTAGGTTGGCTTTAAAATGGCTAACGATGTCGAGCCGGCATCCCGTGGGAAAACTGGCCAGCAGTCGGAATCCGGACGGCCTGTCCACGAGGTGATGAAATTAATGCTGAAACACCATTCGAACGTTATGATGCGGGGGAAAACGGGACGAGTGAATCAATCGCCGTGGGTCGACCGTTAAGTCCTGGGTGGCCACTTTACTGGCAGCTCGTAAATGCGTGGAAAAGCCGAGCGAAGAGAAGGCCAAAGATTTGAAGGTCACTTCCAAGACGATTTCATTTCGATTTTTAAGTTTTCGGAACGAATAATAACCAAACGTCTCTGCCGAAGGAAACGCCGAACAAAAGCTAGGGAAAACGTTTTCCGCGCCGTAATTTATAGGCTCGTTTTGCTCGCGGAGAAGTTTTCCACCGCGTTGTGGGGGGAAAAGAGATTTTTACCAGTGAGGAAATAATAAATTATCTTCTTTCGGTAGCAAGATTACCGGTTTCCAACCAAATGGACGCAACGACGTTTTTCAGTCCCGACCTCTTCAACAGGAGGTTGTCGCTTGGTTCGGTTTTGCGGTGGAAAACACCGTCCCCACCCGGGTTGGGAAATTAATG